>BSBM01000807.1:5509581-6113424 GCA_027924585.1 Larix kaempferi
AAAGAGGGGCCGCTCTTTCTTCAAGTTTTTCTATTTTGGGGCGTCGGAAGTAGATGCTGAGGAGAAAGAGTGTCCGCTCCTTCCTCCAAGGATGATTTTTTAGGAGTGGTGAAAGTAGATATCGGTAGCGTGAACACAAATTTCATAGGAACATTGCTTCACACATTTTGCTAGCAAGTGGAAATATCCACAGAGAAAAAGCGGCCGCTCTTTCTCCAAGTTCTATTTTTACAATTCCCTCATAAATGAAGCAGCGACTGACCGTTCTTCTTCTCAAAATTCTTTTTGTTATAGTTCGAGAATGAAAGAAGGGTCGACGATCCTTCTTGTGTTCTCCATTCTGGTTATCGTTGAATTGCTAGATAAAGGTTTTCACAATTATATACTAAACGAAGGGTCGTCCGATCCTTCTTGTCGGAAAATGGAAGTCAGGACAAACAATTTGTATATGTTATAAAGTAGCTGATGTCCGGTCCCTACTATTCATTTCCGAAGTTGGAAGTCGGGAATTATCGGCCTAAACTTTGTAGATCAAATAGTTTTACATTTCTCTCGTAAATGAAGGGTCAGCCGACCCTTCTTGTGCTCATTATTCTTCTGGTGTTCACCATTTTAGATATAGATGAATTGACCTCTTAGCCTTTGTAGGTTGAATATTTTTAAAATTCCATTATAAATGAAGGGGCGACCGACCCTTCTTTTGCCTAGTATTCTATTCATAATAGTTCTAGAATGCAAGAAGGGTCAGTCGATCATTCTTTCTTTCACCATTCTGGATATAGGTGAATTGATGGATATAGTTGTTCACAATTATCTACTAAACGAAGGGGCAACCGATCCTTCTCATCGGAAAAAGGAAGTCGAGACAAACATTTTTATATGTTAGAACTTAGATGATGTCCAGGTCCCTACTATTTACAGCGGAAGTCGAAATTCCAGAATTGTCGACATAGCCTTCGCAGATTAAATATTTTTACATTTATCTCGTAAATGAAGGTTTGGCTGACTCTTGTTGTGCTCAGTATTCTTCCTGTGTTCACCATTTTGGATATACATGAATTGACGGCCTAGCCTTCGTAGGTTGAATATTTTTACAATTCCCTCATAAACGAAGGGGCGGTCAACCCTTCTTCTTCCCAGTATTATTTTGATAATAGTTATAGATTGCAAGAAGGGTTAGTCGATCCTTCTTGCATTCGCCATTCTGGATATAGGGAATTGCTGGATATAGGTGTTCACAATTTTCTACTAAACGAACGGGCGTCGAAAAACGGAAGTCAAGACAAACATTTTTTTTATGTTCTAACTTATCTTGTGATTTGGTTTCCTAAATGTAGTGCAATATTATTTTATATTATGTTCCTTGTAATGTTGTGATTTCTATGTTATTTGATTATATAATATGTATGTTTGAAAAGAGAACACATAAAATTCTGAGAACTTTTTGAAAAGAAGGAACACATCAAATTTGAATATTTTAATGCCCCTCAAAGGGATTTCATTGATTACATAGTTCTATAACAGCAATTATCCATCAACTAATTGCAAAGTCAAAAGTTTCATACATCAAGCACAAAAAAGTCTATAAACATGCAAGTATATAGATACCCGTGATACATGATATATAATAAACAAGCAAGTATATATATATATATATAGGAACACAAGAAAAGTAATGGGAGCAGAGTCAAGAATTCTTTTATTACTCATGACCAAGTACAATACAATACAATGTCTCTGTGCCGCCTGTATCCGACTCAACATCCTATATATATATATATATATAGTTTACAGATGGATACATAATGACCCATCGGTTCAATAACTGACGTGACCAACTGACGCAGCATGTGGTGTTCGACACGATGGTTTGGCATGTTCTCCAAAGTGGTAGAATGGAGGGCCTATTTCGGAGGCCGACATAGGCTTCTTCAACATCTCCCCCATGAACAAGACCTTTCTTTGTCCAGAAGAAATCGGAAAATAACTGGAGCGGAATGAACATATATACTTCACTATCATTTGAGATGGTACCGGCTTCTCTCTTGGCTAAAAATGGGTTGTCATGTCTAGAAACGTGTCCATGCAGGCAGAAGAAGCTGACAACATTCGATAACTACTGGAAAGCCTATCCATCACGACCGCGGCAGCGCATGTTGTGTTAGAGAGGAAAGCTTCCAAGACAACGACTTGCATACCAATCAGTTATTGAAAGGAAAGTGATGGAAAGAAGATTGACGGAAATGTGATTGGTGCCAAAGAACATAATGACAAAACCATGTATTGGGACTTCGAGAGTGCTCGAAATGCCCATATATCGTGGTGTGGTGCGGATTTTCCAAGTAGCCGATGTTGAAATGCTCATATATCATGAGGAATACTGGGGAGTGATCATAAGACTCAAGCATTTCTCATAAAACAACAAAACAGAAAGAACAGAGGCGGTAAATAAATTTTCCATGGCTTTCCCGAAGATTTCAGTTTGTTGTGATATGGGGCATGGTTAGCCTATATATAGTGAGTGCCTAGTGAGTTGATGGATTGACCGGGATGGGACGGATGGGGAACAGTAATTATCACAGTATGGCGGGATGGTGATCATAGATATCATCTGTAGCGATAGTAGATTTGGCTAGAGTAATCGTAGATATCACTCGTGTGAAGAAAATAATCTCATCATGCTTCAGTTGACATTATTTCTTGTCACGAATAAAATATACACCATGATACATATATCGTAGAAGTAAAGTTTACTCCGCGAAGTAAATGCCCGTCAAAATGAAGTCCTTGGCGAAGTAAAAGTTCGTGACAAGACATAATGTCACGAATTTCTATATAATTGTACAATTACTCCAGTTCGTGACTGGACATAATGTCATGAACTTCCATATAATTGTATAATTACTCTACCAAAATCTACATATATGATATCTATGACCATCATCCCGCCATACTGTGATAATTACCGTTCCCTATCCGTCCCATCCTAGTACAATTAAATAATAAAAAAATAGTAATCTCACTATTCTCAATGTGCCACTTGTTTTCTTGTTGATTGAAAATGACTCTTTTAAATATGGTCCTCAATACTAATTTTGGAAAAATAAATATTTATAAGTTTTAAACCCGTAATAAAAAATTAGTAACCTCATTATTTTAATTTTTAAGGAGAAACATTATTTCTTTTTGTTTTTTTTAAATAGAAACAGTTTACTTTTTAAAGAGACATTTTTTTTTAAATAGAAACATTTTACTTTTTATTGCAATGGTGTAGATAAAAAATCTTAGTTCTAGAATGCAAGAAGGGCCAGTCGACCCTTCTTCTATCTTCCCAGTATTCTATTCATAATAGTTCTAGAATGCAAGAAGGACCGGTCGATCCTTCTTTATTTCACCATTCTAGATATAGGTGAATTATTGGATATAGTTGTTCACATTTATCTACTAAATGAAGGGGCGACCGATCCTTCTAGTCGGAAAATGGAAGTCAGGGACTCGGGACAAGCATTTTTATATGTTAGAACTTAGATGATGTATGGGTCCCTACTATTTACAGCGGAATTCAGAAGTCGGGAAACGCGGAACGCCAATTTTCCCAACTCCGGAAAATATAACTTCCACAATCCGCAATGCAGAACTTGGAAATGCGGAAGGCCAATTTTCCCAACTCCAGAAAATATCACTTCCGCAATCCACAATGTGGAACTCGGAAATGTGGAACGCTAATTTTCCAATTCCGGAAAATTTCATTTCCGCAATGCGGAATTCCAATTTTTCCAACTTCGAAAAATATCATTTCCGCAATCCGCAATCCACAATGAGGAACTCGGAAATGCGGAAGCTCATCTGCATAACTTCTCAGGCTCTTGAATTTCTCATACAAAGCCCATTTTGGGAAAAATCGGTAACCTTGGAAAGCTCTCGACGAGCACTATGCAACTGTGTGATCCTCTGCCACTCCTGAGAACTTTGATTTTGTCATTCTCTCAATCAAAATGCTTCCCAACTTCATCAATACCTCTTTTAAATATTTTGATTATCTACCTCCAAGCTCATAGTTTGTCCCAAGCAGCCCCAGTGCTCCAACATGGGCTCTGATACCACTCTGTCATGTTAACTTTCTTGCATCAGATTGACGGGATGGGATGTGAAACGACCCTTCTAATTGACTTATTTGATAATATATACTAGTGGAAAAATTATTTTTTGTTTAAAATAAATATGATTTTTAATGTGCTCATGTTATTTTATATTTCATAAATTGTTTCTGAACCAAGGATAATTTTAGGGGCGAAATTTAGCCCATGGGCTATTTTTCCATGTTTTTTCCAAAAAAATATTCACCAATTTGCATTTTTTGAAGCCCAATTTTGCCCAATTTTGATGGGGTAAACTTTTTTCACTGTAAAAATCGCAAAATTATTATATAAACTATATAAAATACTTAGAAATTGAAATAATTTTAGAAAAATATCGCCAAATATTTTATAGTTGACATTTTAAGAATTGGTAAGATTCGCCAAGGTTTATACACTTTTAAATAAGTATGGGACCTTAAAATTATCCCCGTTCTGAACTGGATTTTGGTTCTCAACAATGTATCATGTTATTTTATATTTCAGAAATCGTTTATGAAATGGATTTTGGTTCTCAACAATGCGTGGACTTGCTTTTGAATGGATTGAAAGTTGCTGAAGGAATCTCTTTTCCAGAAAGAAAAATATTGCATAATATCAACATTCATGATGGATGTATCATTTTAAATGTTACCAAGACTTTAAATGCAAGTCTTCCATTGCCCTATCCATCAGAAGGTGTAGATACATTGTCAGAGGTTGTTGGTGGTTATATCAATGGTCTGTGTCTGAGATCGTTAACCACATTGGGTATGCTCTTTGCGAGAATGAGGTGAATGATATACCAGCTTCTGCTTCGCTGAATGTAGAACATATCATAACAACTAAGAATAAATCTTCTCTTATTATGAGAAAATTTAAGTTGTTACATAAGTGTTCAGAATGCAAGGATTGCATTTCCATAGGTTTTGTAACAAATGTGAGTGGGACTGATTTTGTTAGGAGAACATTTTTGGGTGACTTCTCCTTTGGTATTCTGGTGGATGAAGTGGTGTTATCTTGTATGGCATGTTGTCCGGGGTTGAGCAGTGGAGGTTTTGTTGTATGGCCGATTAAAATAATCATAGATTTTAATACAGAAACATTGCTTTCTGTTGAAAGCAATTTCAACAATAATCAATTTGAAACTAATTTGAAAGTATTAAGAGAAAATCACAATGTCATGTTTGTGGGAGAGAGAGTTAATTTGATACATCAATGTTCTTTAAAGCCACAGTATGTTGCTCGGGGAATAGTGTTAACTTTGTTTGAGGGAGACATTGTACAATTCAAAGCACTAGATGCTGGCGAGTTTGGTATTTTAGTTCATAAAGTCTTCTGTAATTGCGAGGATTGTGGTGTATTTGAAGGCTCTCTTATAAGATGGCCTACAAACAAATTTCTTGAACTCGATGATGTTCCTTTGGATGTTATACTAAAAAGAAAACAGACGAAGATATTGTCAACATTTGGAATATTTTTGAAGAATGTCCTTTACAGATGGTCTTTCCAGGTACTCCCCATCGTGAATATACATATGCTAAAGGTAATGGAACAAGGCCATACAATTCCATAAAGAGGCAAGATGGAACTAAAATTTTCGAAAGAAATTCAAGATCGGTACCTTACAGGCTTGGAATTGATTAGGGTGCATTCCTTTCAAAAATTGTCACTGAACATTGTTGCTCAAATCTTTGTATCTCAAAAATTTCACTTCAATCGATAGTTGAATGTGTGAATAAATTTCATAGGATGAATGGAAATTCAAGAAGACAGTATGTTATAAATTATATGGGATCAAATGCTCCTGTGGCCAAAGAAGGAGATGACAGAAAAATAAGCATGTTTACAATGAGATTAGACACAATAGACGTCTATCAAAATGCATGGGATAAAAAGGAGCACTTTACACAATTATAAAAGCATGTTCTTGAATGGTGATGTGAGCATTGTGCATGGTAACAGTGGCTTGGAAAAATCTAGGGCGAACACTGTTGCACTGGTATCTACTATTAATAAAAATGTAGAAGAGAATTCAGACAAATGTCCACATATTACACGATTAATCAGTGAAGATGGAACGAGGACAACCTTGAAATTATTTCCATCTAATATGTCCCATGGTTTGCTGCGAAAAATGGCTAATGATGCAATCAAAAGTATCGGTTTGAATCCAGTATAACAATCCTCCTTCATCAAGGTGATGAGAGAATATTTTCGAGATGTTAAAATTTCTAAATCAAACTCCTTTGCAAGGTGTAATGAGTGCATTACAATACAGGATAGGCTTAAGGGGACCATTGATCCAGTTGAGGTGGAAAGGTTGCGAGGAAATCAAGCAGCTCATAATAAATATATCACAAGTTCTCTCCAAGTATATTATTCTCACAGATTAGCTTCACAAAAAAATACAAAGACTTTTCTGAGTATTGTTCATGACAAAATGGATAAGTCAAATACTTCCATTCCAAGGATGGGTAAGAAGGCAAAAGATTTTAGTAATATTATGAATATTTCCATATCATTGACTGGAATGTTGACTCATGGGCACAAGACTGGGGGTTTTGGCCATTTCAGCATCTCATTTTTAGAGATGGGATCGAATTTCACTATGACATCCCTGGCTAAATGCTTGAAGTGTCTTGAAGAACCAATGGTTGATAAATATGGTGATTTTCTCTACAAAGGCGGAACATCTAAGCACCAATTGCATGATGCTCTATTGCAATTAGAGTCATATGAAAAGTGTTTGATATACAGACAAGATGTAATGCAAGATGATGTATTGTGTGTTGATGGTACTAATCAATGCATGCCAAATAGAAAGCTACCACCCATATTGTTGTTGCAAATGGATAATTGTTCAGGCGATAACAAAAACCGATTTGTATTTGCATTTTTATCTCTTTCAACAACAAGGAGAGTGTTCGATATAGTTGAAGTTGGATTCCTCCCAGTCGGACACACCCATGAAGACATAGATGGAACTTATGGCAGGTTATCAGTAAAGATAATGCACAAGGATATATTTTCACTATAGGAAATTATGGATACATATAAGACATGTAAAGATCAAAATTTCTATGTTCCTTATCTAATTGATGAACTTTATGATTTTAAGAGTTTTGTGAAACCTCACCTTTTGGATGGAAATGCCAAGATCATCGATATAAAAAAATGCCAGTTTTTTAAATTTTAGCTCATATATGACATTCCAGTCATGCAATGGAGAGCATCACTTCGGGATGAAGCTTGGTCATCTCTTATTCATCTCCGACGGTCATTGCGAGATGGTAGCGCAGACTTGCCGGTGGGACAACCTAGGTTATTAAATCTGCAATCAAAAATACCTTCGGACATTGGTGAAATAAAAAAAGGAATAGAAACATATATTTCATTTTGGAATCGAGGGATTGAGAATGGAGGTGAACAATTTTGGCATCCCAAGTTAAATTATTGGGAGGTTGTATATAAAGATTTGGGAAGTCCCTTAGAGAGTGTTGATCAGTCATCAACTAACTTTTGGCGATCGACAAGCCATGATATTCATACTAGTGAACCTACAAGATCTGGACATGAAGGGATTTAATTAAAAAACGATAATAACTAAAAACACTTTTCATTCTTTTTATGAGATTTCATTCTATTTAAAAAAAAATAAAACGAAAGAATGCTTTTATTTAAAAAAAACAAAAGGAAAGATTGTTTCTATTTAAAAAAACAAAAAGAAAGAATGTTTCTATTAAAAAAAAAACAAAAAGAAAGAATGATTCTATTTAAAAAAATAGAATAGTATTCGTATAATGCTATTATAATGATACTAATGTAAATGTGTAAAGTTACTTATTTACAATTACTTCGACAAGTAAACTTCAGTTCGACAAGCATTATGGGCCACCATCGTCAGGAAGAAGAGGAGAATATAACCTATGGTCTTCGCAGAGTCTCTCGTGCTCATAAGACATTTTGGAGGCAATCTAGGGATCATACGATTGGTGGATTAAACAACTATTTCATTTACCTAAAGACTCTTTAGAGATCGCAAGCTACAATTGAAACTGTTGGCGGATTGAAGTTTTATTTCAAACTGTGAGCAGATCCAAGATTTAATTGAAGGAGATATCGTTGATTCGGCCCCTTCTTTGACCTCTTCTCTCAGTTCAATGGCAGGCCTTGCAGATAGAATGACGTTCCTAAGGTCCAGTGTGGAAGACTTCAAACAACACCTGCGAAAGGTTTATGAGGCAGTCTGCTTGGGCATCAAAGCGCACAGAGAGTCAACCGACGACATGAGGCATATCTCTGAGCAATTAACCTGTCAGGACTCAAGAATTGATGATTCAGAACGCAATTTGATTGAAGTTATGGGGACAGTGGATATTATAAAATATGAAATTTTGAAGACGGCCAGGATGTCACAGTGTAGGCACTACCAGGAATCCCCCTCTGTGGACATGAGAATTGTTGAGGAAACCTTTGTTCAGTGGAAGAATTTTTTGTAGAAGAGATCCCTACTTCGATGAGTTGTTACCTCCATTTTGGAAAATTTGAATGTTTTTTTTGCATCTTGTTAAATTTACAGAGCCATACTGGGAAATCTATTTATGCTCTCAGGCTCTCCTTTTTGTAATGAATGGATGTGCACAACCTTTTGAAAAAATCCATCTATATGCTTCAATATAATTACAGAGAAGTATTTAATAGAGAAATATGGTCAAATGATGAATATATATTTCTGAATATAACTCATTGTAGACAAAAATCTTGTCAATGGAAGAAGGCAACTTCCTCAACATAATTACAGAAAAGTAATCTAGATGGAAATATGGACAATGGAAGAATATTGTTGAATATATACTTCTAAATATAACTCATTGTAGGCATAAATATTGTCAATGGCAAAGACCAGTTCCGCAATATAATTACAGAGAGTTAATATAGATATAAAAATATGGTCAATGGAAGAAGGTTGCTTATATGACATGTGAGGTAAAGTGCGGACATCGTTTCCTAATGAAATCTGCTAGTTGAGGAATAGTGAAAGAGGAAACGAAGCAAATATTTCGGCCTCATACATTTGGTTCCTCCATAAAAAACATATGAGCTTCACATGCATCATCTGCATGAACTAGTGATATCGATCCCAAAAGCGATAGATTCAACCTCATCTCTTGATAATCACTTGCAAAATTTCAAATATCCATAGTAGCGTTCATACTGTTGTTTTCCCTTTGTGAAAAGAAAAATTAAACCCTTTATCTCCTGGGATTCAACAAAAGAGAGTTGATTACCAAAAGGGTAATAGAAGAAATTCAAAATCAAACCCTAAGAGGTTAAAAATCAAGTATTGGATACCTGTAATTGGGCGTAATTAATTTATGTTCATGAGAAGGGAAATGTAGAAATAAAGCTCGGTCCAACCACGTAACCGGATCCAATTGTCACAACCTCCATTTGGTCTTTTAACCCATACTCAATCACTGCTTGTTCGAATGCAGTCTTGGCTATGTAATAAAACTTCACAGGTCTACATATTGGGTTGTGGAGGAAAAGGATTAGAAGGGTATACAAACTTTAAAAAAAAGTAGGTCAATCGTGGAGTTTTGGTAATTGTGAATAACTTATATGATTTATGTGAAGATGTAAATCGTTTAAAGAGCATTAACCCTTGTGAGGAGCACGAGGGCAGGATGAAAAAACAACGCTTGATCAAATTAAAATCATTTTTCTTAGGAAATCCTACTTTGCTTGATGTTCTCACAATAAATCGTTTGTCGTGTCATTATTTAATAATCCCAGATGTTATGTGAATATGTCCTCATTCAATCCATTAACCAACAATGCATCAAGTGTCTGCGGGCATTCAATCCAAGACTTGCGGGAATTTTAAGTGCATCTCAATTTATGGTGGCGGGAATTTTTCTTGCCCTAAAGGCATGCGGGCATTTTCTATCATTGTTGGCGGGAATTTTCCTTGACCTTACATCAACTGTGGGCATTTCCTTCAGAATTGCGGGCATTTTTCCAGGCCCTTCAGGCATTACCACTTGCCAGGTGCATTTTCATAAGCTTGCGAACATTTTTTCAAGCTCCGCGGGCATATTATTAAGGCCTACGAGCATCTTTACTAAGTGCATTTGCTTCACACAAAATGTGAACTTGCGGCCATATTTTACAGCCTTTGTGTGCATTCTCCTTACACAATTATTACCTATTCCAAAAAATTATATAAGTTAAATACATATGTTTATATTTAAATGGTACCATTAATATACCTAATATTCGTTTATACAATCTTTTATATGCCACGTGTCACAATCTGAGCATTCCACGTGTCACCCTGGGATACTATATATCAACATTTTAGCAACAAAATTTATAGAAGTTTTGCTTCAAAGACTTTGTTGGCAAGTGGAAATATTCTTAGAGAAAGAGCGACTGTTCTTTCTCCAAGTTGTTCTATTTTTACAATTCCCTCGTAAATGAAGGATCAGCCGACCCTTCTTATTCCCAATATTCTTTTCATAATAGTTTGACACTGCAAGAAGGGTCGGTCAATCCTTCTTGTGTTCTCCATTATGGATATAGCTGAATTGTTGGATAAAGGTTTTCACAATTAACTACGAAAAGAAGGGGTGGTCGACCCTTCTTGTCGGAAAACGAAAGTCGGGACAAACCATTTTTATATGCTATAACTTAGCTGATGTCCGGGTCCCTACTATTTACAGCATAAGTCGGAAATCAGGAATTTTCGGCATAGCCTTCGTAGATCAAATATTTTTACATTTCTCACGTAAATGAAGGATCGGTCGCCCCTTCCTGTGTTCAGTATTCTTACATTGTTCACCATTTTGGATATACATGAATTGACATCTTAGCCTTCATAGGTTGAATATGTTTACAATCCCCTCATAAATGAAGGGGAGACCGACCCTTCTTCTTCTCGATAGTCTATTCGTTTGATGTGATCTTATCCCAAGAAATTTATATTTTGTTGCAACCAATTTATTATGTCTATCAACCTGGTTGGGCGAGCAAACGTCGAGCATCTAGGCATTGAGGGAAAATTACTATTGTGATGCTGAATACACCATCTACTGGTTACTATTGTGTAAGTAAGTTGTGCCTCTATAGATTATGGAGAGAAATCCTGCCTCATTTGGAAACTATTAAATTTATTTTTGTAAAAAGATAGATACTCTAGATACTATATCAAAAAAGAAACAAGAACTGATTGGCTTGTTTTTCAAACAATGACTGAATATTTTAGTCATTGAACTTTTCACCATAAAATGTTGAACATTTACAAATGAAAATTGCACTTTTCAAATAAAAAATGACATTTTTTTTATTTGAAATTCACAATTTTGAAATCAGAAATTGCATTTTTTGATTTGAAATTCACACTTTTTGAATTGAAATTCATAGTTTTATAACATAAAACTGCAATTTTAAGGTTCATAAGTAGTAAAAAAACACACTGTTCGAATAGAAGAACACACTTTTCAAAGCCAATATTTCCACTTTCAGAACCTTTTTTTGCACTTTAGAAAGGTTGATATTGACACTTTCATAGTCTAAATTCACACTTTCTTAGTCCAAAATTTTCCTAATATGTCCAAATTTAATGAAATTGGCGTTGTATACAAAAAACAATGATTATTGGAAGTTTATTTTCCCACCGATGTATGATCCTTCGAGGCCTTGTATCATTATAATAGACCGTCCTTCGATCATATATATGGATGAAGAAGCTTTCTCTACTTCCGATGAAGAATGGATCAATCCTTTTTCTTTGCTAAAGGATGCAGTGGTGCAAGATGTGGTGCATGTTGATAATGCTCATGTGCAAAGTTTCTCCAGTATCTCTCAGTTCATAGTAAGCCCAAATCAACTACATTCTACAAGAAGTGTCCAGCCCTTTGTGTCCAGTATCGGTAAGTGGTCAACAATACTTTCCAATAAATGAAATACAGGTATGTGGACAGGTATGATTATCTTTTCACATTGTCAAGATTACTATTGTTTATCTTTCTATTTTAAATGTAAAGGATGGAATTATGTAGTTGAAAATCTTAAAATGATAAAGATCATTAGGAGTACTAACATTGTAATTATAAAGAAAAACAATATGCATGTATTTCCAAGGGATTGTCCAAACAGGTTACAGCTGATATGTGAATACTTGCAAGGCCCACCTCCACAAATTCTTTCTCAAATGGATAATCAAGCAATTTTAAAGAATTTTTTTTCTTCAATGCCAATATATCATCCTAATGGTCTATACATCAGTCCAGTGGAATATTTGATAAATGAAGCTTGTAAAAGAGATTTCTCGCCATGGCAGTAGTATTTCAGCTCCCAAATCCCCGTAGCCATCCAATCCTCATCTAATTTCATGATGAAGAACTTGGTATGTATTTGCTTCGCGATTGATCAGGTTTTGTCATGGATTTTATCCAAAGACAAAGGTAAGGCAACAAGTATGAATTGCTTACTCAAATGGTTACATTGGTGGTATTATTTTACCTAGTCCTTTTTATTTTTTATGTTAGCATAGGTAGGTAGATTAGGCATATATTGTTATCCATGCATTGCATTTGACGTTCTTCATAGGTTAGTCATTTGTTTATGCATTTATTTAGTCTGATTTGATGAGCAAGGAAGGACATAAGTGTCTACCTATGGGTATTTTGAAGTCCTTTGTTTTTTGATATGTGTGTATGTCTACAGGTACCCAGATGATTCTAGGATTCTCAAGCACCCTCAGGAAGAGTACTCGTCCTGCAGTTGGAGCCAGTGTTACAATGGTACTAGCACCAGCGTACTTGCAGAGGTTCCCCAGGGAGAGGGTGTCCCTTTTTTGACCAGGAGGGGTGTTTATCCAACTTATTCTGAGGTGGGGTTATGGCTAGACCCTCTGGTTTCTCCTTTGGAAGTACTATGGCTTAATGGCATCGTTGACTGCCTCATAAAAGGGTTTGAAACCCTGAGGTTGGTGCTCGGGGCTTCCAAGGGTGGATCACTGGGTCACATGACCCCAACCTTATTTTATCACTCTAGTGGTAGGTGATTCAGCACTGAGACATGCTCTTATCTTCCAAAGTACCTCCAACACCCTCCTGGTCCTCCGGTTCAGTAGTGCCATCCCTTTGGGCCCTCCCTCCTGGGAACATTGTTTGCTTGCTAAAAAGGGGGGGCATTGTGGGTTTTCATCACTACTGGGGTTAGTTGGGGCGTGATGACCCCCCTTGCACAGTCTGGCCTTCAGTTTTGTCAAAATTGGCCTAGTTTAGCATATTTTTTGAACCTAGGGGGGGGAATACCCCAGGTAGCCTACTATAGGCCATCTTTAGATTATTTTATATTATTTTTGTTGTATTTTTAAGTTGGCATTTTTAAATATTAAATTGACCTTATTTTGTGTAAAAGTGAGTGTGAGATCATATAAATTCAATCTCCTCACTTCTTTTTCATCATCAACTCTTGGGATAATTTCATTATGTCTGCTATTTTCCCTAACTAGGGCTCTTTGAAGGGATGCACTCCTCTATGAAGGTTATTTTGTAACTTTGAACCATTTCTTGGAAGTTTTACTATTTTTCATGCCATTACTAAGGTGAGGCTAGATTTGTTTGCTTAACACATGCACTTGGAGGTATGTATACTTTTAGTTCGATGTCTCTTAGTTAATTTGTATGAAAGTGATGCTTGTTAGGGTTGAATGGAAGCCATTGTTGCTTCATTTTGTCTTGATTAGAATTTCATTTTTGTCATTGAGTCACCATAGCATTCAATCTTGAGCTTTAGGTCTTCAAGTCTTACTTAAGCTAGGCTTCCTCTACGAATCCTAGATATTATGGAGGTGATCCCTAGTTAGCCAAGGTTTCCAAGTACCATCTCAAGGAGAGTTACTCCTCTCATTGATGCCCTAGGTTTGATGAGTAGTTTTCAATTGAAACTCTAGTTGTTCAACTACTCTTTAAACCTAAAATTCTGAGTTTTGTGCATTTGTAATTATTATGTTAGTTTAGTTCTTTTAAATTCTAAGTTTATATTATTTTAACTTAAAATTGATTCTTTTACGTTTTTATGCATTTTTTTAAAGTGACAAAACCTAAAACTCAACTCATTTTTTGTTGTAAAAACCCTAGCAGCAGTCCCTTAAAACCCTAGCGACCTAACCCTAGCCTGCTCTAGCATCCTCGCCCTCTCCTCCACATCTCTTGGCCTCCCTTCTAGTAATCCTTCACACCCTCAGCCCCCATTTTGAGGTTTGGCTACCCTAGATTGTAGCTCCCGCCAAGTTACTACAACCCCGAGCTCCTTCCTTGTTGCAACCTCCCTTCTATACTCGCATCCCTACCCGCGGCCATCCACTCCATTCCTCTTCCTCCCATCTTGCTGCCAGCTCCTTCGTTACCTTCCTTATTGCACCTATGGTTCTGCCTTACCCTATCTCTCCCTTACTTGCTCCTATCATCTGCGGCCTTCCCTACGCATTTCCCTTACTTCCTCTCTGACCGGGTTTCCTTCCTTCCCTATACCTTGGGCTCCTCCCTTTACCAATCCGCAACCTTCTCATTCTGCAGCTCTCCTCTTCTCCTATTTTCTTTTAAATCTGCGCCCTCCCTCCCTTCACGCTGCTACCCAAATCTGCGACCTCCACTTGCGGCTCCCCCAAATCCGCGGCCTCTCTTCTCCTGCCCCATCTGCGGCCTTTGTCCTTTTGCTGCTCTCCTTTTTCTCCTTGCAAAGGTCTTCCCTTTGGGCAGCCCTTGTGCGCCCTTCCATTTTCCCTTGCCTACAAAACACAAACATAAAATTCAAAATTAAATTAGTATTGCATTTAAATTCTGAGTTACATTGCTACAGACTTGAAACTTACATTTGTTTTGTTAATAATAACATTAGGATAATACATTTTTGCATGCCTAATAAATATTTCTAATTCATGAATAAAAATAACATACTTCAATGCTATATTACATATAGTTTCATTTATGCATGTAGTGGTTATTAACTTTTCTATTATTATAGCTCGCACGGGTGTGGCTCATTGGCGGTTCACTTGATATGAAGTCACATGTTGTAAATTGGAGGTCACGAGTTCAAATCACACCCGGCTTTACCTGTGTCCCATGCTTGCGGGGTCTGTGGGGCACCTAGGGGTATAGTGGTAGCGGGATTGGATCCCTAGACCCCGTGTCACGCGAGTACCATCCTAGTCTCTAGTTGCCAATTCCCCTAGCACACACACACAAAAAAAAATCTATTATTATAAATCTGATTGGTTTACATTTGACCAATGACAATGTTTATATTTAGTTGATGGGTTGAGTTTACACCTTGAATGTCGGTGGGTGAACTCTTGAAGGTCTTTTGGTTCATTATTGACTTACATTGTATTGAATGAGCTAAATGCTACACATCATTATTGGAAATTACCTTCATTGGCACTCGGAAATACGCCTTAATGCATACTTGGTTATTGGTTAAGGTGTGTTAGCAATATAGTCTTTTGATCCAATATTGATTGTTATATATGTGAACAAGTTCCTAAATTGCATGTTGGGTTAATGGTTAACTTGCAATACAGTCTTTTGATCCAGTATTAGTTACTTTTACATGTGTACATGTTCTAAACATTTTTTTGAATGCATTTGACTCCATTTAGGCATTGGTCTAACTATAAGATTGCATAAAACATAGCTTTGTTGGTTGTCTTAGTGTCTTACAGGATTCCATAAGGACACTTCTCCTTGGAGGTTTCGACTTTCGAAGAAGTTAGAACGGTGACTGAGATGAAATTGGGTCACTATTCTTAATTTTGCTTACTGGGAATTAGTCCTGCTAATTTTCCCGGTAACACACAAGTAAGAAACTATTTTAAGACTCTAAAGCTATCTTCACACTTATGGTTCCAGATGAAATTTACACCTTTATTTTGCAAAGAAGTAATCGGATTTGTAACCCGATCTATAAACCTTTTGTAATACCCATCCAACCCCATAAATGATCTTACCTCGATACATTTCTTGGAGTAGGCAATTCCTGTATAGATTTTATTTTTGCTAGGTCCATTGTAATTGCTTCCTTAGAAATAATGTGACCCAAATACAACAGTTTCCTTTGATATAATGAGCATTTGTTGAGCTTGGCATAAAGCTTGTTTTTTCTCAGGATCTGTAGAGTAAGGACCATAGATGCTCTTCATGTTCTTCCTCTAATTTGGAATATACCGAAATGTCATCCATGAATACTATTATAAAATTATCCATGAATTCTTTAAACACACCATTCATCATGCACATGAACACAGATGGGGAATTTGGTAGTTCGAAAGGTAGAAATATATACTCATAAAGCCCATACTTGGTTCTAAAAGTTGGCTTGCAGATGTCTTCATCTTTCATGCATACCTAGTGATACCCAGATCTCAAATCTATTTTGGAAAATACTTTCCCCTCTCAATTGATCAAAGAGGTCATCAATTCTTGGCAATGGGTACCTATTCTTGATTGTAGCTTTGTTTAGCTTCCTGTAATCCACACATAACCTTAGTGTGCCATATTTTTTCCTCACAAATAGAGTTGGAGCTCCCCATAAATTGGGTCGTATGTAACCTTTCTTTAATAACTTTTCCAACTACATCTACAATTCTTTCATTTGTGGGGTGTTCATTCTATATGGAGCTTTTGATGTTGGCACAACTCCAGGCACCAAATCTATAGTAAAATCAATGTCCCGCTTCAGAGTTAATTTGGGCACATCTTGGAATAAATCCTGAAATTCTTGCAACATTATGTATTCATTTATGCTTGGTTCTTTTTCAGCTGCTATCTCCTTAGCATGAATATAATGCAGATGACACCCTTTCTTGAAACATTTATTTATTTGCATGGCTGAAAGTTTCCTTATGTAAATTGGTCTCAAAATTCCTTTTATCTAAACTATACTCTTGTCCTCATCTAGGTAGGTAATTATTTTATTATGGCAGTCCAAAACTGCAAAATGCTTTTCTAGTCAATCCATTCCGATCAAATATCATAAGATCCAAGCAACAATTTTTAACCATGGAAGTAATTTTCCTTTTCATTCCAGTAGCCAATTGTACCATTATGTTCTTAGGAAATTTGTTGCTCACTAATTTGCATCTTTCAACCAAATTGGTATTTACATAACTGTAAGAAGCTCCGGAATCAATTAAAATTGAAATTGGCAAATCATTTATTTACCTTCAATTTCAATCATTGTTGACTAGTGGTTTACTTTCCTATTATCCAGGGCTGCATAAATTCAAGGCATGATTCTTGCCACATCCTCAATTGTAGTGACCTCTTGCACATTATAATTGCTTCCCACATTGTCAGCTTTCTTTTGACATCTCTTTGCATAGTGGTCACCACCACAATTCCAACACTTAATATGATTTGGTTTCCTTGGCCCTACATTATCATCCATATTTGATTCTCCTGGCAGCTCTTTAGAATATGGAGCTTGGTTTCCTTGAGCATCAAAAAGTTTGGACCCCTTCTTTCTCTGATCCTACTTATCTTTAATTTTTCCTTTCCAAACTTTATGCATGTCTTGCTTGCCTTATTTTGCTCATACAAGCATTTGTATTTCCTAATGGTCTCTTTTAATGTATGGGGTTCATCATAGGAAATTTTATCCCTGTAGAATGATGGCATCCCACTTAGGACCTATTATCACATCCATAGTAGCCGGGTTACCATGATTGCAGAGCAGCCATCTGCATATTTTTGAGCTTTGCCTTTACACAGTTCTAGTGAGATCAGCCATCTGCATATTTTTGAGCTTTGCCTTTACACAGTTCTAGTGAGATCAACTATGATGAGCTGTGATGTTTATGATCACTCACACATCAGAGCAACCCTATATCAGACATGCAGTACACCTTATTCCAAGGATGAGCCTCTTGACCTCAGATTTGATGACTGAGATGACCTTTTATCCCATACAGATGGAGTGCAGTAGATTCAGCAGCAGTGTTCTCAATGGTTACAGGTGATCCAGGTATATGACCCAGCAGGTATATGATGTGCATTGGTTTTTATTATCTTGTTGTTTTAGTCATTTTGATATCTTGAGTTGGTATATAGTACTCATGATCTGGAAGTCTATCTTCACAAAATGAAAATGGTTGTTATTGAATATCTATATGGTTGTATTACTTGCACTTAGAAGCTCTTGTAGTATACTCGTTGGTTTTACCCTCTTAGTATTCTCACATGTTATGGCTTGCTAGCTTAGGCATCATCTTCACTTTCACCATACATCTGTTAACTTCCTTACATTTGTGGTATTTGTCCTAACTTACACCTCATCCTGTGATATGGAGGACCTCCCCATTTTTTGCCTTTGTGTTGGACAACATCCATGTTATTTTTGTGTCTCGGCTCTGAGTTGGCAACAAAACTTACCATTGGTGAGTTGGATTTTATGCCTTGATCACTCTAATCGGTTGCCCCGATGTGTGGTCTTGATTTGCGGAATCCCCCCTAGTATCTTGAGTTGTGTTGACTAAAACATGAAGCAAATTGTACTACATATGGAAATTATTGTTATATCGAGTCTTTTAAAGCCCAACAAAAAGGGTTGTGAAATGGAAATGTAATTCAATGAAATGAAATGTAAATGCAGCCTGGATGAAAGTTGCGATTAGTTGTGCTTCTAAGCACATGCAAAATCCCAAAGGGGTCCTGAAGGCCTAAAAAGAAATGGATAAATTTATGCTAAATCAAAATATTGTTGGCCAGTATAATGAAATGAAATGAAATAAAAGGCCCAAATAAAGCAATGGTTAAATATATGCCAAATCTAAAGACTGTTGGCCTTAAGTGAAAATTTTCCTCATTGAGCCTGCGGGTTATGATACGAGATGGAGCAATGGGCAGCTAATTCTAAGTGTCCCCTAGAACCAAAAGTTACAGTTAGCCAGGCATTCAGTTCACGATGGTTATAGTAGTAGACATTTTTCCAAGGTTGAATAATAACTTCTCTAAACAACTTATCCATTTGTGAGACACCGCCATTCCTTCTGTATTCTTGTCCAACATATGCTTAAGTGTGTAATACCCTTTCCCTTATCCAAAGTATCACAATGTTGAGTCAATCAAGTCACTCCCCATTGCCTAGCCTTGCATCCTTAGCCCTCACCCTCTGCTATCAAATTGATCATGTCTACAAAGTGAGTATATTCTTGAGGTTCTTTTGTAAGTAAAATATTATTTAAATGGATAAATTATTATAATGAAATGATTAACTGCTAGTGAAATGATACTTGATTCCTTAAGTCTCACTATGAAAATGATTAAAAGAGCTTGTCTTAAGCAATTGCACTTGCAGCATCAGGCTCTTCTAGCTTGGGTCATATTTTGATCAGTTTTGACCTGGTCAAACCTAGTTTGACCAAGTCAACCTTGGGATCTGTGATGAGTTGGGCCAGTTATGTTGTATGATGATGATCTATGGTCGTTGATATACCTTATTGTGGTTCCATACAGTGGATACAGTTTTCAGATGATGGTTGATGCACTTTTTTATTGATTATTATTATCTCCAAACCGTTATATTATTATTGTCCGGGTATGGGGGACGCTACAGATGATCTTACAGGATTCCATAGGGTTTATGGGTACTCATCATTAGTATATTTGGGTCTTATGGATCCATTGGGACACTCTATTTTCATTTTCAGGCACTTTTAGGGATGATATGAGCATTTTTCCACTTTTTGATCAGTTTGGCCATGCTGAGCTGGCCTGTCCAACAGATGATTGGAGGCAAGTCATTGCCTAGGGGGATAAAGCGGAAGGGGGTGGTCTAGCCACTTTTTTTTACCATATTACCCCCCTTCTGGACATGATGGTGTAGTCAGATTTTGTGCTCGAGCAACTGGAAGCAGTTTTCAGGCAGTTTGATGGATTTTCAGGTGGGATAAAAAGGGGATAAAAAGGTCATTGAAGAAATTGATTTGGGAAATTGAGGCAAGGTTTTGGAATGTGGTCTTCTCAGAGGTCATCTATGGTTTATCCTACTCCTTCCATATCAGTTTGCAGCATTCAGTGGGTTCCACATAGTCTCCAGGTTGTCTTTTGATGTATTCTTCTCTCAGCTGAGGGGGCCAGGATTTGATCATTTGTTCACTTGGACATGTTATTGAGTCTCATGTTATATTATTGTTCCATGGGGTGATTATAGTGAAGGAAAGTAATTCCTCCTAGCCCCACCATGTGCTCCTAGTCACTTTTCCTTGTCATCTTATGTGGCACACGTGTGTTTTAGTCATCCTTGTGTTGTGCGCCATCCCTCCTATGGTGTCTTCGTGATGTGCGCCCTTCCTTCTAGTGATTTGATCCATATTATATTGTACTGGCTCATATTAGTTGTTGATTGTATTATTGTATCTTTTGATCTCCACCACTAGTTTTCAAAAGTGGTTTAGGGTTTTGGTCTCTCTCCTCCTATTTAAGGAAGAGACCCCCCTATTGTAAAGGCATCTTTTGGGCTCTAGAAAACTTGGAATAAAATACTATTTCTATGGATCTTGTTCTTGTGCTTTGATGGGATGCTCTTGTACATGATTATGCATCTCTTGGTTTAGACATCTTTTCTTTTTTACAGGTGATTTTGACAGCTACAGAGGGAGGCCGAATTGACTTGTTGCAGGGGTGCGAATTGCTTGAAGGGAAGATTGTTGGGGTTTCTCACATCCCCCTTAGGAAAGAAGTTTTCATCTTGAAGGGAGTTTTTTTAATTATGCTTTGTCCATTGATTTGATTCTTTTGATATTCCATGCTTAAATCTCATTCATCTATGGATCAAATCTAACTTTTTGTAGTTTGTTTTATAGGTTGAGTGGGATGTTTTTCCTCCTCGGGCTTGGTCGTTTTTGCTTGGAATCACTTGGATCTAGCTTGGAATTGTAACCAAATGCAAGGATCATCTATGTGCAAGGTGTCCACAAGCATTTGAGGTAAGATCTACAAGGTACGCATCCATTTTCTTGTCTTTCATCCTATTGATCATCAAAACCATTAAACTCAAAACCCTTGTATTTTTATTTTTCAGAGCTATGGAGATCTAGCAACATTTGGGATTAATAATTAAAACCAAGCTCTACATTAGTCAAAACATTCCAGATCTAAAGTTTGGTGGACATCCGACTCCATTTATCCCCGATATAAGGCATTGGGCCTCTCCAAGGGAGGTCGCACTTGTTGGGTAGGTGGCCATTTACTAGATCCCACATATGGGTATTGCTCTTTTCTTCTCAAATACATAGATCCCTGTCATAGGATACCCCCTAGTGATTCTCTTCTTTGATTTTCACCTTGTGGGTCCCATTTGGACCATTTTCCATATTTTAAGGGTGGGCCCAACTTGGGTACTTTTACTTGGCATTAGATCTATCTAGATATACTACTCCTAATCCATAAGTGAGCTTATCTCACCCTTGGTTGAGAATTTGTCCTTGCCTTAAGCCTCTTCAACCAAGCCCTAACTCATTGGGTCCACTTACCTATTCTAGATTTTGATCTAATCTCATCTTGATCTTCTACCTTATCATCATCACATTTCCCTTAGAGGTCTTGATTTGGTTCGCTAGCCTTCATTGGATAAGCTAGGGTCTCCCCCTTGGTATTGCTTAGGCTTGATCTAAAGTGAAGAGTGCCTCGGTTGACGTGACACTCAATTGTGTTGGGAACTGTGGCATCTCTTGGGTCACCTCTTTAGTTGTCCAACACCTCTGCCGTCCTAGATAGGATAACCTTTAGGGACAACTACAAGTTGTGTGATCAAATTTTTGGCGTCGTTGCTGGGGAGGTAGAGGCTTACCTCAGGTGTTTGCGAGTGTCCGTGCGTAATTCATATCTTATCACATCCGATCTTGTAATTTAGATGGTTATTATTTTCATCTTTAAATTAAACATAACCATCTCATTATCACTCATCTCTGCCCGCTTATATACGACATATATCTTGGTAGAAGAGAATTAAAGGTCTACCTGGAGACTCCACAAAAGCGACTCCACTCGTGATCGATCCTATCATATCTAGAACCCATGGGGTGCATCAATTTGTATTTTAGCTCCTAATTTTTTTTAGCATTTGTCATCCATGGCTACTTCTGAGCGGCCTAGGACTTTCGGTCGATTGAATTTTTTTTACTTCTAAAAAATTGTTGAGTATCCTCATCATATTGCTCATCAAGCCCATGAAAGGTTTCCTAAATTCGATGGAAGTTATAAGGTATTTGCTAAAAGGAACCTTGACATCTTTAGGGAAGTCATTAACGAATTACCTATAACCCATGAGGATGTGTGTATGAAAATATTGGCCTCATATTTCCAAGGAAGAGCTGAGCTCTGGTTCTTGAATTTGACGACCAATAGCATTTCTGGATATGACATGTTTGAACATAAATTGTTAGAAGAATGGGGAAATGAATACGATGATATATATTCTTCAAATCAGATCCAAGATCAAAGCCTTCCTCTTTCTGATCCTATTGTTGAATCAATTAATAATCAAATATCAATTGACTTGTCAACATCCGAAGATGACCCCTATTGCCCAATTTCTTTTAAGGATGAATCTTCCACTTTTGAGTCTATCGAAAATAAAATCCCTAATCATTGCATGAATGACGAAATTTCAAATCAATTTTTAAGCAGCCCTAGTCTTGATCTTGAGGGAATTTCTGAGGTTGAGCTTTTAATTAGTCAGTCTATTGAGGTTCCTCTTGAAGAGAAACTCATTAGTCATTATATCATTAGTGATTGTTCAAATTCTTATCACCTTATTGAAGAAGAAGAAAGTAGGGACATCGACCAAGATGAGTTAGTAAATCACATCAAATGCTCCAATCTTTGTTCTACTTATTATAGTGAGTATTTAAGTTTTCCTTTTTCCATCCTTAATCGAGATAACTTTATCCAATTCTTGGAGTTAGATAGTTATGTTGAATATTGTCCTCAGATAGTAAGTATTAGACTTGATCAAAAACTTCCAATCATTCCTAGTGTTATAAAAACATGATCACAGAGCAATAACAATAAACAAGATGCAAATATAATCACACAAACACATTACAAGAGAGACACCAATATAACGCGGTTCACCCAATATGGGCTACGTCCACATAGAAATTACCATTCCTTATTATTATACCATCCAACAAAATGAAGGGATACAACCTGCAGCACATCCACTACAATACACAATACACAATACCTAATACAACCTACAGCACATCCACATCCTCTTCACACTCTCTCAGTCTCTCTTACACGATCTCCGAGATCTTTACAATACACAATACCTAATCCATAAAAACATGATCACAGAGCAATAACAATAAACAAGATGCAAATATAATCACACAAACACATTACAAGAGAGACACCAATATAACGTGGTTCACCCAATATGGGCTACGTCCACATAGAAATTACCATTCCTTATTATTATACCATCCAACAAAATGAAGGGATACAACCTGCAGCACATCCACTGCAATACACAATACCTAATACAACCTACAGCACATCCACATCCTCTTCACACTCTCTCAGTCTCTCTTACACGATCTCCAAGATCTTTACAATACACAATACCTAATCCATCAACTGTAGCCATATTACAATGTCTTTCTTTTAAAGGGGAAATACGATGGTAAAATACCACGGGTTACCCAAAACCATGGGCCCGTAATCTGTTGGCGAAACAACCCAAACATTTCTTTCGGGGGCTACGCCCCCGAACCCCCTTTCTCTTGGGCGATGCCCCCCCATTGGGGTGAGTGTACAGTCCACTTGCATATCATATAAAACTGGGGTACAAACACGACTAAACAACAACATCTCTGAATCTGGAAGATCAGGCTCCACAAACCAACACCTAGAACAATGAGTGTTACTTTGAAAGGCTTTTCTTTTTGTCAAATTCCAAGGTCAAATTTTTTTATCCATCTGGGAGAATGTACATATTTTCATCCACCCTCCCGTCCTAGCTTTTTCAATCTTCTTTGGGTTTGTGGTCTAGTCAAATGATACGAATCGTTACACCAAAACCTCGAGATGTTAGTGAAGGCTGCCCACTAGGATCTTAACATAGCTTCAGCAACAATGTTCTCAGTGGTTACAAGTGATCCAGGTATATGAACTAGCAGGTATATGATGTGCATTGGTTTTTATTATCTTGTTGTTTTATTCATTTTGATAGCTTGACTTGGTATATAGTACTCATGATATGGCAGTCTATATTCACAAAATGAAAATGGTTTTTATTGAATATCTATATGGTTGTATTACTTGCACTTAGAAGCTCTTGTAGTATACTTGTTGGTTTTACCCTCTTAGGAGTGTGGACATGATCATTCTCACCTGTTATGGATTGCTTGCTTAGGAATCACCTTCACTTTCACCATCCATCCGTTACCTTCCTTACATTTGTGGTCTTTGTCCTGAATTACACCTCAGCCTGTGATATGGAGGACCTCCCCATTTTTTGCCTCTGTGTTGGACATCATCCATGTTATTTTCATGTATCAGATTTGAGTTGGCAAAAAAACTTACCATTGGTGAGTTGGATTTTATGCCTTGATCACTCTAGTCGGTTGCCCCGATGTGTGGCCTTGATTTGCGGAATTCCCCTGAGTTGCTTGAGTTGTGTTGGCTAAAACCTGAAGCAAATTGTACTACATATGGAAATTATTGTTATATCTCTTGTAAATCCCAATGAAAATGGTTGTGAAATGGAAATGTAATTCAATGAAATGAAATGCAATGCACCCAGATGAAAGCTGCGATTAGTTGTGCTTCTAAGCACATGCAAAATCCCAAAGGGGTCCTGAAGGCCTAAAAAGAAATGGATAAATGTATGCTAAATCTAAATATTGTTGGCCAGTATAATGAAATGAAATGAAATAAAAGTCCCAAATAAAGTAGTGGTTAAATATATGCCAAATCTAAAGACTGCTGGCCTTAAGTGAGTTTTTTCCCCATTGAGCCTACGGGTTATGATATGAGATAGAGCAAGGGGCAGCTAATTCTAAGTGTCCCCTAGAACCTCAAGTTACGGTTATCCGGGCACCCAATTCACAGCGGTTCCAGTAGTAGACATTTTGCCAAGGTTGAATAAGCACTTCTCTAAACAACTTATCCATTTGCGAGACACCGCCATTCCTTGTGTATTCTTGTCCAACATATGTTGAAGTGTGTAATACCCTTTCCCTTATCCAAAGTATCACAGTGTTGAGTCAATCAAGTCACTCCCCTTTTCCTAGCCTTGCATCCTTAGCCTTCACCCTCTGCTAACAAATTGATCATGTCTACAATGTGAGTATATTCTTGAAGTTCTTTCATAAGCAAAATATTATTTAAATGGATAAATTATTATAATGAAATGATTAACTGCTAGTGAAATGATACTTGATGCTTTAAGTCTCGCTATGAAAATAATTAAAAGAGCATGTATTAACCAATTGCACTTGCAGCATTGGGCTCTTCTAGCCTGGGTCATATTTTGATCGGTTTTGACCTGGTCAAACCTAGTTTGACCAAGTCAACATTGGGATCTGTGATGAGTTGGGCCATTTATGTTATATGATGATGATCTATGGTCCTTGATATACGTTATTGTGGTTCCATACAGTGGATATAGTTTTCAGATGATGGTTGATGCACCTTTTTATTGATTATTATTATCTCCAGACCGTTATATTATTATTGTCCGAGTATGGTGGATGTTATAGATGATCTTACTGGATGCCACATGGTGTATGGGTACTCATCCTTAGTAGATTTGGGTCTTCTGGACCCATTGGGACACTCTATTTTCATTTTCAGGGATGATATGAGCATTTTTCTACTTTTTGACCAGTTTGGCCATGCTGAGTTGGCATGTCCAACAAATGATCGGAGGCAAGTCGTTTCCTAGGGAGATACAGAGGAAGGGGGTGGTCCAACCACTTTTTGTTACCATATTACCCCCCTTCTAGACATGATGGTGCAGTGAGATTTTGTGCTCGGGCACCGGGAATTTGTTTTCAGGCAGTTTGATGGATATTCAGGTGGGATAAAAAGGGGATAAAAAGGTCATTGAAGAGATCGATTTGGGAAATTGAGGCAGGGTTTTGGAATATGGTATTCTCAAAGGTCATCTATGGTGTATCCCACTCCTTCCACATCAGTTTGCAGCATTCAACGGGGTCCACACAGTCTCCAGGTTGTCTTTTGATGTGTTGTTCTCTCAGCCGAGGGGGCCAGGATTTGATCATTTGTTCACTTGGACATGTTATTGAGTCTCATGTTATATTATTGTGCCGTGGGGTGATGTTAGTGAAGGAAATTAATGCCTCCTACCCCCACCATGTGCTCCTAGTCACTTGTCCTTGTCATCTTATGTGGCACACATGTGTTTTAGTCATCCTTATGTTGTGTGCCATCCCCCCTAGGGCATCTTAGTGATGTGCGCCCTCACTTCTAGTGAGTTGATACATGCTATATTGTACCAGCTCATATTAGCCGTTGATTGTATTATTGTATATTTTGATCTCCACCACTAGTTTTCAAAAGTGGTTTAGGGTTTTGGTCTCTCTCCTCCTATTTAAGGAAGAGACCCCCCTATTGTAAAGGCACCTTTTGGGCTCTGGAAAAATTGGAATAAAATACTATTTCTATGGATCTTCTTCTTTTGATTTGATGGGATGCTCTTGTATATGATTATACATCTCTTGCTTTAGACATCTTTGCTTTTTTACAGGTGATTTTGACAGCTACAGAGCGAGGCCGAATTGACTTGTTGCAGGGGTGTTAATTGCTTGAAGGGAAGATTGTTGGGGTTTCTCACATCCCCCTTGGGCAAGACGTTTTCATCTTGAAGGGAGTTTTTTTAATTGTGCTTTGTCCATTGATTTGCTTCTTTTGATATGCCATGCTTAGATCTCATTCATATGTGGATCAAATCTAACTTTTTGTAGTTTGTTTTACAAGTTGAGTGGGACGTTTTTCCTCCTTGGGCTTGGACGTTTTTGCTTGGAATCACTTGGATCTAGCTTGGAATCGTAACTAAATGCAAGGATCATCTATGTGCAAGGTAGCCGCAAGTATTTGAGGTAAGATCTACAAGGTACGTATCCATTTTCTTGTCTTTCATCCTATTGGTCATCAAAACCGTTAAACTCAAAACCCTTGTATTTTTATTTTTCAGATCTATCGAGATACAACAAAAATTTTACCTTAATAATTAAAACTCATCTCTACATTAGTCACAACATTCTAGATCTAAAGTTTGGTGGACATCCGACTCCATTTACCCCCTGATTTAAGGCATCGGGCCTCTCCAAGGGAGGTCGCACTTGTTGGGTAGGTGGCCATTTGCTAGATCCCACATGTGGGTATTGTTCTTTTCTTCTCAAATCCATAGATCCATGTCATAGCATACCCCCTAGTTCCAATTCATCTTAATTTTAACCTTGTGGGCCCCATTTGGACCATTTTCCATATTTTAAGGGTGGGCCCCACTTGGGTACTTTTACTTGGCATTAGATCTATCTAGATCTATTACTCCTAATCCATAAGTGAGTTTATCTCACACTTGGTTGAGCATTTGTCCTTGCCTTAATCCTCTTCAACCAACCCCTAACTCATTGGGTCCACTTACCCACTCTAGATCTTGATCTTCTACCTTATTATCATCACATTTCCCTAGGAGGTCTTGATTTGGTTCACTATCCTTCATTGGCTAAGCTAGGGTCTCCCCCTTGGTCTTGCTTAGGCTTGATATAAAGTGAAGAGTGCCTCAGTTAACGTGACACCCAATTGAATTAGGAATCGTGGCATCTCTTGGGTCGCCTCTTTAGTTCTCCAACACCTCTACCGTCCTGGATAGGATAACCTTGAGGGACAACTACAAGTTGTGTGATAACAAGACCTTTTTACTTTCAACTTTTCATCATGGATGAAATTCACATATTTCAACAATTCTAGGAATCTTCTCTCATATTCCTCTATGGACATGTTTCCAAGCTTGAGTTCAAAGAAATATTTCATATTCCTATCATAGTATTGTTGAGATAAATATTCATGCTTGAAATATCTTTGAAATTTGTCCCAAAAATCTGCCTTTCATCAATTCCTTTCACCTGTTTCAACTATTCCCACCATCAGTACGCTTTGCCTTGTAAGTTGAATATTGCAATTCTGGCTTCTTGGTTACCTGACTAGTTGTGTAGCTACAAATACTTCTTCATTTCTAGCAACCACATCTCAATAGTTTTTCTTCTTTTCTCCCCATTGAAGGTGGGAGGTTTCAGTTTCCGAAGTTCACCCTATAATGGGTTTTCTTCATGCCTTCTTTTCTGGTACCTATCAGACATAGAATCTGATTTTTCTTCAAAATCTTGCTTTTAATATTTCCTGTTATCAAAATTAATATGGGAATGCTACCCCATTGTCCCTAGAATGATGAAGCCTCTCCGAATGGATCCTTCTCATAGATTCTCCCTGTTCCTCTTTTACCAATGATGCAGACACATGTTGCATTTGATTTTGTATCTAAATCAAATTTTGGACCACCTACATATTCACTTGATTCTACTGCTCTCGATTATGCAAAAGCCTCTTATTTTCAGTTTGTATCCTTCTAAAGGCTTGGAGCATTTCCTCTGCCCTCATTTCATTCTATTCATTTCATGACCACTTGACTCTGTTTTCCAATCACTATTTCCCATTTCATCGACCATATTGGAAAATTCTGGCTCACTAACCATTTTCCACTACTTTTTAATAACCAGGTAGTCTGAAATTTTGGTGGCAACCTACAATCTCTGATTGTGACTAACAATCTGAAATTTCTCCAATTTTTTTAATCCATAGTAATATAATGTACATTTACATAAAATTTAGATTTTATCATGCATACAATTTGATTTCATAAATTTTAAATGGACACATCAGAAAATTTCAACATTAAAACATGCTCTTGACACCCAATCACTACAATTTTCCTGGAGACCAAGTATTGAAATCTCGCTCTGATACCACTCTGTGACGTTCCCGTCACCAAAACACTAAAAAAAATGCACATTTTTATATATATATGGACATAGTTAACAAATGCACCATAAATATACAAACATTAAATAAACAAAATGTGAAAGCACAATTAAGAATTTTCATAAACCTTATAAGCCCATCTTTTAAATTCTATCTCATGTAACTGACACCACTATATATGATTTCAGCATATATCACATGCATATCAAAATTTCCCAACTATATAAATAATATGGTTGTTATATAAATATTGTCTTAAGGGCTTTATTTCGACCCTAGGAGATTCTCAATTCATTAACAAAAACCTTTAGAAATAAAAACAATGGGCTAAGTGCCCAAAATCAAGCTATATACAAATCCAAACTCATTCAATCGATCATTGGACTTGAGTTCAATTCTCCAAGAGATTTCTGATATGCATATCAGGTTTAGAAATGTAAGCATAATATTGAGTATCGATTTTGGCATTTGATTTAGATACCAAATTGCAACACATTTCAATTTTGTTTTAACATTGAACTTAACAATGTATTTCTCCAAAAGACTTACAAGCCACGAGACCGTGGAAAGTATTTTAAGCTTAAGTTATGGAACTCATTCCCTATGCTAGAATTCATAAAAGCTCTCGAATTCATTTTGGATAAATCCATTGTTTAGAACTAAAGCTTTACCCCTAGTTCATAAGCCTTACCACAAGGCTCGAGCTCACTCGAGCCTCCGACTTAGACTTAGAAGCAATTTAGGAATTACAAGAAAATTACAACACCACTTGTATTAATTCTGATTTCATAATTAACTTGATACAATTTTTTTTTTCTAAGAATGCCAATAGAGGTTTGGCTTAGAAAATGACACTTCCAGCCAATTCCGATACTTGAAAGTGGCTTGGAAAATTACATGCCCACAATTCCAACTTTTGACATTAATTAACAATTGCAATTTCTAGCCACCCCCTATGGTAGATTTTAAAATTAGAAATGCAACTATAGAAATTCCATGGCAAATTGCAACTTATTTCAAGCCAAGAAACACATTTCAGCCATTTCATATACTCAAATCAATTTGGGAAAAGAATGGTACATGTTTTCTCTCTGTGATTTAAACTTGTAAATAACATCAATGAACATGCAAATCCTGCCCCTTACACAAATAATATATTTTTTCCAGAATTCTACCACAATAGAAGTCAAAACATTCAATAAAAAAATGGCACTTCCAGCCATGCATAAGAATTTCCTCTACCAATCTAAACAGAAGTAATTCTTTCCAACACAGAATTTGCATTTCCAAGAAATATGTAATCTCTTGAGCAATTCCATAACAGGAAATACACCAATTAATGGCATTCCAACATAGAGATTACAAATGCATTCATAATCAATTTTCACGAACAGGAATCTATTTCGAGTTTGTAGACTCCAAGTATTTATAAATAAGAATTGTCGTCACATAAACTCAACAACCAAACAAAATGCTCACCAACATTTAACCAATAACCAATTCTGTGATTTGGGGGGAGCAACTTGGCATGCTACAACCATAGCAACTTTAACCAATGCATCCCAGCATTAAGGATTTCATCCATAATTGTTTTGTCATTCAATATTTAAAGTTTTTAACAACAGAAACTTCAATTTCCAGAATTTAATTACATATCCACAATTCACAATTCATTCACTTATGGAATATAAATACCTAGAAATACATTTATAGTCCTAGAATTTTCACCATTACCATTATAATTTTAGGCAAGCACTTGGCATGCATAACCAACACAGAATTCCAAATCAAGAATTTAAACAGATAAACAACTAAATTTCATTCACCATTGAATTCCCATAAATTATCGAATAGAAATGAAATTTACATAAACATTTCCAACAAAATACTTATCTGAAATTCACTTGAATGGTGCAATTAGCTACATGCGAGGCACGCTCCTCCCATCCATAGGAACATTGAATTCCAATTCTCTCAACCCAATTTCCACCCCAAGCTAGGACCAAGAAATTCACCAGGAGTACAAAAAAACTTTCATTGGAATTATCTAAGCACCCACCTAATCCCATACTAACAACATGAATTCAAGAAGTGAAACTAGATCATGACTACAACCAGTTCTATAATGAATAATGTAATTCTCCTCTTAACATCAATTCATCAAGCAAAGTCATGGATCAACCCAACCACAGGCACCATGACATCAATGCCAGAATTTCAATTGAGAGAAGTCCAACACCATTCATCGTGTCACTGGTCATTGTTTCACAGGAAAGATCACCCAACCTCAACCAACAATAAGTAGTAATGGGAAGATCTTCAGGTTTACAGGTTCAATTCTCCACTGGTAGCTCGTACCCTTAATCTCTTCAGAGTTGATTTTCCAAGATTGGTAAGGTAACCATGAAGGTGGTAGAATAAATTTCCTTCAACAACCATTACTTTTGTTTGCATGGAGGTTGAAACTCGCGTGGGCTCTCACCCAAGAGACCCACCACCCACTAACATTTTAGTTTCTCACCTAAGCACCCACTTAGGATATAAACAATGATTAAAGGTTAAGCAAGGTTTATGGGTTTATAAAAGTGATTTAGATTTTAAAATAGACCAAGTTCTTGTACCTTATCTCATGGGTTTTCTCCATAACCCCCTTACTCTTAATTGTGAATAACTTGGTTCCCCATACTCTTTTAGCACTCCACCTCGTATGCATCCAGCTATATATTTTAACTATCAAATATAATTGTTCATGTACATCATCACATGTTCCGACCTCCAGGCCACTTAACTTAATATTCACAACATGTACAATTAAAATCTAGGGATCTGATATCGGGGGTGTTACACTAGTCGTCACACTTAGAATTAGAACATTGTTTCTACCACATGGGTGATTTTTTTTCCCACTGATGAACTTGTGAGTTTAGGTGGTGTTTGTTTCAGTTCATCAACAAACAATGTTGTTGAATGTAGTGTTGGTATCCAACTGCTTACATAGTCTATAATTCTTGGAATATGACACATCACAATTAATTTGGATACTTAGTTACTAGTGTCTTAGTTAAATAATGTTTATCAAGTTTGTAATCCAGCCCTTTTTAGGAATTTTTTAAGGGTACATCTTCTTGACTACCAATTTTAGTTTAAAACTTATGTTCATATTCTAAGAAAATTTAATTCACTAGTGGATGCTTTAGTTGATTACATAATTGATTGGAATTTGTTACATTAAGTTATTATCCAAACACATGCATGTATAAAAATATAATAATAGTAATCTAAGTTTAATGTCACGACCAAGACAAACAACAAATTGGTGTATGAGACCCCCTTGTTTACGAGTCAATTGCCCCCCCGCATAGTTATTTCACTGCTAAGTCTATAGAGGTGTACATACCCTACCCCACTTTGGATTTGAACCTCTAGCCTCCTAGATGGAAACACATGTTCTTAACTAAATGAACATATCATTTGACAATTATAAGTAAAAGACCCATAAAATCATGTGTGTGTGTGTATAAGAGATATGTATTATCATGTTCATGCAAAAAATGAATATACAATGTCCATACACGTCATTTGGCTAGGCAACCTCACATATAAACATAAGCTGAGAACCAAAAAAATACAAGGGTCCAATAGGAGGTTTAATCCTCAAGCTCATCAACATGAACACCGTGGTAGCATATCACTATAGTGGCTACTAGCATTGCAATAGTATGATGATCCTAGATGGAACTCATACAACATGTCTCTGAAGTTTCCAAGGAACCTCCTATATCCTAGTCATCAGGGATCCCATAGTCAATCCCTCTAAGTTCTTGCGCACATTGCGTAGGCTCTCTGCAACATCCTCGTCTTTGGAGTCTAGCTTCAGCTACTCCTTGTCTCATGCTCTGCACTTGTTGGGAATCCTCATAGGAAACATTAGAACAACATATGTTCCATCAAAATACAATATGGTTAGTGACACTGAATATTAAAAAAACAAAAACTATTTCGTTTATACATCTTTTACATAAAAAAAATCCCTAAAAATTAAATATTGTTTGTAAAAACCCAAAAAGCACTTTGAAAACAAGGGTGAAGAAGTGATTCTTACTAATGTGTCCCCGCTTTGATCTGAGAGGCAATGCTATATTAGGATCCTATCTAAAGTCTACGCCAATGTAGGGGTAATCATCTATAACAACAATTTGATCCCCACCAACAATCAAAGCAATCTTGGTCGAAGGTACTCATAGGTAGCCCCCCACCTAGGAAGGTCATGAGGTTACTCCATTGATGTATATTGGAATATCTTAGTTGAAGTCATGCAAAATATATCCTCAAGCGCATCAATGGCACCCTGTCCATGAAAAAAACACATAAAATAGAAGCATATCCAAATTTCTTATGTTTCCCCATATTGCACAATGTAAGTTAGTCCTACATATTAACCACAATGGTTGAGCACTAGTCAAAGATAGTAGGGTGGAGGAATTCTAGAGAATAATACATCTGTAATCGTGAACCTAGGTTCTCCAAGGTCAATCCTAAAATCCAAGTGATAGTGAACAATACAGTCTTCAGAGTTAAGTCTCATATTTTTCTTATTCACCGCTGGTTAATGTTCTTTTAAGTGCCTTGATCACAATATACATTTTTTCTTATTTATTTTTAGGGGGCAGTCATGACTATTACTGTACATTGTTGCAACTGCTCATAGTTGTTATCTAGAAAAACCACAAACATGGTCATATGCTCACGGTTTTTCTATGCCAAAACTACAATTGCACAGTTGTTAGAAAAACAGGATCGCAGAACATAAGCATAAAATAATATGTAGAAATGAAACACATATACATGATACAAGAGAGATACCAATATATGTGGTTCACCCAATTTGGGCTACATTCACAAAAAAATTTCCAGTCCTTTTATTATATCGTACAACAAATGAAGGTATACAACCTGCAACACATCAGCTGCAACTTCCTCTTCACTTTCTCACAGTATCTCTTGCACAATCATAGAGATATTTACAATACTACAATACACAACCGTATTACAATGCCTTCCTTTTAAAGAGGGATTACTATGGGAAAATACCACGGGATACCCAATACCATGGGCATGTAAATTACCCATTATTGACCAAGTCATGACTATTAATTTACAACATTTTACAAGGCATATTTTTTTTCTGAAATTTTCACTACGGGGGCAGTACCCCCAAACCCTCGCCAGGGGTGATCCCAAATCAGTTGTCGCCCCCTTGGACTCCCCATGGTGACTGTAGTGGGGATAAATCCCCCCCAAAACCCCCCCATCATAGTCTGGGATCCAAATATGACTAAAACACGATCTCTAAATTTGGAAGATCAGGCTCCACAACCAACAATAGTTGTGGTCCAAATGGGGTTTGGCATTACTAAAAAATCAACCAAATTTAAAAATTAAATCGACATAATTGATAAGAGGTTTTTGATGATATACTTGAAGTGATTTGATTATGAAACCTTTAGTTTAATCTTCCACAACCCAAGGTTGAAATCCAAGGGTAAAATAATTTTCTCCAAATTTACCAAATTACTATGGTAAAAATGACCAAATGAGTCATTGTTTTACCTATATTAAGTCATTTTGGACCAAATTTCACCTCTACAATCTATAGAATAGCCATTCTTCATTGTTTTGCAAAAAATGACCATGTTAATGTCATTTAAATTGCTTAGAGATCGTTTTTAGTTTCCATGTTTTCTTTAGTGTACATGATAGTGCATATTCATTCTTCGCCTTGTTTTCAACCAATGTTCAATTCAATTAGTCATTTTGGCATATAGTGAGAGGTTGTTGGTTTGTGAAATGCACCTGTAACCCAAAATTATGAATCATGATGAACATTTTCCTGCTCTTTTCATTTTACATCACCTTACACCTTTTTTCTCATGCAACTATGCATATTGCCTCATTATCGTTCACTCTTCAATGCTTTTGACTTTTTCCTTCACCTTTGACACTTGTTTTTTGGCCAAAATAACTTATGTATCTTGACCCATTAACCCTAGAGTGGAACCATTTATGAGTGTTTACAACTATCCCACTACCTTTTTTGCATTTGTTTTGCAAAGGACTACCCCATGTGCTTGTAATGTAGCAATACAACCTTTTGACTCCACTGTACCATAGCATAATTTTATCTTTTTTCATGTTGATAACAACATGAAAAATACATAAAGAATAAAAAGGTGAGGAGGTGGGGGAGAATATCGACTTTTATAATTTGTTATGTTAATGTGGCAACCGTTAGTGATTGCCCCTTGGCACCTGTTTATGTCAAGTCCTTTACAGTTGGGTTTAGTATTTCTTTAGGAATTCATACCATGATGAAGATTTTACTACATCGATTGGTTATCATTCCAACCATCACAGAACAACCATTTAATACCTCTAACATTGATGGATTATATCATTAGTTTCTATTTAAGTGTTACTTGTTGCCCAAGTCATATTTTTTTCATGTTCATGTTCAGGGAAATTCAGTAAATTTGTGTCAACCACTCCTTAGTTATCTTGACCATGTATGTCAGCCATCCCAGTATTAAAAATTGTCCATTGGTTTGTAATCTTTAGTTTCATCAATCAGTTCAATTACACTTTTCATGTTAATTGACGATAGATGCCTTAATGCTCTCCTTCTGATGGATCTCTTCCTATTGAATTCAATTCATAATATGGGAAGCATGTTCAGAGACCCTTTATAGTACCTAGGGCTTGCAAACATTCATGATGGTAAGTTCCCTCACATTCTGCAGTGGGTATACATCATTGACCCTTGTTTGATTGATTCATTTAGGTGTTTGATATAAAAACATTTATTCATAACTAATGATTGTACTTAGTAACTTGGAACCCATTATCATTATCAATGGGTGTCCTTGTATCTGTTAACAATATACAACAATGGCTAGTAATCAAATAATGTTTTTCTATGTTTGACAATAGATCATTTATTTACAAGGGGAAACTTATACAATTGATAGTTTGGATTGAAGACCTTGGGTCATGATAGCTTCACCAGATGGTGTTTTCTCCCAAGTTGCACATAAATGTACCATTGCAGGATGAGCACACTGGAATGCCAGTTAATATATATTTCTAGGTTCCTAACATTTATTTGAGGTACATTGAGATGCAGATCCACATTGTATGTGTTGTTGTCTATGATCCTATTTGACATGGATCCACTGTGTACTCTTCGTGGCCATGCTTTTTGGACTTTCATATCTCATGGATCCACATTGTGATCAATGTATTACTAAGCATGTCTATTCCCATCTCAGGGGAGTGCTTTAATTATGATAATTTGATTTATGTTTGCAAGCGTCTCCAAATTTAGAGTCCACAAAACTTCTTCTTAGCCCATTTGTCAACATCCTTTGTTTGTAACACATTTCAAACATCAATATTTCTTCTTACCTCATACATTAGGGAGCATGAAATTTTACACCCTTAGTCTATGGAACACAAATATATGATATTCCCAGTGAGAATCAATTGAGCACGTGAATGTTGCATATCTTGAATTGGAGTTTGCATGATATTTTAGCACATGGCCATGCTTTTCCTTCATGAACAACATGAGCCTTGTGGTGTTATTAAGGATAACCAAGATTAGTTGTAGTTTCTCAGTATAAGAAACACAACAACATCTCAAAGCCACAAATCAAGTAAGAAAGCTAGGAACTCAAAAATCCATGAGTGTATATCATGCATGGAAGACACTTGTGCAACATGTCTTCACTATAAAATTTGAGCTTATCACCTTCCTATCCTCTAAATAAAGGATATATGACAGCGAGAAATAAGTTAGCGAAAGTGAGGTGAAAATAGTCCAAGGCTCGTGTTTCGATTGTTGACGAGAAACTAGTGTTTAGTTTCTTCAATTATGCAAATATCTTGAGTGGAGATCAAAGAGCCACCATTTGGTTCCTCCACCATAGTAAGATAAGAGATCACCATCGGCAAGGGATCAATATGTCCAACTAAGGACATTAGAATTCAAACTTTGGTGAAGGGCACACTACACCAAGAATCATGTATCTAAATTGTTGTAGCATTTCCTTTACATTTAATATAGTTTGATCTTCTTCTGCCCCGCCTCCCTTCCCCTCCCCCTCCCCAAAATTTTGTTATTGATTAGATTATGTGATACTGCGTGAATGCCATTTGGGATGTGGTTTACTCTACCTGTAAGTAGCTTAGATTTTATTATGTGCTTTGTTATTATGTTGCAAAAGTCTTTGAGGAAGGTACTTTTTTTATTTGTGTGCAGGAACAGGAACTTCGTCACAATGACAGTTGGAAAGGACTGACACCCTCAAGAGCATTGGGTGAACGGAGGAAATGATTTTTCGTCTCATACCTCCTTTTCTCTTTGTGTTATTAACCTGCATGTAAATCTAAGGAAAGTATGATTAAAATTTAGACTAGCAACTGCCAAAGAGCCTTATCCACTCTCTATGAGGATCAACTTAGGCATCAAGGTAGACCTTCCAATCACAATACTTAGGGCACCAATAATACATGCATCTTGCAACCATGAAGTCATCTAAGCATTGATATGTAGAAAATTTTACTAACAAATATTCATGTTTTTATATAAAGAAACATAATATTGATAGACATTCCAAAATGCAAGGATAATGATTATTATTTATTTTATTTTATTTATTTACTTATTTTTTTAGTCGAAAAGATTTGTTATAAAATTGCATGAAAAACAAAATACATATAATGAGTCAGCCACATGTTTATTTATAACCAAAAGACATGGTTGAAATAATCGTTGACGATATGAGACACTTGGCATTTTCCATTTTCCTCTATTTATTAATGTCAAAATTGCAAGTTTTGGTGATGATGAGAGTAATGATCACCTTTAAAAAAAAATGAAAAAAATGATGGATGTTAAAAATATTGATCACAATAATTAAATAAAAGTATCGTATATTAACTTGGTAAAAGTAATTGTTTTAAAAAACCTGCTATCTTTTATTAAACTCTAAACGTGAAACATTGAGTGAAGAGGTTGATAACTAAAGTAATAAACTATTTAGCTTAATTAAGTCCCCACTCAAAAGGGTACATTAGTTGGAATCCTCTTGTCATGAAGTTGAATCCAACTAAATCTCGTGTTTAATGTAGGGAGATGACAATTCATTGAGTGAAGAGGTTGATAATTAAAGTAATAAACTATGTAGCTTAATTAAGTCTCCACTCAAAAGGTTACAGGAGTTGGAATCCTCTTCTCAAGTTGAATCCAACTAAATCTTGAGTTTAATGTAGGGAGATGACAATTTATTGAGTTTAAAGATTGTTTTGGTAGATTGGGTGGAAGTATGCTTTCAAAAATAATATTTCCCAAACCTAATAAAGCATTAATCAAGTCACAAGATCTACATGAAGTAAATAAGAAGATACAACATGTAACCACGTCACAATCCCTAATAAAACAATAATCAAGTCATAAGATTTGGACATGAAGCAAATGAGAAGATACAACATGTAACCACGTCACAATCCTAGAAAGCTAGCAAGCAATGTGGTCGAAGCAAAGTAGAAGATACAACATGTAATTATGTCACAATCATAAAAATCTAGCAAGGGTGAAGGTTATATGTGATCTTCAACAACTTTGTATTAAAAGAAATTAGATAATTGGAAAATATTATTTTAATATTAAATAAATTAACCATATAAACATCTTTTTATAATATTTAAATTGAGAATTAAAATATTTCTTTAAAATAAATTAATATATCATTATTTCTTGTATGGGGTGGCAGGATGTAACATGGTGATGGGCATGCTATCTAGTTGGTACCCTCGCAGCTTTAGGACATCAATGAGGGTGTATCCCTCCACCTTGCTTGCAATAATGACCAGTCGCGGGTGCAATTGAGGGAGCAAGTTTGATGGGATGTTCTAGAGGTGGTTGGTACATCAAAAGGAATGGAGTCTCATGCTTAAAATTGTCATGATTCTAGGAAATATGGGCATTGAAGGTTGAAGGGTGTCTTGGACAATACCCAAATAGGAGGTATGTTGGAAGAGATGCGGCTAGTTTAGTTAGGAAATCCCACAATTGAAGTTTCGATACATTGTAGTAAGCCTACAACTTCTTGTTTAAGGTTGTCACGACTTCCTTTTTGCCTAGCTTATTGCTTTTGTTTCTCACCATGGTTCATTGCTTTTTTCTTAGCAAACGAGATCTAGGATTTCATTCACAAAGGAATCCATTGGAATCATCCTATCATGGGTTGTCTTGTGGTAGTGGAAGTGGAAGTGGTGTTCACTGTCGACATATGGATTTTCCAACGTAAAGAGTCATGGGTTGTACAGATTGTTCAGAGGGGAAACCGCTTAGAGGATAGGATGGGTTGATGCAAAGGGCATCAAGATCGTGGTGGTCAAAGAACAACCTCATAAACACGTGCTCAGTAGGATACAAATAAGGCATGCATGTTTTATATGAAATAGACCCCTAGAGAATCCAAGGTTAGGCTCTCCCGGATAGAACTATGGGTCAAAATTGAGAAGGAATCCATTAACACAGACCATATATTGAATAAATGCAACCTTGGGCCAAGGACACTGATAATACAAGGTGCAGGGACACACAATACTTCAAAACACTTGCTCTCTAATGATAGGTTAAATCACTATTAGGAAAAGTGTTAGCTGAAGGATAGGAGGAGAAAAATTAAATGTTGCTCAAAATGGATGACATTCGGGCTCAGATCAAATAAGTCATGGAAAGGAAAAATCTAATTTACAAATACACTTTTGGGATGGATTTGCCAACTCCTATTTTCCCCTATGTTTATGATGTAGATCCTGTCACTGCTCCTAAGTCTACCCATGAAAAGGAGTGTCTTACATACATATTTCTAATGATGAACCCTACAGAATAGTTGTTATTGTCTAGAATTTCAGTTTTTGATTACTCATTTTCTTACGTATAGCTAAGGTTTAATAACTTTTTAAAGCCATATGGATAGATATGGTCCAATACTTTTAAACTTTTATTTTATGTTTTAAAACATACTAAGACTCTCAAAACCTCTTGTCTAGTACTTTTAGTCTTTTTATTTTATGTTGTAAGATATGCTAAGACTCTCAAAACCTTTCATGATAAACCAACTTTTTATCTTTGGTCTAGTCTTCAATGTGGAAGATTATTTTTTATTTCTATGTACTTATTTGTTTAAAATACTATAATTAATAAAACTTTAAAAATAATAATACACCATTATATATTAAAGTTAAAAATTAAGTGATTAAACTATCTCGTCTCTCTCTCTATGGTAACCTTAAAAATAAAATATTATTATTAATATTATATATCATTCGATATATTAATATTTGTGTAACATGTTTTTACATAATATTATACATAAAATTTAATATCTAATGTATATAAATTTATGTATTTTTTAAAGAAATCTATCTAACACTTCCCTATTCGTGTTTCAACGAGGGGGTTTCTTATCATACAAATAAAGAGGTCTCATAATTAAATTGGTGTCTTGTTTAAGGGTGACCTTAAAAATAAATAATGATGATGATGATGATGATGATTATAAACACATGTCAATTAATCAAAACACAGGTCAATTAAACATCATTTATATTTCTTCTTAAATGTCCAATTATAGTTTATGTGATAGTTGTGGATAACATTTTCATAGATGGGATAACATACTTATGAAGGTTACAAAGTTTTAAACTGCTAATATTAGGGCTTCAAGGTGGCATGAAGATTGAGGAAATGAAATATGGAATAGATTTAAATGACAAAAAATGGTAAGGAGATTTTTTTAGTAAGAATTTATGAGTACTTAATTTATTTAACTAAAAAATAGAAAAAACACAATAAAATAATTATAATCTAAGTACCCCACGACGAGTGTCAAACCGTGGGCCACACCTCCCTTCCAAATGTGCACTCAGAGCAATCCGTTGTAAGCCAAGTGTCTTGTCTAAGGGAGCACCCCGAGCAATCTATCATGGGCCACATGTTCAATCCAAATGTGTACCTGAATCATCAACATGCATGATAAGGGGCATGGTAAGTGGGCCCAATCTTTCTTCCCTGCTCACTTGGTCGATCTAGCAATAACTTGCGAATCCCTCTACACTTGTAAACATCAAAACACTATGCAAATGGGTGTACGGTACCTTTAGTTCCACTCTGGACTTGCTATCATGAATCATGTTGACCCCTCCTTTCATTATGGTTCATTCTGACGGCACGTGCGAATAATCAAGGGTATTAATGAGGCTCGTAAGCTACAATATGGATTTTATCAACCGCCCCTCCACCACCTTTGTGCATTCTCGCTTGAAGCTCTCACTGTGTGTTGTCCTCACCCTACTAATTAGCTTGTCTGGGACCTAGTTCCTGGGCTAATTGGGATCATGGTTCACACCAAAATCACCAAGCGTTGTGCTGCGAATGGTCCCTGCCACTCCCATGCGCCACGGGTAGAGAAAGACACGACAAAGCTCATGGTTTTTTTAAGAATAAGCTAAGTTGTAAGGCTAAGGACCGCAGAGAATGTTGGGAGAGGCGCTCGATGGGAGAAAGACCCTACCCTACTCCTCGAGAGCTTAGGCAAATATTTGATGGAATTATTGAAGACTCTGGGGCATCATGCACCAGGGAAACCAGGAACACATGCATGCCAGGTCCTTTTTTGGGCCATGAAGTCGATGTTAACGTTAGCTTTCAAAGATTGCTTGTCAGGCTATATCCAGCTGGAAGGCTGACCCTTGATGGTGGAAGGCCGCCTGGCTCACTTGGAAGATAACATGCAGCGACTGGGCGAGAACTTGGTGTCCATGAATGACAACTTAAATAAAATAATGGATGCATTAGCAAAGGAGCTACTCGAAAACTGGTTCGTGGGAAAGCATCTGGTCTTCAGATGCGACCCGAACGTGGTGGCTCGTGCTTCGGTTGTGGTTGTGGCCTCGGCCCCGCTTGGTAGTTGTGCCCAGGCCTGGAATTTTAAATTTTACCAGCCTGTCAAAAAAAATTTGATGACGGTTAGATTTTCAGAGTGTCTTTCATTTTACATTTTATGCAGATTCATAGAGGATCGATTTTTTAATCTGGCCTTGTTTTTTAACACAAGATTTGGGTAGATAGTTCATTATTGTAATAAAACCTAAATAAATTGTTTAACAATAAGCCAACTTCACTAACAAACCAAAAATTTGTTAAGAGATTTTCATTTTTTAAATAATTTAACATATCTTAGTACAAGCCAAGTTGGACAGCTATAAGTGTTTTTGACGGTCTATCAATATACATGAACGTCAATTTCTATGTTTTAAATTTCAAGTTACCTGTCAAATACGTCTAAAAAATGAAAAAACGTTCTGTAGAACGTCAAATTCCAGGCCTAGTTGTGCCGACATCTCAGAGGTTCTAGAGTAATCTCTATATCTGGTTTTATTTTTCACTAGGCCTTCATGTCGTGTTCTCATTGTTTATGCAGTCCCTAGTTATATGGTGCATCCAGTCTTATTGATTTTTGGGTTTCTAAGATCATAACCCCTAGCCTGTGGGGGATCAGTTGGGTCTGTTATGAACTTTGCAAAGACATTTTATCTAGTTCTAGTTCTAGGATGATGAGAAGTCAACCAGGGTCTAGTTCTCTGTTTTGGAATATGTAGACTTGAACACCTTTCTACTCTTTCGTTATATTAATACAAATCCGAACTAACAAAAAAAATAATTATAATCTAAGTAAGAATAAATCTTAGGTGTAATATTATTAAGAGAAAAAATGCATATTTTTTTGTTATATATTTATATTTTTTATGGAAAATGTTTTAATTTTTTAATTTTTCTTGCATTCCGTGAGAGTCATTCCAGGTAAATGGTGTTGGATTATAACACATTCTTTTAATTAGAGCTATTTTAACAAGTTTTAAACCAAAATCTTTTAATAATTTCCACTTTAAAAATAATTGGTTCAAATTAATTAAACTAACTCACTAGGCTAAAATGTTTGAAAGCATCTCATCCACGATAACAAATTTTCTTGCTAACCACTTTAACGAAATCCAATTAACTTTAAAATTAAGAAAACATAAAATATAATTTAATGAATTTATATATGCACAAAAGATGAAATCATTACACATTCAATTCATACAAATATTCAAAACATTAATATAATTAAAATATAATATAATTTTAACCTAGAATATTAAATAATTATTATATAATATTGAATAATTATAATACATTCACCTGATTATATTTATGTTATTATATTGACTTGCCTTCCACAATCAAGGATCAACTATTCATGGATAATTCAAATCATAATAGCATAATTCAAGTATGAATATAATTCAATACAAAAAAGTACGTAATAAAAAATATAGTACAGATAAAATATGGAAGTAAACTACTTTTATGATGATGATGATGATGGTTTTTAACGTTCATTGAGACTAATCTTGGTCTATCAGACCTTAGGAAGATAAATATTATTTGTTTTTCTTTAAAATATTGTTTCTATGCTTAAAAAGCTTACAGAGGAGTGCCCCTAGCTCGCTATAGTTTAGGGGATCTAGAAGGTTAGAAAGGTTAGTGTCAGAGCAAAGATTTTGAAACCGAGATCTAATGTGAGTGAAATCCAAGAAATCTAAGAGAGTGATTTTCATCTTCCACACTCATAAAATCGCATAGATGGAAAATTCTTTCATCCCAAGGTGTTTTAGGGGTTGTCCAATGCCTAGTTTCACTATGAAGCTCATGAGAGTTCGTTCTAATCTTAGCAATATTAATTTTCTTCTTTGAGCTTGTTAATATAGAAAGATAGTTTTGATCCTCGAGATTAGGGTTAATGATCTCTTTGTAATACCAAAGCTTTCTTTTTACCTCTAATTCTTCTTTGCACCACATTTTCTCTTTAAAGGTAGAAGTAATAATGCAATTAATGTTATCAATATTTTGTATAGTGGTAGTTTCATTAATCCCCCAATAATTTAACCAAGTTGTGGCATCTTTAAGCCACCCCCTCTTGAGGTGCAAGTACTTTTGGCTGGAGTTAAGAGTGATTTTAGGAAGTCATTCGTCTCCTATATTGTTTAATTTGTTCTTGTACATTGGATATCTAATCATAGCCATGCTTTCAATGTGCGAGAGCCTTGCTTCTAAGAGGAGAATAGGATAGGGCGTGTTGCTCTTAATTTCCAGATTATAAGTAATAAACTGTTTTTGGATTTGCTCAATTCTTCTCCAAGATTCTTTGGAAATGTTGCATCCCCAAGCTTCACAGCCATATAAAATAACGGGAGTGACGAGCATTTTAAAGAGGAATTTATTTTTGTCCCACATCACAAGGTTTGCCAATTTACAATTGTTTTCAAGGCCGAAGTAGGCTTTTCACCCTCCATTTATCATCTTCTCAATCCTATAGTTCCAGTTGATTTTGTGATGAAAGTCAATTCTTAAGTACCCTAGGAGGTTACTTCCTCTAAGATTCTATTGTCATAAGAAAAATGGTCATAAGTACCTTTATTGGACTTGATAATCATGAATTTTTTTTTGTTAGTGTTAACGGTCATGCCCATATTGGTGCAGAAACCTTCGAGAATTCGTAATTGCTTCTCAAGATCATAAGGGCACCTAGCCATAAGAACAATAGCATAAGTATAGAGAAGAAGCGTGATGACTATTCCTGCCAAGGTCGTGTCTGCGCAACCTGCCTCTTCTAGGCATTCTTCAAGCTTATCTATATAAATGCCAAAAAGGTAGGGGAAAGGGGACACCCTTGCTTAACTTCAATATTACACTTAATATATTGCGACCATCATTTAGTGCTTTTGAATTTGGAAATGTCATTCTCATATAACCTTATAGTCACAGCCCTCAACTCGAGATGAACTTTTATCTCTTCTAATATATTCCAAAGGTTATATCTAGGCACCATATCAAAAGCTTTCCGAAAGTCCACGAAACAACAAAAAAGATTGGATTTATTATTACAACACTACTCTGTGATGATCCTAAGTGTAATGAGGTGGTCAGTGGTTGAGTGATTCCTTCTGAAGCCCGCTTGGCCTTTATATAATACTTTTAATCAAATATTCACAAATATACCATAAATGTACATAGACATTTATATAATAAATCAAACATATAATTAAAAAACAAAAATACAAAATCTCAACAATTTGGGATATGGCGAATGTGAGAGATGACATGGTGAGTGTGAGAGATGGCAACTAGTTATTAATAATTATTTTAATAAGAAAGTATGAAATTGAACGGTATTTCTATTTTATAGTGTTTAAATAATTAAAGTTTGGTTTTTGAAAATTGGTTTTAAAAATTTAATTATTCACTAGTAAGAGTTGTATTACAATTATACCAAATATTCTACGAATTCTAATTTGTTTCGAATTTTTGTATGTACAAAATACCAATATAGCCAAATTATGCTACTATAATTCAAACAATCAATATAGTCTTCACACCCTTGCGTGTGATCTAACAAAAATGTTAAACTTTGAATTAAGAATTATATGACCAAGACCAATATTTTTACTGTATTAATTAATAAAAAATCATACTGTGAAGTTATTCCAACCAAATAAATTTGTGTATACCTAATAAGAATGAAAGAAAAAACATTTTTCAAAACAAACTCGCCAAACATTTAGAACAAAGATTGCTTATGGTTATATGAAGTCATAGTCGTTGAACAAAGAATGAGGACTTAAGAAAAATTAAACAAATAATGTCAAAACTATGTTGATCAAAATAAGCTCCATGAAACATTAGTCACGGATGATTCCACGGCTGAATTCAATTTGAAAATGAGAAAACAAAACAACGAGCAAAGGATACAATCAACGTGAGGTAAACTTTTTGGGTTTCTTGATTCGAAAAGTTGATAAGTGAGGTAAGATTGTTATCATATATTATACTTATACCTTAAAATTTTATATGATTTTTATGTAAATATAATTAAACAAATTTGAAAATTACAATCAAACAATTTTAATAATGATTTTTTTTTTATAAATACAATTTGAATTCCTTAATGTCAAAATTAAACAAATTTGAAAATTACAATCAAACAATTTTAATAATGATTTTTTTTTTATAAATACAATTTGAATTCCTTAATGTCAAAATTACTATCAAATAATTTTTTAATAATGATTTGTTTTTATAAATACAATTTGAATTCCTTAATGTCAAAATTACTATCAAATAATTTTAACAATGCTTGATGCTTTCACCGTTAATAACATTTGAAAATTACAATCAAATAATTTTAATAATGATTTTTTTTATTATATAAATACAATTTGAACTCCTTAATGTCAAAATTACTATCAAATAATTTTAACAATGCATTATGCTTTCACCGTTAATAACATTGAGTTTGAGATTAAGCTTTTGCAAGCTTAGTACACCAAAATTCTAAAATTAGTAGCAATAAATTACTATTTCTCACATTCACAATCTTTTTAATTTTGTTGTTGAGCAATGCATTTTTAAGATTGAAAAGAAAGTTTTATCATCACTATTTTTAAAAGTGGGATACAAATAATTTTTCAAATTATAAGATACTTATGATTAGTTCTCTTATGTCGAAGTTGTATGATTTATTTTAGAAAAGAAGATTATTTTGTGGCTACAAAATCATGATAATAGAATTAACGGATATATTAGTCTTCAAAGTTATCACTTGATTATAGAATATTTAATGGAATAGTCTAAATATTCTACATTTTTTACCTTTTTCGAATATATTTTCCATTTGGACTCTGATTGGAAATCTTCAAAAAAATCTTAGAGTCACATATATTAATTGTATAAATTGCATAATCTAAGTAGAGTAGGGATTATGCATTCAAACACCAAAATAAAATTACTGGATTTCTATCAAAAACCATCAGAAAGTCCAAAACGTAGAATTAATAGAGTACTCCATATTTAATTACTCTTAAATTTTAATTGAACAGTGTCAAAGCATTAAAGGCAATCTCATATATTGCTTTGTTGACTTCAAAAAAATATTTTAATATAACCCCTCAAAATGACCTTTGGAAGAGACGAGAAGATAATGGGTCCCCTTTAACTTGAGAGTTGTAGTGATAAGGTTATATGAGAGACCCATGCCAAATTTAGAAGTAATGAGAGTTTGTCGAAATAAATGAATTGTAATATAAGGGACAAGCAATGACATCCTTTGTTCTCTACCTTTTTGGATAGAAAACATATATATCATATTTGTTGACACTCTCTCTATATATAAGAAATATGAATTAATTTTAATTGACTTTTAATCCATGATATAATATAATTTTAATATTTTTTATTTTAAAATGTATATTAGGTATTATTTCTATCTATTTTATTGGTTTATATGTTTATTCTACTTTATATTTATTTGTGTTTTTATTTTTTTCTCAAAAACATTTAGGTGAAAAAATCAAACACTTATTTACAATGGCATTTGCTAAGTTTACAATTTACCTTACAATTATCCTTCACATAAAAGGAACTTAGTAAACAACTAACAACTACGCTACCCATTCCACTTATTTTGACAGAATCTTAATTGGTTTCATTATTATTATAATATTGCAAAATCAAGTTGAATAGGGTCAACCATAATAGGAATTAAGTTCAATTGATGGAATTGGTATAGAAGGAACATTTAACTAATGGTAAGAATTAAGTTGGATCGATGGATTTACATACAACAATTGTTAATATTGCAAAATCAAGTTGAATAGGGTCAACAACAAGAGGGTTTCAATTACATGGCCCAACTTATATTGAATTTGTGAACCATTTTCTTCAATTTTTATTGTACCATATTAATATTTAATATTCATTTTTGTTTCTATGCTATATGGCAGGGACTAAGCTGCACGCAGCTCTTGTTTATTTCTATGTACTTATTTGTTTAAAATACTATAATTAATAAAACTTTAAAATATAATAGTATACCATTATATATTAAATTTAAAAGTTAAGTGATTAAACCACACACACACACACACGAGGTAACCTTAAAAATAAAAAATATATATATATTTTTTAGCAAGAATGGTTGAGGATCATTTACATTAAAAAGGAACAACAAAGAATTACAAAGATAGATCACTGGACTGTATCCAGAGGGATTCAAATCCCATGACATCATGTTCAGCTTCAACAAAATGACTAGTATCTCGAAAAAACCCTGTTCTAAGGTGGTTGTACCTTCTTACAAATTGCCCAAGGATGAAAGTGTAGAAGCAATACATATCAAAAAAGGATTTCTGCAGTGTTTAAATCCAAATGAAGTATATATTTCATATTGCTAAAGAGTCTGATTGCCAAAATAGCTCCTGGACTAGTAACTGCATAAAAAGGATGAAAAAACAAAATTTGCATGAGTAACAGTGTGTAGTACTATGAGGAAGGAACCAGATGAGCAGAGAACGGTTGAGCTAACTACGATGCTGAGCAGCAGGTCCAGGAGTACTTTCCAAAGATTGTTTAGGTCCAATACCTGATCCTTTGTTGTCGTGAAAGCTTGGAATGCAGCGGCTAATATCCTCCCTGAGCTTATCAATTTTTCCATCCACTTTTGAGATACTTCGATAGTTGTCCTCTGTTTTTTAGTCCATGTTAGCTATGTTGTTGGCCACGTAATCCACAATATCAGAGATGGTAGAGATTATCCCATTCATAAGATTGTTATTGTTCTTGATTTTTGTGCTGATAGACTGGCGTAGAGTGTACATCCTCATCATAGTCCTCTTTATTTCTTCATTCTCTTCCCTTAATAAATGAATTTGTTCCTCCATGGTTCCCAACGAGATAGGATTAGAGCTTGGAAGATGATGCGGGGAGGAAGAAACCGGGCTAAGGTCTTATAGGGAGATTAGATTGAGATTAGAGAGGTCGTCAACAAGGGTATGCAGAGGGGAATGCAAACAAGCACCAGAAGGTTCGTGAGCCAAGGAGTGTGGAAGCGGTTTCTTGCACAGGAGACACAAAGACGGATGCAGAAGGTCGAGAGAGGCCGGAGAACCAGTGCCCAGAAAGGCTGCTAGGGGAAGCACATGGGACGAATCACCCATTACAGACCTGAGCCGGTATCTTTCAGTGGGCCGAGTGAGAATGATAAGGGAAAGCGAGACGAGGATGGAGGGAAGACCAAGGTGGTAGAGAAGCCCATGTGATGGAAATAAATGAAGCGTGCAGGCAAGGGACCGAAAACGAGGAAGGCCAGCTAGGCGAAGGAGGGAGGAAACGGTGCCACGAATTGAGGAGGCAAAAAAGCTTAAGCTATTAAGGAGGAGGCATGGAGGTAGAACATCCCTAGGGGAATCCTAGAGGGATCAAGGTACCCTATAGAGGTTAGGAGTGTTTCCACTGTAAACAATATAACCAAGGTCTAAATGCACCCCTTTATTTTCCATTTGATCTGCAGGATGGTTGTTAGTTCTGAGAATGTGGAGATGAGTGATAAGTTGAAGTCACTGATAAGAGTTTTGAAATTTTGGTGCATCTTTGTGGAAGGAGTTTTATAGTTCATAGTGAGATTTCGAGCTTCTCTTATGATCATAAGAGAGTCCCCAAAAGCAACCAGGTCTTTTATTCCGAGAGAGCTTGCAGTTTCCAACCCCTTGATTAATGCGAGCCATTCCGCATCGTTGTTTGTTTTTTTCCCTATTCCCCAAGCATAATCTTTCTTTCTGTTCCCCCTAGGGTAAAAAATGACCCCTCCCGCACCTGCCAACCCAGGGTTACCTTTGGAGGAACCATCGAAGAAAAGAGAATGACAACCAAGCTTTGTCCACCAGCTGTTGAAGATGTTCGGGCTGATTCTGATCTGCCATCTAAGGGAGTTTGGTTTTTTTGTATAGGAGTTTCCCGGGAGAGAGTTGGGAAGGCAGTGAAGTTTAGAGGTCCAGTTTTTTTCCTCAACAGTTAATGGTTCGAGGTGAATATGTCTTAGAAATTTGGAGAGAAGGGCTTCAGTCCATAATGCTTTTGCAAAAAAGGAGACTCTGGAAGGAGGAAGGATCAAATTTTCAAAGATTCCCTTGTTTCAGGTGGTCCAGATTTTCCAACAAATATATTTTGGGAGAGCTATCCAGGCTTTGGAGAAATCAAGTTTTTTATATAGAGAGCCATGGTAATAATATTTCCAGCAGGAGAAAATATCTTTCCAATTAGTTGGGAGAGTAATGTTAAAGTGGATCTCTTTAAGGGCTATGAACCAAACCTCTTTAGCATAGGAGCAATCCAGGAAAAGGTGTTCCAGAGTTTCTTCTGAGTCTTTGCAGAGAATGCATCTTGAAGGTCCTTCAATTCCTTTTTTTTTTAAATTCTCGACTGTAAGAATCTTGTGATGAGCTAAGATCTAACAAAAGGAGTTGATTTTGGGAAGATCGTTCTTACTCCAGATGTTTGTCCACATAGCTTCTTTTTAGTGGTTTTTTTTATGGAGTTGTAGTCGGCATTGACCGAGAAGGTTCCCAGTTTCCCCCAGCATCTAGAGTCAGAAGAGTTGAGATGAATAAGGGTTGATCCTTGAAGAATCATTTGCAACACTGAGTAGTCCATATTTAAGTGCTCTGGAACTTCGAGATTTTTCCAACCAGCTCATCTGCCATTGCTATGCCACTGAGAGATATCATAGAGAGTAGAGATATTTTGATGATCCATCCAGTGCTTTAGATCCGCTAAGGAATGTAAGTGGAGCAAGGGGGAGGAAGATCCTATATTACCTTCCCAGATTCGGATATGCTTGCCATTTCCAGGAGACCAACACAGACTATTTTGAATGATGAATGCTACATTTTTGTATAATCTCCAGATTGGAGATTCTTTCTCTACAGGGGGAATTTCGTCCAGACATCTTTTTATGCTTCCTCTTAGGTATTTTTTCCTTAGAATATCCTTCCACCACACGGTTTTCCTTAAGACCATTCTCCACGAGATTTTGGCTGTGAGAGCAAGGTTCATTGTTCCTAAGTATCTGATTCCCGCTCCTCCACAACATTTAGGGCCGTAGACAGTTTCCCAGTTTACTAAGTGGAATTTCTTGGTACCATTCGATTTCCCCCCTTGCTAGAGGAAGCTTCTGAACTCCTTTGAGATGTCATGAATTATTGATTTTGGAGCCAATGAAATCGAGCAGGAGAATATAGGAAAGGCTGCAAGAATGGAATTAAAAATAAAATATTATTATTAATATTATATATAATTCGATATATTAATATTTTTGTAATATGTTTTTACATAATATCATACATAAAATTTAATATCTAATGTATATAAATTTATGTATTCTTTTAAGAAATCTACCTAACACTTCCATATCCCTATTTCAATGAGGGGGTTCCTTATCCTACAAGCAAATGTGTCTCATACATTCAATTGGTGTCTTGTTTAACAACGACCTTAAAAATAAATGATGGTGATGATTATTATTATTATAAACACATTTTAATTAATCAAAACACAGGTCAATTAAACATCATCTACATTTCTTCTTAAATGTCCAATTATAAAATATGTAATATTTGTGGATAACATTTTCATAGATGGGATAACATACTTATGAAGGTTATAAAGTTTTAAGTTGTTAATATTAGGGCTCCAAGGTGGCATGAAGATTGAGGAAATGAAATATGGAATATATTTAAATGACAAAAAATGGTAAAGAGATTTGTTTATTAACAATTTATGAGTACTTAAATTATTGAACTAAAAAAAATAGAAAAAACAAAATAAAAGAATTATAATCTAAGTACCCAACGATGAGTGTCAAACCATGGGCCACACCTCCCTTCCAAATGTGTGATCAGAGCAATCTACTGTAAGCCAAGTGTCTTGTCTAAGGGAGCACCCCGAGCAATCTATCGTGGGCCACGTGTTGAGTCCAATTGTGTACATGGATCATCAACATGCATGATAAGGAGAATGGTAAGTGTTGGGCCTAGTCTTTCTTCCCCACTTGCTTGGTTGATCTAGCAATAACTTGCAGATCCCTTTGCACTTGTAAACATCAAAACACTCTGCAAATGTGTTGGTTATAACTGACCCAGAGGTTTTCTTTAAGACCCAGGTTCTTTGCGGTTTCCCCTTTGACCAACAAAACCCCTTCGCACCGGCCCTTTCGGCAACAACCTGCAAGCAGGCTGAGGTCTCACCCGAGGTGTATCTAATGGGGTACTGCGAAATCAGATTTCCACAGTAAGTGATGAGTTGCTTGGACGGACGCACGGCGCAGCACAACAGAGGTTATGTGCTGCGAGGTGAGACCACGCAGCGATGGGCAACATTGCGGTCTGCACCACTATGTTCTTCTACCACGGGACTTCTACTGAAGCTACGAACAATCCAACTCTATTCTGTTCTTGGATTATCTTGAAATCCCTTAAGGTACTAAAATGAATATCACTCATCCATTCATTCAGACGCTTAACTGTCTATCCTTCTAACATTCATTCATTAACTCAGGGTATCATGATTTGAACATAGCCGATTGATCTAATCCACTGTTATATATTCCTTTACTGCGCATAAGAAAATACTTAACGAATTGATTGATTTACTGCCTTCACACACAAGAATAAATGTTCACCATTCAACTATTCATGCGAGACTTAACATATCATTTCCATACTTCCCTTAATGGCAAATGCATATAAAATCTCCCTCATAACAATATGCAAGGAAACATCTAGACATTCATTGACAGAAAACATAAGTAAACACTCATTCATAAGCACAATCACACAACACGAGATTTAACGTGGTTCACTCCCTCGGGTGGGAAGCTACGTCCAAAAGAACGATTGGTAATATATTTCTTTAAAAAGGGATGGGGACAACCGTTCTTAGCCTGTGCACTCAACTGCAGACTCTCCTTCCTCTTAGATAGGTCTCTGCGCACATAGTTGCATAGCCTTTACAATATTCTTAGCTCAGAGAGATTTCACAATTGTAACAGCAAAAACTAAGAGTGTAACTCCAAAATTTAACCCCATCCCATACAAAATTGTCTTCTTAAATAAATCATGCCCGAAGGTCATGTCTTTACAAATTCAAAGACCTAAACCCAAAAACCCTTAGGGTTTACAAAATTGCGCCGATTTCCCTAAACCAGCTTGCTGGCATTTGGTAGCGTTTGCTTCATTGTGGCGGTTTTCCACGTCTTCATTCTGTCGCTATCGGCCTTCCTGTCGCACGCGTGCCAACAGGCTGCTTCTGTCGAACCGTTCTTCTCTAACGGTTTCACCCACCAAGCATGCCAAGACGTTGCTTTCCTCAACAAACTCGTGCATTGGCCGCTTGCCTGATTTGCTCGTGCCCACCGCTTGGCACTTCTGGAGCATCTTTCCAAAAATAGACCATTACCGGTCCATCCGATACCTGCACCTGATCCATGTCCAACACTCTGCTTTGCTGGCTCCACATGTCCTGACTGCTTCGCAGCACTGGTCTTCGCGGTGCTTCCAAAATTCAGATGCTGCGCATAGCTTCGCAGCCTGATCAAAACTTGGATGCTGCGCACAGCTTCGCAACATCTTCAACACTTAGGTAAAATTTATCTTTGTGAGATGCGCTCAACTCCATCTCCAAAACTGTTACCAAAACTTTACTTCAACCTGGGCCCAACAAAATGGATGTACGGTACCTTCAGTACCACTCTAGACTTGCTATCATGAATCATGCCGACAACTCCTTTCATTATGGTTCAGTCCAGCGATATGTGCGAGGAATCAAGGGTATTAATGAGGCTCGTAAGTTGCAATATGGCTTTTATCAATCACCCCCCATCACCTTTGTGCATTCTCGCTTGAATCTCTCACTATGTATTGTGCTCACCCTACTAATCAGCCTATCTGCGACCCACCTCTCTGCTACCTGGTTCCTGGGCTAATTCGCATCATGGTTCACACCAAAGTCACTAAGCGCTCACCTAGAAGATAACATGCGACGATTGGGCCAGAACCAGGTGGCCATGAATGACAACTTGAATACCAGGATGGATGTGTTAGAAAAGGAGCTAGTCGTAAAACAGTTCATGGGAAAGCATCTAGTCTTCATATGCGACCCAAACGCGATGGATCGTGCTTCGATAGTGGTTGCGGCCTCGACCTCACCTGGTAGTTGTGTCGACATCTTAAAGGTTCCTGAGTAATCTATATACTTGGTTTTATTTTTCCCTAGGCCTTCATGTCGTGTTCTCGTTATTTATGCATTCCCTAGTCATATGGTGCAGTCCAGCCTTATTGATTTTTTGGTTTCTAAGGTCATAACCCTTGGCCCGTGGGGGATCAGTTGGGTCTATCATGAACTCTGCAAATTCATTCTATATAGTTCTAGGATTATCAGAAGTCAATCAGGGTTTGATTCTCTGTTTTGGGCTATGTAGACCTGAACACCTTCGTACTATTTCGTTATGTTAATATAAATCCAAACTTAAAAAAAAAAAATTATAATCTAAGTAAGAATAAATCTTAGGTGTAATATTATTAAGAGAAAAAATACATATATTTTGTTGTTATATATTTATATTTTATGGAAAATGTTTTTTCAATTTTTCTCGCATTCTGTGAGAGTCATTCGAGGTAAATGGTGTTGGATTATAACACGTTCTTTTAATTAGAGCTATTTTAGCAAGTTTTAAACCATGACCATTTAATAATTTCCACTTTAAAAATGGTTGGTTCAAATTAATTGGGCTAACTCACTGGGCTAAAATATTTGAAAACATCTCATCTACAATAACAACTTTTCTTGCTAACCAGTCTAACTAAATCCAATTAACTTTAAAATTAAAAAAACATAAAATATAATTTAATAAACTCATATATGCACAAAACATAAAATCATTACACATTCATTTCATACAAATATTCAAAACATTAATATAATTAAAATATAATATACTTTTAACCTATACTATTAAATAATTATTATATAATGTTGAATAATTGTAATACATTCACATGACTATATTTATGTTATTCTATTGATTTGTCTTCCAGAATCAAGGGTTAAATATTCATGGATAATTAAAATCATAATAGCATAATTCAAGTATGAATACGATTTGATATAAAAAAAATATGTAATAAAAAATATAGTACGAATAAAATATGGAAGTAGACTGCTCTTATGATGATGATGATCTTCTATGCTCAAAAAGCTCACAAAGGAGTGTCCATAGCTCGCTATAGTTTTGGGGATCTAGAAGGTTAGAAAGGTTAGTGTCGGAGCAAAGATTTTGAAACCAAGATCTAATGTGAGTGAAAGCCGAGAAATCTAAGAGAAAGTGATTTTCATCTTCCACTCTCATAGAATCGCATAGATGAAAAATTCTTTCATCCCAAGGCGTTTTAGGGGTTGTCCAATGCCTAGTTTCACTGTGAAGCTCATGAGAGTTCGTTCTAATCTTAGCAATATTAATTTTCTTCTTTGAGCTTGTTAAGATAGAAAGATAGTTTTGATCCTCGAGATTAGGGTTAATGATCTCTTTGTAATACCAAAGTTTTCTTTTTACCTCTAATGCTTCTTTGCACCACATTTTGTCTTTGAAGGTAGAAGTAATAATGTAATTAATGTTATCAATATTTTGGAGAGTGGTAGTTTCATTAATCCCCCAATAATTTAACCAAGTCATGGCATCTTTAAGCCATGCCCGTTTGAGGCACGGGTGCTTTTGGTTGGAGTTGAGAGCAATTTTAGGAAGTTGGTCATCTCCTATATTGTTTAACTTGTTCTTGTACATTAGATATCTAATCATAGACATGCTTTCAATGAGGGAGAACCTTGCTTCTAAGAGGAGACTAGGATAGGGCCTATTGCTCTTAATTTTTAGATTATAAGTAATAAACTATTTCTGGATTTTCTCAATTCTTCTCCAAGACTCTCTGGAAATGTTGCATCCCCAAGCTTCATAGCCATATAAAATAACGAGAGTGATGAGTGTTTTAAAGAGGAATTTATTTTTGTATCACATCGGTTTTCCGATTTACAGTTGTTTTCAAGGCCGAAGTAGACTTTCCACCCTCCATTTATCCTCTTCTCAATGCTATAGTTCCAGTTGAGCTTGTGATGAAATTCAATTCCTAAGTACTTATAGGAGGTTTCTTCCTCTAAGATTCTATTGTCATAAGTACCTTTATTGGACTTGATAATCATGACTTTTCTTTTGTTAGTGTTAACGGTCATGCACATATTGGTGCATAAACCTTCAAGAATTCGAAATTGCTTCTCAAGATCATAAGGGAGCCTATCCGTAAGAACGATATCGTCAGTATAGAGAAGAAGTGCGATGACTATTCTTGCCAAGGTCGTGCCCGCACAACCTGCCTCTTCTAGGCATTCTTCAAGCTTATCGATGTAAATGCCAAAAAGGGTAGGGGAAATGGGACACCCTTGCTTAACTCCAATATTACACTTAATATCTTGCGACCATCCTTTAGTGCTTTTGAATTTGGCATTGACATGCTCATATAACCTTATAGTTGCAGCCCTCAATTCGAGAGGAACTTTTAGCTCTTCTAATCTATTCCAAAGGTTATATCTAGGCACCATATCAAAAGCTTTCCGAAATTCCATGAAACAATAACAAATATTGGATTTATTATTACGACACTACTCTGTGATGATCCTAAGTGTAATGAGGTGTCCAGTGGTTGAGTGATGCCTTCTGAAGCTCGCTTGGCCTTTATATAATACTTTTAAACAAATATTCACAAATATATCATAAATGTACATAGACATTAATATAATAAAATCAAACATATAATTAAAAAACAAAAATATAAAATCTCAACAATCTAGGATATGGTGAGTGTGAGAGACGACAACTAGTTATTAATAATTATTTTAATAAGAAAGTATGAAACTAAATGATATTTCTATTTTATAGTGTTTAAATAATTAAATTTTGTTTTTTTTTTAAATTGGTTTTTTAAATTTAATTATTCACTAGTAAGAGTTTGTATTCGTATTACATTTACACCGAATATTCGACGAATTCAAATTTGTTTCGAATTTTTGTACACAAAATACCAATACAATCAAATTATACTACTATAATTCAAACACTCAATATAGTCTTCACACCCTTGCCTGTGATCCAACAAAAAAGTTAAACTTTGAATTAAGAGTTATATGACTAAGACCAATATTTTTATTGTATTAATGAATGAAAAATCATACTTGAAGTTATTCCAACCAAATAAATTTGTGTATACCCAATACGAATGAAAGAAAAAAAAATATTTTCCTAAACAAACTCGCCAAAAATTTAGAACAAAGATTGCTTATTGCACCGAGTGAAACGAGGTGCTCTATAGTCCAGTAGGGGGGAGATGTTGTAACATGTATGTAGTGTTACATGTAGCGTTACATCTTTGCACCGAGTGAAACGAGGTGCTCTACAGCCCAGTATGGGGGAGATGTTGTAACGTGTATGTAGCGTTACATCTAATAAAACGTAAAAAGTAATTTTTTTAATTAAAAAAATTCATGTCGGCTCATAAAATAAAAAAATTATGGACAGTATTTAAAAAAAATCTATGTTGATTCATAAAATAAAATATTATGAAAAGTAATTAAAAAATAGATGTTCGTTTATAAAATAAAAACTTAAAACTTAAACCCGGATCTATAAATCAAGAGAGATCAAATTTCTTGAGTTTAAATTTAAAAAAAGAAATACACCTCAAGAAATTGGATCCCTCTCGATGTTTGATGGATACGAGTTTAAGATAGATCTATGTTGGTGGTCATATAAAGTCATAATCGTTAAACAATGAATAAGAACTTAAAAAAAATAAACAAATAATGTCTTGCTCAAAATAAGCTTCTTGAAACATTAGTCATGAATGATTCTATGAGAGAATTCCATTTGAAAATGAGAAAACAAAAACGAGCAAAGGATACAATCAACGTGAGGTAAACTTTTTGGGCTTCTTAATTCGAAAAGTTGATAAGTGAGGTAAGATTGTTATCATACACCTTAAAAATTTCTATGATTTTTATGTAAATACAATTAAACAATACAATCAAATAATTTTAATAATGATTTTCAAATAATTTTAATAATGATTTTCTTTTTATAAATACAATTAAACAATTTAAATTCCTTAATGTCAAAATTACTATCAATTTTTTTAACAATGTGTGATGTTTTCACCATTGATAACATTGAGTTTGAGATTAAGCTTTTGCAAGTTTAGTATACCAAAATTCTAAAAGTTAGTAGCAATAAATTATTATTTTTCACATTCACAAATTTTTTAATTTTGTTGTTGAGCAATGCTTTTTTAAGATTGAAAAGAAAGTTTTATCATCACTATTTTTAAAAGTGAGATAAAAATAATTTCTCAAATTATAAGATACTTATGATTAGTTTTCTTATGTCGAAGTTGTATGATATTGTTTTAGAAAAGAAGATTATTTTGTGGCTACAAAATTATGATAAGAGAATTAAAAGATAGTTTGGTTTTCAAAATTTTATAGAATATTTATTGGAGTAGTTTAAATATTTTACATTTTTTACTTTTTTCGAGTATATTTTCTGATTTGTTTTGTTCGGACTCTAGTTGGAAATCTTCAAAAAAATCTTAGAGTCACATATATTAGTTGTGGAAATTGCATAATCTAAGTGTCGTAGGGGTTATGCATCCAAAACCACAATTTAAATGCTTCCAAATTTGGATTTTACCAAAATAAATGATCAGATTTCGATCAAAAACCACCAAAAAATCCAAAATGTAGAATTAATAGACTACTCCCTCTTAGAATTATAATTGAACAATGTCAAAGCATTAAAGGAAATCTCATATGTTGCTTTGTTGACTTCAAAAAATATTTCAATATAACCCCTCAAAATGACCTTTGGAAGCGACTAAAAGATATTAGATCCCCTTTAACTTGAGAGTTGTAGTGATAAGGTTATATGAGAGACCCATGCCAAATTTAGAAGTAATGAGAGTTTGTTGAAATAAATAAATTATAATATAAGGGACAAGCAATGATGTCCTTTATCACCTACCCTTTTTGGAATTGACATAAACAAATTATAAGATTGTCTTGATGACAAAAGGTGTATGAGCACTCACCATGCAAAGCTATTATCATTATCCTCCTTTATGTAGATGGCATTGTTCCTTTAGTAAGGAATTATTTCTCACTTTGAAAAGTGGTTTAACATTCTTAAATATGTTTGCACTAACTCTAGGATGACTATTAATATTGATAACACAAAGATTATGATCATCAAGTTTAGGCATGTCGCATACTCTAAGTTATTTTACGATAACTAGAACTTGGATGAAGACCCTTCATATAAGTATCATATGGAATTGACATCCATCATAAGCTAAATTAGAATTGTGGTGTTCAAAGAAGGATTATTGGAGATTGGAAAGTTTTCTTCGTTTTTGAAAATAATTGTAAGAAAGTCGAGTTTTGGTTCTAGGAAAAGTAGAAATGTCTCTTTGACATTTTTGTTATCCCAATGATTATGTGTGGATGTGAAGTCTAGGGTTGTAGTATTTTTAGAGAGAATTTGAGGAAAATCGAGCAAATCTAGAAGCATTTTATAATAAACAATCTCATAATTAAAGGAAATATAGCTTATGTTATCCTTTTAAGGGTTGGTCTCCCACTTACGAAGAGCTTACAAGTTGGTTAACATGAATAAATACAATGTTCCTATCTCAACTTCAAACATTAACAAAAGTTACTCAAGGTTAAAGAGATGGTCGACGGAAGATGCTACTTCTTAAAGAGATGGTGGACGGAAGATGCTACTTCTTAGCTTCATTATTGAGTGAGTGGTAGAAGAGGATACCCTTTAGAATATCAACACCATTGATAATATTAATGTAAATAAGTTTGAAAAAAACTATAATGTTATAAGGAAATTGAGAATAAGAAAAAATTGGTTTATTAAAAAAAGCCATTAATCTTAAGTTAGAAGATCAATAAGAAAATATCTATAAAAAAATAAGAACAAACTCCCATAAACATCATCATAAAATAAAGGAAGACTAATATATCCTTGAAAAAATGAATTTGTAAAGTTTGCAATTCTAACTCTATAAAATATTTATAAAAAAAAAAATTAACAAGAACAAACTACGACAAGCATCATCATTAAAGACAAATATACCCTTGAAAAAATGAATTTGTAAAATTTGTCATTCTAGCTTTATAACCTAAGCCTTAGATCTCATTCTCAAAACATTTGTAAATAACTCATATTTATAATGTATTAATCCGTAATAAGCCACCCAAAAGATAAAAACTCAATAATCTTATTTCCAAGTTATTTGAAAAAATAAAAAACATAATTTAAAAAAATTCTTGTTATTATTTTAGCAAAATGAGGTGATAGAAAAATTGACGAAGCATTTTGCATTAGTACTCGCTCCAGGCAAAAACTAAGAGAGAACAACGATATTGCGGGATTCGAACTCGGCATTTCCCGCAGAGAAAGAAAGATCATAATTCACAATCAAATTTGCTTTTATAAATGTCGTGGTGTAATGTTTTTTAACATAATTATTAAAAAATTATCTGGACAGTTCTTTCCGTCTCTCAACTGACGTTGGCAAAGTCTGTTAAGGAAAGTCAAATTTAAGAATATTATAATAAACAGACAGATCCTCGGCATACAAAATTTAGGAAATACAAAAACAAATATATAAACATTTCAAAAATTACCATCAAGCTGGTTTGCCCGAGTGGTTAAGGGGGAAGACTTAAGATCTTCTGCACATAAGTGCGCGTGGGTTCGAACCCCACAGCCAGCAATTATATTTTGTATATTTTCACTTTTAGATTAAATTAAATATGACAGACGGTACGGATTAGCGATCTAGCTGGTTTGCCCGAGTGGTTAAGGGGGAAGACTTAAGATCTTCTGCACATAAGTGCGCGTGGGTTCGAACCCCACAGCCAGCACTATCTGGATTTATTATGTTTTCTTGTAAAATACTTGTTCATAAATTTGCCTAATGCTATTGTAATCCCATTTAGTATTTTTTTTATAATCAGCTCACGATACTTTAATCTTATTTATTTTTATTTATCGATAAATAATCCTATTTTTAAATTCTTTTATAATTAAAGTGGTCCAACATGATTTTTTTAAACAACCATGGCACATATATAACCTAATCGAAAAATAAAGACCAGGTTATATGTGTGGTGATTGCATAGTGTTAGAATGAGAATACGCAAGTATTCAACACATCTTTCATTTGCTTGGAAATATTTCACCTTGAACATACTTGTAAATCAAATGAAAAAAATCCTCTCAAACATTTGGGGATTCACCATGGCATATATATAATCTAATTGAAAAATGAACACTAGGTTATATGTGTGGTGATTTGTAGTGTCATTTTTAAAGAATTTGCATAAACTAGAAAAAATTGCAATTTTTAACTAATTTAATCCTTAGATTAGTATTAACCCAACTGCTTCCAAATGACTCCAAATGATTCCAAATGGGGTTTGAATGAGTTTGGAAGGTATTCAGACATATAAGTGAGGATGATGGATGCTTAACAACCTTTAAAACACTTCTGCAACATTAATTTACAATATGGACAAAGTAGGGAAATGTACTAATCAAATTGAGCTTCAATCCCCTAGGGGTAGTGGTCAAAGATGGCTCTCCAAATGATGTTAAACCTTTCCAAATTTCAGAACAGAGGTATGGCACTGATAAATGACTTTAATGAGCTCCCCAATGTATCATCAATTAGTTCTTATGACCTTCTTCAACTCCCTTAAATCAGATGTTTATATGCAAGTCTTCACATAAGGGGGGAAAGCTAGTAATTTTCACCATGTGTTATGAAATCGAAATTTAGGTGTCAAGGACTTGTGCAATGCTAATGAAACTTCTTCATAACATTAATGACACTCCATACATAAAAAATTCACAGAGAATGACTAATACAACTCGAAATAATGGCTCTTCAAGCTCCAACAACAAGACATAGAGAAAATGGCATCATTTATGCATTGTTTGATATTTTTACATAGTTTCACTTGGTATTTCGACCTGAGAGTCTTCTGAGCAGTAAATACAAAGTATATAGATAAGAATACAAATAAATGAAGATTCATGGACTCTCACAAAGAGATCAACATCTCACCAAGGGCACAATTCCTCCAAGGGCCCAAATATGCAAGAAAATGTGAAAGAGATGCAAGAACAAGTTGTAGATGAATGAACCACAAGCTTCCATGTAGCTTCAACCTGTAACTAAAGACTCCATTGTAGCTCCAAATGAAAGGTCTGAATGGCCTCTCTAATTGCCAATTAGGATGGGAATCTTTCACACTCGAAATCGGTGCTAAGGCAAGTACACTAGCTCTCTACTAGCCCTTCTCTCCAAATGCAAAATGCAAAATGTAAAATGATCAAAAGCTGGTATTCTTCTTTGTTCCTGAATTTCATAAACTTCCTAAGGCTTCCCCAATTCTAATTCCATCCATGAGATTCATTCCAACTCCATTTGGGAAGAGATTCCCAAGTATGCCACTTGTCCTTCCAATTCTAGCCTCCTCCTTCACCAAATTCGAATTGGTGTCTCTTTGGCTTCCCTAACTCACTTGGGATCCTTCTTGGAGGATATTTTTATCCCTAACATGTCATATATGTCAGATGTCAACATTCAGGTCTGATTTGTGTCATAGGTGTCATAGCATCTTCATCATTGTTGTCATAGAGCTAGGGAATTTAGTCCAAGTATCCCACTAGCTCCAAAATGCCTCTTCCTCTTCCATGGGAGTTACTCTTCCACTCCAATTTGACCTTCATTGAGTCATGCCAAGTATATTGACCTTCCAACTCCCCCAGATCATTAGACTCCACATTGGATTCGAATGGGTGAGAATAGAATGCCATGTGGCATGAGGAATCTAGCTTTGTTTGGGTCCCACACCACCAATGTGTCTCCATGACCAAGTGCCACCTTATTTTCCTATCATAAATATTTATTTAACCCATTTTAATATATTTATGTCAATCTAATGTCCATTTGAGGTTTATTAGCTCCCTTATTCAAAATCCCAATGTTTCCACCCCAACCTAGGAAACTAGTAGATTGGTGGAATTTCCTCTTTTGAAATTTAGTTGAATGGGGACATTACATGATTGCATAGTGTTAGCATGAGAATAAGCAAGTATTCAACACATCTTTCATTTGCTTAGAAATATTTCACCTTTAACATACTTGTAAATCGAATGAAAAAATTCTCTCAAACATTTGGGGGATTCATTCAAGATCCTATTGCACCTACCTGAAAGTTGGGAAACAATGCTTCAACATCTTATAGGAATAGCCCCCATACAAAAAGGAATGCAAGACACAAGAGGATGGAGAAGGGCTGTAAAAACTACATAGTAAAAGAAGGGCACAAAATGCAAAATATCATTTCCAAGGTTAACGGTTTGAAAGGAAATCGAAAGAAGTAAAGCATTACCCAAAATTAAATTCTTCAATTGGCTAGCAACACACAAGAAACTTAATCCTCATAGATAAGAAGCTTCATAAAAGAGGCATTGTAGGTCCATCAAGATGCCAAATTTGTATGAATTCTGAAAAAACCTCCTATCATCTCTTCGTGGAGTGTAGTTTCACTTGTTTTACTTCGAATTACATAATCATTGACCTAAACATCCAACTGGAGATACCCAAACGTTGCCAGGAAATGTTTGTATACTGACACAAAAGCTACCCTAAGTCCTTCCATAATAAACCTCTCATAAAAAGAATTTGGAAGGCTATCCCCTACTATACCGGCTGGAAGTTGTGGCTCACACAAAGTAGAGGAGTTTTTAAAAATAAGGTAATGTCTCCAAGGATGGTAGCCTCCCAAGGCTGGGGCATGCTCCGCGAAGCAATTCGAGTAAAAGGTATTGGCGATAAAAAACCCATCAATCTAGAATCAGAAGAGAAGGTTTGGATAAAAGAAGTCCTACATATGGCTCCTCCTTCAATTCCAAAATTTAATTACATGCATACTCACGAGTCAAAATGGAAACTCAAGATACCCAAAGAGGAACCAGAAGCTTGGCTGAAAGAAAGGCACCAACACACTCTCTTCTTTGATTGAGCCTCCAGAGGCAATCCATGGGTGGAAAGTGCAGGGGAGGTGGGTGTTACATGACCCTGAAGGAGATAAAGTGCTTTCTTATGCTTCGAGGATCAGAGTTGCAACCAATAATAAAGATGAGATCCAAGCTTTATGGAAGGTGATTCAACTAAAGTGAAAGAGGATTAAGAATTCTCACGATTATTGGCGACTCAATTATCATCATTAGATACCTTTGGTAAAGGTGTCTTCTTATCTCAAGAGAAGCATGATCTAAATCCAAAGCATAACCCAAAATTTTTACCAAATGCAAAGATACCATTTTCTAAGAAACTTAAACAACTTAACATATGTCCAAACAAAAAAAGGCAGCACCATGAACCTAGGGAATATATGCAGAAAATGAGGGGATTAATGAATACACCCCCATCTAACTCCACACATTACGAAATCATGTCAACAAAAAATTTGAAAGGAACCATGGGACATTTCCCACGTGTTCCCTTGTGCCTATACATCCCCTCACCATGAGTATGAATATATGGATGCTTTGTCCATCATTCCCCTTGCATGTGGTTCAATATTACAATCAGTTCAAGGTATTGTTTTATGTTGGGGTCACAACAGTATCAGACTCTTTCTGATGTATTTTAGCACTGACATGGATACATGTTTGAATTATGAGTTATTTTTTGCTAGTTACCTTCTTCTCCTTCTTCTTCTGATTTGGTTATACCTTCACTTATTTGGGTTGTTTGCTCTTCCTTCTAGCTTGCATCCTTTTACAAAGATTGGCTCTATCTTTTTTGTGTTTGAATTACGGTCTATGGTGTTTCTTGTCAATCCTGGCATCTTGTCTTCTCTATAATTGTTTTGTGCTCTATCTTTGGCTCGCCCCGTTTTCTTCAAGTCAAGATCTTTGGAAACTTTGTCTAAGTTGTTCCTCCCTTTCTTGGACAAGGTCATTGTTTGGATTCTCAAAATCTTAGACATCGAGGCCGTGGTTTTAGTTTCCTTTTCGACTACCTCTCAACTTGTAGTGTCTATATCCAATCCGTGTTTTAGACCTTCCCTGCTTTCGCGCAGTTATACCTATATCCTATGGATTTTTCCCTCTCAACCATTGAGCACATATAACTCTTGGATTTAGGGCCACGTAACATCAATCAAGTTCTTCAATGGATACCCTCTTCTTGCAGATGCGAATATATCAAGGCACAAAAGCACAACAATTAGTAGTTGTAGGGAAACACAAGGAGTATTATAATGTCAATATTATGACTGCATAGACGTGCCATTATTTATGATTTTTTTTAGTCAATAAACTAGGAATTCCTTTCAAGGGAAATGCAAATATGCTACAAATTTTCACTAATTTTTTTGTAAGATCGTCCAAATTTTGTGAAAGTTTTGAGGTTGTATACTAGTCTAGTAGTTTATCATTGTAGGAAGATTTTGAAAAAAACAAAACATAGATAGCACTATAGATGGCAAGATGAAATTCATGGAGCAAATCCAAACTTGCTTGTCATACTTTTTGTATAAGAAGTTTGGATGGTTAGGCCGCATACCCTTCTCAAATTATTAACTCAAATATACTTATTTCTATAAAAACGGAAATATTCCGCCCAATAATCCCCACAAATGAGGGGCAAAACTTCCTTGTCTATTTTCATGAATTTCTCATTTCATAGAAACTTTTAATCCAACTTAAATGGTCCTTGTGCCTCTAGAAATTCCTCTTTTTTTATTTTTTTTTCTAAGATGGTCCAAAATGGATCTAAAAACAAACACGAATAATTTATAAAAAATTAATACACACAAGTAATTAAATAATTGAGTGAAGAAAAAAAGCAAGCATTAACAAAATTAAATGAAAGAAAAAAAGCAAATAGGAGAGAAGAAATCTAGGGAATGGGAAATGAAAGGACAGGGAAGCTTGGCCTTCCCTTTACCCCAACACTGCCTATATTTTCTTGTCAATCAACTCATAAAGGGTCTTTGGGAGTATAAAGGAGAGGATGCACAAGAAGTTTTCTATGTAAATTATTGAAAGGCTTAGAGAGCCATGACCCTACATTGTAGCCATGCAATTGTCAAAACTAAATATTGAGCAACCATTTGAGGCCAATTTTCTCATTTGGGTTTCCAAGCCACCTAATGGATGCCCATTGTAGATAAATGCATTTGCAATGCGTTCTTACAATGATCACCCCAACCAATTGGGACATTGTTGTACACCCACACAAATTGCATTGATACCAATTTTGGATTAGAATGGATTCTTTTATTCTCTTTAGTCAATCACAATAGCTAGAGAACCTAGACCATCCATCCCAATACTTAAAAGAGATCGAGAGCTATGATATCAAAGCCATTATAGTAGTTAGCTTCCATCAATCAATTTCTCGTCTTAAATTCTTTGCATTTACAAATTAGTTTCCCCACCATATCAATTAGGCATTCTACTTGAGTTTCATATGGTTAAGTTAAGTAATTGAAGTCATTCTTGCTTCTGTGAACCTCTCTAATACCTTCCACACCTAGATTGATCTCTCAACACTTGATTTGAACAACATTCTATGGAAAATTGAATAGGGAACACAATGTAATGGCTTGAGCCTTATGTTATTACCCTCATAAGGTTGCATGTGTTGGAGCCTAATCCTTGGTGTTAGGATTATTGTGCACCATTCATGTGCAAAGAAGATCAATAGTCATTACGGGAATACCAAGAGTCACCTGGGAGTCCAAGAGTCCACTTGGGAATATGAAACACAAAGGACAATTCTCTTGTATATATTGTACAATTGCTAATGAGAAATGCGCACTTAACGCCTATGCTCCTGTATTTGTGCATGCAATTTCCTATTTTCCCCAATGGGGATCCTTACAATGGTATTAGAGCTCCCAGGTTCTGCCTAGTATATCTCATCAAGATCTGCAATTATTCTCTGTTGGTTCTGAAAATCCAAATCGTTTTTCCTCCTCAGATCTGCCCTACCTATACGTTACCCTTTCCTACCTAGTGCCTTCCATATTCACACATGGATACCATTTTAACGTACTCTCTCTACGTACAATATGTTACATGGATTTCAAATTACTTGTGGGCCATGCATATAAGACAAGAGATAAAGATAAGATGTGATAAGATATGAGAGAATTCGAATTGCACATAAAATAATTAATTAAGAGAGAATTGAAATTGGTAAAATTCAGTGAAGACTTCAGTAAATCAAAGGAGAACTCGAATTGATCGTTACAATGATGTTGACAAGAAATAATTAGTTAAGAGAGTTAACTAAGTGATAGTAAAGAAGATATAGTTAACTAAGTGTTATTGCATGACGACACTTATGTTAAACTAAAAGACGACACTTGAGTTGCGACACTTGTATGACGACACTTAAGTTAGCCACCTAACTAAGTGGGAAAGCTTTTAGTTAAGGGGCGAGTTCATCCTAAGACTCAGTTCAGTGAGTTAATGCAATGCATGAGAAGTGGGGGGATCTTCTTCATGCAAGATTGATACATCCAGATGGAGGGCAAGTTCATTATGAAGTGAGAATATAAAATTAGAAGCCGATGCATGTGAAGAATATATAAATATGTTATATAGGATTGATGAATTCAATGTGAAGTGAGTTCTCTTCTCCCTTGAAGGTAAGGCGCTTCTCTTTGTGGAGGATATTATTCTGAGTCTCTCTTCTTTATCATTCTCTTGCTCTGTAATTGCATCGAGGGCACTTGATATAAAATACATTCTCTGATATCTATCAATATAATAAGGAAGTTTTTGTTGGGGTTTTCTCCCTCGAGTCATATAGGGTTCCCCAGTATAAATTCATGTGTTGAATGTGATTGCTTATGTGTCATTGTTATTTGATTTCAAGTACTATTGAATTTATGAATTAAAGATAAAAACTAACACCGACTACTTCTAAATTTGAGTCCATTGGTCGCCCTTGTTCATGGGTTATTGTTCAGCTGCTTTTTTGTTACAATGTATAATGAAGAGGCCATATTAGTGGCAAAACCGACACTTGAATGGAAGTTGTTTGTAGTCCAATTCCTGGATGCGAGTCTAGTCTGCGACTATAATTTTGATGGCTTCAAGGAGCCCTACTTTAAACCTTCAGACAGATCCTGATGCAAGAGAATTGATCTTTCATGTCCGCCTTATCTATATATTTTCCTAGGGTGTTTCCAATTGCTTGGAGTGATTCTGGATTCGAACAATGCAAGTGCAGATGTGGAAGTCTGACCCAAACAAAAGCGACATAATGGACATCATGAGTTGGGTCAAAATTATGCATCCATTTATTTAAATACATCCCTTGAGGCCCAATGAAGTAAGTCCCATTCCGGGAGATCAGATCTATGTCTTCCTTGCGATTGAAAACAAAAGCAAAATAACCTTGCCCTACAAAATATGATCTTACCTCATCCTAGATCAGAGAATGATAATTTTTGGATCCAAGACTCTATCGCTTTTAGGGAGGGCTAGAGTCAGGTGAATTACCCAATCAATCCTCTATTTTTAGATCCAGAGCCACGAGGCTTGGAATTTTTGTTGGAAGCATGATGGTGGGGATTTCATTAATCTTCTTGACGAATTTTTTATGTGATGCACTTGCATCTCGTTTTCCTTGTGTTGCAATGAGTTTATGAAATTCTTCATCCTCCGAAGGGAGGGGAGTGTTAAATTCTAAGTCACAACATATCATAGAGCTGAGAATACATCACAATGAAAGAATGAGCAGAGAAGGTGAATTACAATGAAAAGAGCAGTAAAATTAATCAGACATTGGAACTCAAATGGAAGCATAAATGTGTAACATTATCCATTAATCAGTATAGTTCACAAATATGTTACAATAGAGAGAATGCAAATATCCTAGGAGAATTCTAGTCTCAGTCTGTCTAGCAAAGGAACTGTCACCACTTGAGTGCTCCAAAAGTCCCAAACTCAACTCAACTGAACCAAAACTCAGTTAACTGAAGACACAGTCAATTAACTGACCAAGGAGGGTGAATTAGTGAGTTCTGCATGAAAAGTAGGTGAAAAAGGGCGCATTATATCACAATCAATGGTGATCGGAGCTAAAACCCCCAGTAGAGTTCAAGAACTCACGTGGACTGGACTAGAACTTAGAGTAGGATCCTAAAATGTAGGGAACTGAAACTGGTTGGCCTAAAATCATGCATGCAGGGCGCATTAGGTGTCTAATGGGTCCTAGATAACATCTACACACCACTAGGGGGAAATGACAACATCAACCACTGGGAAAAAAAAACTAATGCTAAGTAGGACAAGGATGGAGTATTAATTATCCTAACAGGGAGGGGTAGTGTTAGGGCATCCACCCTCATCCATGCCAGCTTGCTAAAAACCCTAGGAGCAGAAACCATATTTGTGGCGATTAATAATAGTTGCGGTGTTTCACAACTCTATGTTAGATATTTCTTATGAGAACTTTTCATTTAAAAAGTTTTAGATATTATTTTGATAATATTTTGTATAAAATGATATAATATAACTTAAAATTGTATCTTGATTTGCTTATTTTCAAAATTATGATGATTTGGATTGCTTAAAAATAATCAAAATGACTAATAATAATTTTTCATGGTTAAAGTTTCCATTAATCAAGTGGAATTATAGCTCTAACAAAATTTCTACCAAATTTGAAGAATTTTAACGAAAAATACATTAAGTTTGGACATTAATTAACTTAGTCTGTAAATAAATTCATTATTAATGAATACACCTTCCTAATGTAGTGCAATCCCCTAAAAATGATCAAACATTAATGTATTCATTCTCCAAAGTTGATCACTCATATCCACATCCTTACTTTAAGAATGAGTAATTCACAATTTACCCAATGTAAAATATTTAATGGAAACCACATTCTCCTATGATTATTGAGTCAAAGTGTGTTATGAGTACAAAGTTTAAAGTGTTTTATTAAGTCCAATAAGTTTTTTAAGATGATTTTGTCAATATTGATCACTAAGATGTACACATTCTTTGGAATTTTTTAAATAATAAACCCAATAACATAAACACTATGTAAAATTTACAATTTTCAAATAATGAATCCAATAACACTTAAAGTAATATTGATATAAAAACCCAATAACACTTAAAGTAATATTGATATAAAAACCCAATAACACTAAACACCATGTAAACTTTGAATTCTTCAAATAGACCTAATAACACTAACCACCATAAAAATTTTGATAAAAGAATATTAATAAAAAAACCTTAAAATAATATTCGTTTATCTTAATTTTGATGAATGTCCACTGCATTATACTTAAAATGTAAATTCTTCAAATAATAGACCCAATAGTACTAAGCACCATGAAAACTTTGATAAAGGAATAAAAATTTTTAAAATATTATTCATTCATTTTAATTTTGATAAATGTCCATTACATTATACTTATTAGGATGCGTAAATAAAGAGTGTATATATTCATTAAAATCTTCAAATAATGGACCCAATAGTACTAATCACCATGGAAACTTTGATAAAGGAATATTGATATAAAAAATCGTAGAAATATTATTCATTGATTTTAATTTTGATGAATGTCCATTGCATTATACTTATTAAGATGTGTACATAGAGAGTATATATATTCATTTTTAATGAACACACTTTTTTCAAGTAAAATCTTTTTGAAAATATTATATATATATGGTTATCAAGTCAAAATCAAAATCAATCATTAATGTGCACATTTTTTCACAGAAAAATTTAACTTACTATTAATATACGAAATAGTAAATAGCACCAGCTGTCAGAATAAACAAAGAACACTCAATCCCTGTCATAAAGAGGACCAGGGAGATACCAATCAGAGTGCCATGGGTGTTGTCAACTACAACATAAAGGAAATGTGATAACCATATGTCCACACGACATACCGGAAACCTTCTGGTTAATGTAACAGTTCCAAATGACATCAAAGCAGAAAGTGTCCATACGAAAATAAATATTAGGTCTTATATACAGTCATCCAAATATATCAAAATATGGATCCAACTAAGCTAAATATACCGAACAGCAACCAAAGTAGTCTGATATAATGCCGCATAAGTAGAGTATGTATACAAAAAACGTCCAACAAGTAGTTGAAACCTGTTCCTATGAAGAATCTGCACATAGAACTTTCAGATATATAAGTATATCATCCGCATAAATCAAAATAGCAAAATAAAAAATGTGCATAATATAAATATAAGAAACATCAAGTCCAATGTAACTGATATGAGCCATGAGTTACAAGTGTATCCTCTCGCCATTCAAGTCCAATGTAACTGATATGAGCCATGAGTTCATCCGCCTCCATGTTAGCCTCCCTGAATACATGTTCAAAATGTATATGTTCAAAATCGCGGATAAGTACCTGAGCCGCATCCATCCAGTGAGATAGAAGCAGTACATTGAGAGATGTCAAGCCTCTAGCCCAATTGATGATAGATAATGAATCACCAAAAACAACAAGTGAGGATATCTTCCTCAACCGGGCCCAGAATAGTAAGAGCCAGAGGGCACATAACTCACTCCTAGTATTGGTTCCATTACCCAGATTTAGCCAGATATGTATGGATGCATTGTAGGAAATGTGAATAGTGGCACCCGCTCCCCCCCCCCCCCCATCCTGGGCCACCGCCACCCCATCAAATAAACCACATGGATATATGAGCACAGGGGGGGCAAATCGTGGTTGAAGCCTCTGATATACTCTACCACCATTAGCTCCATGAATTGTGATAAATTCTTTGTGCGTTGCAAGTGTTCTAAAGCAAATCCCATCCCGAAAAGGAATCCTATTGTCAAAGATATATTGGTTGCGAGCTTTCCATACCTCCCAGATCATAAAGTATGGAAGTTCAGCACAACCAACAGATACCCGGGACCATGCAACCAGACATTCACATAGAGTACCATGGTTCCAGCGAAACTGCACTCCCGCATTGTATGCAATTTGATTCCAGAGGTCCCGTATGAACGGGCAGGTAGAGAAAAGGTGATCAACAGTTTCCTCCTGTGAGCAACATAGGGAGCACCATCCCGGGCCACAAATCCCACGACGACAAAGGTTGTCCCAAGTTAGTACCTTGTTGTACAACGCCAGCCAGATAAAACATTTTATCTTGAGGGGTATGATAAGTTTCCATATAGTTTTATCCCACCAATGAAATACAGTCTGAGTCTCAGCAAACATTGCCTCGTATGCCAATTTAGCCGTTACCATCCCACCAGCAACATCCCACGTCCAGACTAATCTGTCCGCAACATCAGACAACATTATATTTGATTGATATATCGGCCTGATATACTCATCCCATTCATCCCCCAAGGGGCCCGATAAGCCCAGTTGTGTGGCCGTAATCCAAAGAGACCGCCCATCCACATTTCGACCAACCACATGTGCCAGTGTATAATAACCATTAGCCCGGAGATGAGTCCTCAATTCTATCGATAGTGTTTGCCTCTTAGATCCACCCAATATAGGATCCATCCCCAGTTTAATGTCACGACCATTGCCTGGCAACCAAGCAATCCAATGTGCAATAACCCTGTAGGATCCAATCAATCCGTTCCAGATATTAGAAACACCTAAAGCAGCAGGTTGATTCAATCGTAACCAATTTGTCACAGGAATATTTTTCAGGTATTTGATTCAATCGTATTAATGTGCACATTTATATGTACTTAAGTCAACGTTGATCATTCATGTGAACATCTTTATATAACTAAGTCAAAGTCAAAATGAATCTATCATGTGCACATCCTTTAGTGATCAAGTCAATCACTCATGTGAACATCTTTATATAACTAAGTCAAAGTCAAAATTAATCTTTAGTGTGCACATCTCTATGTGATCAAGTCAATCACTCACGTGTACATCCTTATATGACTAAGTCAAAGTCAAATTAATCGCTCATACATCTTTATGACTAAGTCAAAGTCAAATTAATCTCTCATACACATACATACATCTTTGTGATAAAGCAAAAAAGAATTAATATTACAAAATCCAATATACATTATTTAATGCACATAATTTTTTAGAATTATCCGATAATGAACCATACTAATTTTAAGGAGTCTATTTAAAATTAGTTATCAATCTCTTTGAAAATATAAAGGTAAACTAGAGAAATCTTAAATGCCCATTTTTACTCCCTAGAATGCCAAAAATCATCCTTGGAGCCAAAGAGATGACTTATTTTAAAAATCCTTTGGAATATAGAGGTCATCCCAACTACTAAACAAAGGTATCCTGATGTATTGTTTTATTTGCGACTAACAAAATAGTTATCATTCTCCTTAGTAAATTTAATTGTATTTCATTGACTTATTTTTCATTAATGTTATTTAATACTTTTTAGGTTTTAACTCCATAACTATTTAACAAGTGAATATCATTATAAACTTGGAAAGTATAAAAGTTTGTTACTTCTTCTTTTTCTTTTTTATGTGTAGGGCTTTTGGGAAAAGATCAGGGGAGCTTCAACAAATCTTTTCATTTAAAAAAAAATCAGCAATAAGGAACTTTCATATTAGGTTCACAATGTTCTAATGTTATTTTATTTGATAATTAGTGGTTATTTTGGGCTTAATAAATTAAGCTTTAAATTGTTAATATATGGATAATTAATAATTTAATAATATTTATGAAAATAAAATAATAATCTTATAAGTATAAAAAAATCTAAAACAATTTGGAGGAATATATATATATATATATATTAAATTAATAAAAAAAATATATAATTATATATAATAATAAATTATATTATAAAAATCTATTTTACAAAATATTATAAAACTTGAAAAAAAAATATTAAAAATATTTTTTTTCTAAATTTCTAAATTTTCAAATAATTTAATCATAATATATGTTAAATACTTATTTTTTTAGGGATTATAGTTTAATATAAATATTAGAAAAATATACTTATTAAATTATATTTTCTATTATCTAGGAATATGACAATCAAAGGTCACTGTATTTACACAGGATTCACATGAAAGCAAATAATGTCAACATCGGAGTTACCTAGGCCTAAAAGTGATATCAAAGCCGTGGTTCTTGTAACTATCATTATGGGATTCTGCCAGGCCGTACGTACTATCATTCTACTTGCAAATTTTGCAATTTTTTTTGGGCAGTGTCAAGTGACCAGAATATCATGTCATGTAGCTCTGCTAGTTCTGCATGTTACTTGACCTACATGTTGAAAGCGCCTACACAGCTCCGCATACTATCTGTTTTATATTCCAAATCATATTGAGACGGTTCTACTTGCAGCTAGATAGATCCTTTTCACATCCAAACTTAGGCTTCTAGTGGTACTGGGTACAGGTTTATTGCTATTAACTGGACTCAATCATCTACTCAAAGCTCAACTAATTTATTTACAAATGCAGGTTTCCTGATCTTGAAAAAAAATACTCTAATTCATGTAATTCATTTATCTATGCTTGCTATCCCTTTTATTGTATATTTTCTTTTTACTCCGTGTTATCTTTTTTATTGTATATCTTCCTCCTACTCCATATTAGTTTTCGATTGTATATCTTCCATATTACAGCTTGAGTAGGCCTAATGGTTAAGAACATATATTCCTTGCTAAGAGGTCACATATTCAAATCTAGAGAGGGTAAGTATGTATACCTCTATAGACTTTAGTAGTTATCCATTGTATACTTTCAATGGTGTATCTTAACCAAAGATTTGCAAACTAACCGCCAAGTCTGTAGATCATCTCATCTGTGTGTGGATTATGTCACCTGTGCACCAAGTCTCACCTCATCCATTCTAGTTCAATGGCATGCTGGACGGAAGCATAGAACTTTCGTTCTATATTTATTTCACTTTTTTCAAACTGGAGTGAATGGTCATTGCCGGTCATCACCGAGGTTATATTTTTTCGATCCTTGGCCGTTGTTGTTTTAATATTGTGACGACGAATAGTGCATTCTTTGCATCTCTCGAGCAGTGTGGGGATGAGCATGGTATACTCGTGTGCATGAATCTCATCCCCGGTAAGTCCTGATTGTGTATTGTCTGTTAGGTTTGTGGAGACTGCGTTCTAGGTCCTCTCCTTCAAAATAACCAACAATGACCACATGACCTCCACTTCCTGGAACATTGCAACTCCAAATTGAGGGTTTGGTCACACATTTTTCAAAATCGTATTGGAGAGATTATAGATTGTTTAAGTGATTTTGTTTTCAAAGATAAATTATCTATTGTCTCCATTTTCAGTGTGGTGTTCAGTGGCAATGAGAACTATCCAGAATGGTTAAGGTTAAAAAAAACACTCATGTTCAACAATTTGTAAGATGGCATTTGTGAAAGAAGAGAATGGAGGTGAACCTACAAAGCCTATAATAGATCAAGAGCTTGCAATATGGAAGAACAAAGACAAGAAAGCATATGCACTAATTCTTGTTACAGTAAGTGAAGAGATGAGTTATCATGTCATATCCATTACAAATTCATGATGGAGCTTCTTCAGTTGTTGTTGAATCTCTGCAACCTAAAATAGAAGGATAATGACCTCATGAATTGAGCATAAAAAATTAAAACCATTATGGATGAAATTGATGGCTTTGCTATGAAGGTATACATTGCTCTCATGGCTTTCACCAAGGTCCTCTATCCCACATATTACCACTATCTTCAATCACTTGAAGCTAGTGGTCAAGTGAAGAATCTCAAATTTAACACTATGGTGGAGAAAATTGTAGAACAAGAGAAATCATTTGGAAAGATGGCAGTTCATCCCATTGGAGAGACTGTGTGCCTTTCTTAGAAATGGAAGAACCATTCACATTATTCTTCTAGAGGAGAAGGCAATAAAAGAGGATGTGGGAGAAAGGATTTCAGAGGTAAGTGGGTAGACATAACTACAATGAGAGATATAATCTTCATTGTGTCCGTTGTGGCAAGAAAGGACAACAGGAAAAGACATGTAGAATTCCATTGGAGAAAATCTCAAAAAGAAAAAAAGAGGTAAATATCTTGAATAAAGCTCATTAATCACCTCATTTCATTGTTGCACATTGAAATAATGGTGTAAATGAAGTTATGTTCAATGACAAAAAGAAAAAGAAAAAGAATTAAAAAGCCACAAGTTTTATATGGCTAGATAATATCTTGGTGATGAAATTTAGAAGCCAAGATTTTTCATAAGTCTTACCAACAAATTCAATCATGGGGAAATACATATTTGAATGGAGAAGTTGCAAAAACATATGGATTTCAAGGTCCTACAAATGATGATTTTGGGCATGATTGGGCCCAATTCTAGATGTCTTCTTGCGTTGAAGATCAAGTCAATGGCTACTCTCTAAGACAATACTCTCTTCCACCTTAAGGGGGGCTACATCAATGAAGTGCAAATGGTTAGTGGTAAACTAAAACTGCCAAATGAAGTGAAAAACATTAGTGGTCAACCAAAGCCACTAAACACAATGATGAATTGGTTCAAGTTAACCCACAAGAAAATCCATGAATTCTCACCTTTCAGAGGGGGAATATTGATGGTGATTGTCGAATTTCAAGTTTCAATTTAAAAAAACAAAATGTTAAATGGGAAACAATAGTTTGTAAATGGCATAGTTGGCCAAATAAAATGCTAAATGGGAAACAATAGTTTGTAGATCGCATACTTTGACAAAGAAATTTCAAATGAGAAACAACACTGTGTAGAGGGCAGACTTAGAAGAAGACAATCTATAGATGGTAGACTTATACAAAGATCGTATATATATGGCATATTCAAGGAAAAGAAGAAGAAAAAATTTGTATTTGGAAAGATTAAAGAAAGAAAGAAAACAACAACAAAGTTGCAAAATGTTTCATCACTTTTGATTAATTATTAATTATTTTCCACATGGGCATTTTTTCAAGTTTCTTCTACTTGTATTTTTTGTGACATGCATCGAGTATTCACATTTTATTTCAACAACATGATTGACTCTAGATTTCGATAGTTCTGACAGGACACCTGGTTACTACTCCATGGATATTTGGTAGAACTATGGTTCAATACCTTGCAGTTGGATCATACACATGGTTTAGGATTTGGATATTAATTGACACTATTTTTCTGTCATTTTCTAAGAGCAATTTTGTGGATAGTTTGTTCATCAAGTAGGTCTTTAGACCTATCACAGGATAGGTAGATTATTTTGTAGTTTATGATTTGGATTCTTTTCTTTTCATGGATGTGGTAGACTTGTAGTTGGTTCGTTTCTCATGATTCTCTCATCGAATTTTGAAATTCACATCAGTGGGCAATTAAATATGTTTTAGCTTATGTATTTACACAAGGAGATTTTCCAACTTCCATAAGTTTTCAACATCCAAATTTGGTAGTTTTTCAAGTGGGTCTTCATCAAGTCTTGGCTTGAGAGTTTTAGGTTGAATACTTGGAGATGATACCATTTTATGCACTAGATTTTTTTGCCTTTCTAATATAATTATTTAGACTTATGGATCAGGAGAGGATTGTTAGTTTGTGGCTCCCTATACAATCATTGAGTCTTATACCACCTCTATGTGTATTTCACATCATAAAATACATATTTTATCTGAAGTGTGTATTAGATCCTATTTTTCCACCTCCTAATCTTATCTCTTAGCGAGGTGTTGGATTGAGAGCAAATGAGAGCACTTCTTCTTATTTGGAGGCACTTCTACATATTTGGACGCATGTTTCACCTTTCAAAAGATATTTTGGTGTTGAGGGCACATTGTTCAAGGCATTTTTAGTTTTTACATATTTGGATGAGATATCCTTACATGAGGAGATTCCATGTGGAATTGTTGACATGGTTCTTGATCCTAGTTTGACATGTGAGTGTACCAGACAAACATTTCCAATAGGTTGGCGTTGTTGGTGCAAACAGAAATTATTGGTTGTCACTCTATATTGGAAGGCTGTCTATTTCTTTTATTTTCATTGATGATTGCAAATGAACTTGTTGATATATACTGGAGGTGAAATTTTATCTTGATGAGAATCTCAATCAATTTTTCAAATTGATATGATTGACCTAATCAGTAAGTTTAATTGTTATATGACTTGACTTTGTTGATTTATCCATCTCGTTACTAAGCTTCTTTTTCATATTTCTACCCCAACTCCATATCCCAAAAAGACAAGGAACTTGTCTTCTTGAATTCTAACATTTTATACATCAAAACCCTAAATTACCATACTCTATTAATTTGATTGTCAAGTCTACACTTGAAAGGACAAATTGGTGGTTTTATCAAGGATTACCCCCTTTAGCCATTGGAGAGCCAACCTAAATCCGGAGGAAGGTTGTTATGGTGACAATGGGTAGCGTTCCTCAGTTTTGTTAGAGTTTCATTAGATGTTTGGAATTAAATATTCACTACAACAAAACAGGCAATTAGCGCCTAAAATAGTGCTGGAATCTAGTGTTTTTTAGTTCACGAATTGAGCACTTTTGTCAATGCAAAATTCAGTGGCACAGTGCATGTTCACGTCGGCGTCGGAAATAGCGTTGAAAGTAGCACCAAAAAATGTGGTTCCTACGTTAGCATCGAGGATAGCGTCTAATTTGGCTTCCATTTATGGTACCATTTTTGCTTCTAGTTTTGCTCCCAATCGCGCTTCTTGTTTTGCTTCTGGATTTGTGTCAAAAAATATTCTTTTTTGGCTTCCTAATTGACGCGAAGTTTTACTTCCATTATGACGTCCTTTGTTTCTTCCAATTTTGCTTTGAGTGTTGCTTCCAGGTTTGCTTTCGGTTTTTCTTCCAGGTTTGCTTTCGGTTTTGCTTCCATGTTTGCTTCCAGTTTGGCTTTCGGCTTTGCTTCCATTTTTGCTTGCGGTTTTGCTTTCGGGTGTGCTTCCATTGTTGCTTCCAGTTTTGCTTCCAATTTTTCTTATGGGTTTTCTTCCAGTGTTGCTTTCGGTTTTTCCTTTGGTTTTACTTCTGATATAACATCCCTTGTTGCATCTAGCTTTGCTTCCATTTTTGCGTCTTTTGTGCTTCTAATCGGGCTTCTATTTTTGTGTCTTTTGTTGCTTCTAAAATTGCTTCCATTATTACTTATTTGTTTGCTACCTAAATTGCTTTTGGTTTTGCTTCCTAGGTAATGCCAAGTTTTGCTTCCATTTATTAATTTAATATTTTTTATTTAAATTTAATTAGTTAAATATATCATGCCTCTTAAATAACTTATATGATTATAGAGTAAGTTATATTGCATTTGAAATATTTTATAAGATGACATTTATATTGAATTTTTAGGAAAACGAACATCCATACAAACTAACAACATCATTATACTTATTAAATCTCCATCAAAATAAAATCAACATCCAATATATATAAAGTACAAATATAATTATTATAACATGATCATCATCAGGACCTATCTTGATGATCTCGGTGGCTATGGAAGGATCCATAGCCGCCATTCATTTTCTCCCCTGAGAAGCTATTTATCATGGCCAATTGATAGTTTTAGACAGTTTTTCTCAACGTTTTGGTGTGGTGGTGGTGCCTTCGCACGACGACCCATTGTGTAGCGGGCTCTTCCTGCGTACCTGTGGCGGTGGCGGTGGTTTCTTTGTTAGAGGGGAGCTGAATCTGAGGCGGGCGTCTTCTTTCTAACGCGGGCTCCTGCTCCTATGGCAGCGACATTCTATGCAGAGGCTGGTAGGGCTTCACAACGCTGGTTTTGGCCTACCTATCGACTGCTTCCTACAGAGGCTCAGACGACGAAGATACCTGAAGCAACTCTCTGACGCGGATTCCATGGCAGCATTAATGTAGAGGCGTGGTAGGGCTTCACATGGCGCTGGTTTTGGTGGCCATTTGAAGCTACCTGTCGACTGTAAGGGCTTCATACAGAGGATCATCTACAAGAAACCGATGGCTCTACTACACCCCGTGTTGAATATTTCTCCAGCATCGGGGACTTGACAACATACATTTTCTGGAATATCGTTTTTTGACTGCTTCAGTCGACATTACTTTTGGTTTCTTTCATATTTCTTTAAGCTCTTTACGAGTCGGTTTCTTCATTTGTATATAAGCCAATCTTGGCTACCCTGAAATAGGGTGTATTAGATGTAGTCATTGTTTCTGGTGGTGCTTAGGTACCTACAATTTTTATCTATGAAGCTGAAAAGTAGTTTCTGGAAAGGGCTCCTAGAATCCTTTCTGCAATATGTAATTTAATTATACGTAATGAAATTACACTTTTTTCCTTGGAAAAAAAAACATGATCATCATCTATAATTAAAACAAGTAAGTCAAGTATCTATAATTTAATTGAATTTGACAACATCCATCCTTAGCAATAAATTAAAATCATCATGTGTAATAAATATCCATCCAAAAATCATTGACCACTTCCAATAAATATAAACTGACTAGTCAACACTGATAAGATCATCATCATATCTAACTAAAACAAATGAAAGTCAAATATGCCGGTAGATCAATAACTTGTCAAAATGATAGATGTTGAACAGTCGACATAAGTCAAAATGATACATGTCCAAATTATATAAGTCAAAATGATAGATGATGTAACTCAATATGATACATGTCCAAAGGATAGAAGTAAAAAATTATAAATGTCAAAATTATGATACAACTTAATAATATGGTACTACAAGCAAAAATGATACATATGATAGTAAAAATGAAAAGAGGCATCATAACGATATATCGACAATAATCCATGATGCAATCTACATGATCAATGTCACTCGCTACTACCAGCAACTGGCTCATCATCATCATCGTGACTATCGTGATCATCATCATCATCGTGATCGTGATCGTCATCTACCTCATCATCATCGTGATCGTGATTGTCATCTACCTCATCATCATCATAATCTCCCATGTCTGTACTATACCCAACACATTCTAGATCTATATCATCATCAAGATCAACTGGATCTTCTGCAAGACCTGTGTTCTGCAAGCCAAAAAAATTAAAATGAAAAGTTATTATTTATTTCATGCAATAATTATTTTTGCTATTATATTTCTAATATCAAAACATATAAAACGAAACCATAATCATATTACATCAATATCAAAGTGCACATACCATAATAAAATTTCAAATAAGTTATAGCTAAGATGTCATTCCAATAATGTAAAACATGCAACAATTCTAATAAATGTTAGTAAAGATCATAAAAAAAAATGTTATACAATTTAACTATCAACTGTAAATTCTATTACATAACCTTAAGGAGCCCTCTCCATTTTGTGCTATATATGATTATGTCTGCATCGAAGATCCTTTGAGAGTTAACTGGTCTATATATATTCTTCTCTTATATTTTAGAAATGAATATTTTTCTAGGACATTTTGGCACTGTAATATGCTTTAAAGGTTCTTTGTGAATTAACTAGTCTATATGTCCCTGTATTTTAGAGTCAATATTGAAAGTCAAATTTTATTATGATTTAACTAGAGATTTGATCAAGGATATTGAGATTTTAAGATACGTTCTTTCTAGTTGAACATATAGGGATGTATATAAATCCTCAATTTTTTGCGATGATACTCAAATAATAGTGTTTTGATTTGCATGAGATAAGTAAACCAATGGGGTAATTATGCCAGACACTCGGGTATATAATAACAGGCCTACTGGCAGGTACAATGATATTCCTTGAAATTGCATTTGTAGAGATTCCATACCTATTGAATGAAGCAACCCATTTTCCATGGATGAGGTACATAAAGGTACTTTTCACATTGCTAGACACACCCAATGTGAAAGTAATGACCTCGCTACATAGAAAACTAACAATTCCTCTTAGCGAGGGATTTAATTTAGTTGTAGCTACCTCATCCATGATCTATGTCTGCAGCTGCTACTACTCCTTCTGAATTGGAGCAACCTACTCCCTCTGAATTTGGAAACTCGACCTCATCTATGTTGTGGATACCTACTAAAGCTCCACTGAAGTCATCTGAGTATCCCATCTCTTCCAGCTAGGTCCATTCCCACCAAGTGGGTCTGCTAAGGCGATCCTCCTGCCACCTCAAAAATGTTGCATAATTAGCTCTATGTCCTCTTGTCAATCTGCGAAGAGGTCGAACCCATACTCAATACAATAATCCCTCTTTGATCCCCAGTATGATGGAGTACTCAACATACAAAGCTTCATCTGGACATAACTGTACTGAGAGTCCTCTGAAATCAACTGTATAACCTTGATCATCCAAGGCTGAAAGTGAGAGCACATTCACTCTTAGACGAGGAACATATAGAACATGATGAAAGGCTAGAGGAACATGATGAAAGGATAGAGTCCATCCTGACTCTAACTCAAATACAATTGAATCCTCTCCTATACTGATTGCTCCTTCTGTATGGAACACACACCTCACCAAGCATCTAGTAGCTACTGAGCTAGGTGGCTAAAATAGATCACACTCCCATGCCATATGGTGTGTGGCACCACTGTCTAGATACCACCCATCTCGAGAAATCTCCTCTGAATCTGGGAGTAAGACATACTCCTTCTTGAACAAAAGTGTGGAGAATTTCTTGGTTGTGGCACCCAACTACTCCTCCTTTATTTATCCACTATTCTCCTCTTCCTCTGCTTGTACAACCACTTGCTGCTGCTTCTTCCCCTTTGCCCCTTTTCCCTTCTTGGCATGCGGGCAATGGATGGCATAATGCCCAAATTCTCCACAGACATAAAATTTTATCCCAAACCTATCTTTCTTAGGCATGCTGCCGCTTGCAACTTCTCTCTAGAGCTAGGCCTCGAGATCTCATGCTTGGCCTGAAATATTGAAGCAAGGGATGTTAGTTATACTCAATTACACTAATTAAATTACTGCATAAACAAAATTTTACTATTGTTTAATAAACTAAATAACACCAAAAATATTACAATGCAGCGTAAAAGAGAATAATTCAACCACACATCAAAGACAAGTATTTTACCTTGGAAACCCCACTACCTATGGGGAAAACCTTCTAAGTTAAGAACTGATTCACCCCCCCTCTCAATTCTCATAATAATCCAACATCAACTTGGCTTGACTCAACTTGATTCAATTCAACTCAACTCCACTCGATCTGAACGAGCCATGTAGGAACAAGGTTCAAATCTCTTGCTCTGTTAGGATGCCTCAACTGCATACATCACTGCACTTACACTTTAAACCTATCGTAATGATAAATGGCTTGTCTCTCTGTGACCTTATCTTGGATTCTCAATACTTTTGTTGCTCCATCCTCTGTAAGGACAGAGAACCTGTCGTTATCCCAGCCATGTTGCGACTAACTTTTATCGACACAACTCAATTCAACTTACCTCAATTGGACTCCATTCAAATTAACCAAACTTGATCAAATAAACTCACCTAATCTAAACATGCCTTGAGTTGACTAAAATCAACGTGCCTCAATTCATCCCAATCCAACTTGACTCAACTCTAATATACTCAGCGCAACTTGGCTCAATTTAACTTGACTCAACTTGAGTTAAACCATCTTAAGGTGACTTGACCCTACTTTACTTGACTCAACTAAACTCAACTTGAGCCAACTTAACTCTACTTCAACCAAGACAACTCAACTTAGTATTTTGGTTAGAGGGATTCATGGGTACCACACACACATGTTCTACAGGTTCTAGAAGATGCATGACTTGAGAGCACTTTTCATGGTCTACAGCAACACACATGGCTTGAGGAGGCTCTCTTGAAGGGATAACACTTTGAAAATACGTTCCCTACGTACTAGAGATCACATGTTTTGGTGTGGTTAGATAACTTTATAAGAAACAACCACATTCTAGAGGATGACATCATCCATAATGGTTGAGGTGGCATTGGTTCAGTTAAAGATGTTTTTTGTCAAATTATAAATGGTAAATGAAAACTCATAATTAACCATAACAATATCGTAAGTAAAGTACTCATCATGAAAAGAGTACTCATAAATTACTTTTGAAAACAACATAAATGTACTAAAATACATTAAAGTACATAGAAAGAAAAGTACTCTTTATGTTACAATATAAAAATAATTTACAAATACCAAAAAATTGAATTTCATATTCAAAATCAAAATTATGTAGCTACTTTTCAATATATAATATATACCTTTAAATAATAAAGTACGAATACCAAAGAAATAGTAATCTTTATTTAAAATCAAAATCATATAAATACTTTACATTATATAATATATAATCTTCAATCCTTTAAATCTAAAATTTTTAAAACCTTATAATAAATACGTACTATAAATCAGTTTACCCTACTTTTATTAAGCAACAACATATACAGGAGATTTATTTAATTTAAAGATAAATATGTAAAAACCATACTAAGTGATATGCTTTTAAAAATTTGACTCAATTATAAGCTGGACATTCATCAACATATATTTTTAAATCCTTGTCCAAAACTTTTAAACATTTTGTTTATGAATACGTATTATTCAACCAAGTCATGAGATAATGGGATTTAAATTTGTAAAGCCTTATATTATGCATACGTACCCCTCTCTCTCTCTCTCTATATATATATATATGATAAGGATAAGTATTATAGTATATGACATAAATAAATAAAAATAAAAAGTAGATAGAATATTTTTAAATAAATACGTAAACAAATATCCTGTTTCCTAAATTATAGATATATAATACCGATATGTAGATATGTGATACCAATATGAATCTATTAAGTTGTTCATTATTTATGCAGTGAATGATGAAGAATAATAGAGAGGAAGGCTGCGTTAGTTTGTATTTCTTCTCAACGTTTCGAGCCACAGAGTAGGGCTCATCATCAAGAGAAAGTATCTCAAGGTTATTTCAGGAACGAAAGATAGCATATTAATAAGTGTGAGATCATATTTTTAATAAATTTTATAGATTTTTAGCTGACACTCTAATTGTTTGACTTAACATTTTTTTAATAAAGTTGTTCAATCTTGTTCAATAATTCCAAAAATTCTTTATTAATTTCAAAAATTATTAATTATTAATTATTGTTGAGAAGGTTAAAAGGTTAATGATTTTTTAAATTTCTTAAATTTTTATATAAATACTTACTTATTAAAATTAATAATTCAATAATTAATTTTAAGTATAAAATATAGAATTTAATTAGTCTATAATTAATAAATTAATTCAATTTTAATTATTAAATAAATTTCATTATTAAAAGTTACTAGTTAACCTAAATAATAACTACTTTAAATTAATGAGCTTTAAAATAAAGGGATTTAAAGTCCTAAAGATTTATTAAAAATTATTAGAGGTATTGTTTTTTATATGTGGGTTATTGTTTCTAAGATGGTGGATTATGGGGCACCAACACTCATTAAATTTAAGGCCATCATCCCTATTTAGATTTAATGGAGCTTTTTCTATCTCTATGACCTCCCTGATTTTTCTCCTTTTATAATTTTCCTCCTTAGCGATGAGTTTTGTTTCTTCAATGCGTATGTGGTGGTGTGAGTGGTGGGCATGTTCAACCAATGCTGATTTTTGGTGACGATTGTGCATGATGTATGCACAATGTTCCTTGAGTCTTACTTGGATGGAGCGTCCAGTTTCCCCAATATAAGGTTACATCACATGAGCAGGGAACACTGTAGACACCCTTATGTTTTAATGGTTCTACCGGGTCTTTGGAGGAATCTAGCATTCTACCTACCGAGTTTGGAGGAGAAAATGTGACTTTAATGTCTCTTCTACGAAGAATCCTAGCTATAACATATGTTGTTCCTTTAATATAAGGAAGAGTGATCTTAGTTCCATCAATGGTCTTATTTTATTTTTGAGATCTTCTACGAGCTTTCTGGATAACCTTCGTGATTTGATTTTTGTTATATCCATTCATTTGGAAGACATTGGACAAGTGGTCTATTTCTTAGTCGAGGTGGTCTTCATTCAAAATTCTGATAGCTCTAGTTACGAGGGTGTTTAACACCCCTATCTTTTGAGTAGGTAGATGGTGTGAGTCCGGGTGTAGGTACCTATCAGTATGGGTATTTTTCCTATAAACTTGATGACCTAGGGATCCACCATTTCTTTTTGTGATGAGAACATCCAAGAATGGGATTTGGTTATCCTCTTCAACCTCCATGGTGAATTTGATATGATCTGATCTGTTGTTGAGATGTCCTAGAAACTCATTCAAGCTTTCTTTCCCATGTGGCCAGTTCATGTTAGTATCGTCCACAAACCTCTTCCACCATTTTGGTTTTAATGGGAAAGCTTCAATAGCATATTTTTCAAATGCTTCCATGTACAAGTTAGCAACTACCAGGGAGAGAGGGGATCCCAAAGCAATTCCCTCAACTTGTTCATATAGCACCCATTTAAAACTGAAGAAATTGGACCTTAAGCAAATTCTAACTAGTTTTTATGTTTCTTCATCGGTCACCTCCCTGACTACTCTAAGGGCTCCATCTACTGGAATTCTTGTGAAAAGGGACACTACATCAAAACTGGCCAGAATATCCCCTTCTTCTACCTTGAAAATTTTCATTTCTTTCACCATGTGCATGGAGTCTTTGATGAAAGAGGGGGTTTGACCTACAAAAACTTTTAACATTTTTGCATGAAACTTAGCTAGAAAGTATGTAGGGGATCTTATAGTGTTTACTATGGGTATAATAGGTGCACCCTCCTTGTGAATCTTGGGCAAACCATAAATCCGAGGAACCATTGTATCCTTAGGGATTAATTTCTTCTTGGTGTTCTCGTCAAGGGAAGACTGCTTAATGATTTTTGTAACCTCATTTACAATATTCTTCGTGGGATCCTTATCCAGACTCCTGTAACTGCCACTTGTTGAAAGATGTTCAAGCATTTTCCTTTCATATTCCCCCTTATCCAAGATGACGGTTGTGTTCCCCTTATCTCTTCTTAGCACAATAATGTTTTTATTATTCCTTAAGCTTATTAACGTTATTCTCTCACCTAGGGGTATGTTGGTCTTAGGCGGCCTCGCTTTCCTAATAGCTACTGCACATTCTTGCCTTACTTCCTCGGCTTCGGTCTCTAGGAGATTAGACATCGCATCCTCCACCCTACAAACTAAATCTTCTTGAAATAACCTTGAGATACTTTCTCCTGGTGATGAGCCCTACTCTGTGGCTCGAAACGTCGAGAAGAAATACAAATTAACACAGTCTTCCTCTCTATTATGAATCTATTAGTTAGCTAAATATTTTATAAACAATTTATTTTACAAATAATGTAGATATTTATATAAATAGATTATTTGTATATTTAAATAACTTAATATATATAGAAATAAATTATTAGATTTTAATTTTAATGAATATAAGTTATATTTATATAATAGTTGGTTAACATATTTAAATATATAATTTAAATTACAAGTTTCCAGCAAGCATTACAAGTTTTCACAGAATTTACAATTTTCCAGCAGGCATTACAAGTTTTTATAGAATTTACAAATTTCCACAAAATTTACGAGTTTTATGAAAAACTTGTAATTTAAGGATATTACCAGGGAAAAACTTGTAATGGGGTGTTTTTAGCAGATTCCTTGGATTCCTACACCATAGAGAGGCCTTTGGCAGGCTCAAGGCCTATTTAATCCAAGGAAGGTGTATTTTCGCCTCTATTCCAAAATTCTACATAAAGCATATATCTCCTCATTACATGAACAAACTAGGTGATTTTCTTTAAGCTATTGTTTATCAGTTCTAGTATGTGTTAGTAAAAACCAGTGTTGAGCAACAACCTACAGGAAAAATTTATGGCTTCATTTCAGAGTCGTTGCTATGGATATTTTGTTCAGTTACCAAGGTATGGAAATGCTTACTTAATTTTGCAAATGATGAGGAACAAATTATTTTTATTTACAACTTCAAACTCACTCATATAGCCTTGTTTTTATCTGTCCCATCCATAATATATAAAATGACCACCATATTCTAAAATTGCATCATCGTGTCTTTTCCTTATATTAAAATCAATAACCATTTGATGAGTCATGCCAAGTAGGTTAAATGACTACTTTACCTTTATTTGACACCCCCCTCACAAGTCATGAATTCAACTAGAACGTGTTCAGCCGCCCATTTTCTAAACCATATCCAATACTGATTCCTTCTTCAAAACTTGTAATTATTTTTATTTGTCATTTTTCCATTACTTGTAACTATTTCTTATCACTACCCAAGTTTGCTATGAGGAAACCAGAGCCATTGGCAAATTGAGCTATTTCAGGGTGCTAATGACCGCTATCAGCATGGCAAAAAGATATGAACCACTGACGGTAAATTGTTTTGATGATGACCTAGATAGTATAAATTACTTTCAAACCATAGGGTGGTATGTGTAAGCTCGAGAGGTTGCAAGGATGGTATGATGAGCTGTCATTGGAATTTGCTTGATCATTTGATGGCCGCTACTGCAAACATTAGAGGGTTCGTGTTACCTGTGATAGAGGAATATATAGTTGTAGCTACTGGGGTATCTGCCACTGGTGAAAGATGGTTCAAATCGCAGAGGATTAAAGACCAAAATCCATGGAAATTCTATGTTGATAGGGTTCACCCTCTACCCAATTGGAGTAAAGGTATGCAAAGACTACAACTTAATGCACATTGGCCAAGTATAGCCTACTGGTTACAAAAATATATAACATGCGATGGTCGTTATAGTTTTGTTTATCTATACCATATCATACTATTATAGCATGTCTCTAGTAACATTCCTCTCAATTTTCCATACTTTTTCTACAAGAGCTTGCAGAAAATGGAAACTAAAATTCAACAAAGTTCGGGTAATGAGTATAGTAGCTTATATCACCATGCGCTTATTAAATTGTTGGTTCTAAAAGAACTTGAGAAATCTAGAAGCACTTGGGGACAGTTCATGTATGAACGAGGTTTCTCTAAGGAGAAAGATGTACATCATTTACCTATATCACAAGGAAACTCTCCTGTCATGGTGGCAGGGAATGCCTCTCAAGCTCAGTCTGTTATTATACTAGATGAGACTCCAGAACCTTTTGTGCGAAAAGAAAATCTTAAGCAGTCGGTACAACTCCACGAGAACCAGGGGAATGTCAAATCATCTAATAAAAAGAAGCAGTCTAAGGCATCCCATTCACAAAAGGCTGAAGTAGGGAGGGTTACCCAAAGCAGAGCAAGGGTTTCTGATCAAATTGCGGAGGAACCAGTTATGAATAACAAAGGATATGATGATCCCCTATCAAAGGTTCCAAAGCGTCGTCGCACAAGACAACATAAAGAACAACCACATGAGGAAGTGAGCGGACCTGTTGAATAAGTAGAGAAGCTAGTTGCACATGTCGAAGAACCAGTTAACGCAAATTGTCATCTTAATTTTAAATTGCTTGAATCACCATTTGGATTAGCCCCTGCTTCTACAGATATGCTAAATTCTAACTCATTGTCCGTTGATTTGCAAAAGAAAGATGAAAGGATTAAGGAATTAGAACAAACAATTAAATAAATGGAGGTATTAGAGAGATATGTTATGAAACAGAATCAGATGCTTAGGGAGAATCATGCCAGACTTAGGAAAACCAATGAAAACCTGCAGTCTCAACTACAACTCATAAAGACAACAAATAAAACACTCCTGCGCCATATAAGAATTTTAAAGAGTAATAAAAATCCAATGCTGAGAAGGAGTCAGAGAAAGAAGACTAAATATATACAATCATATATGCAAGTTGTACCTTCAGCATTAGACTTATTAGCAAACACCATGGAGGCCACACTTTCGCCAAAACGGTCAAAAGGAACAGATAAGAAAGGAATTAAGCAGGCCTATCAAACTGTAAATGAAATATTAGATGACATCGAGACAAATACTCTGGCTCTAGCCTCTATCAAAATTTTCTCAGTTAATTGGACAGGGAAAGATGAATTATATGATCTAGGGATGATCAATAAGAAACAATACCAGATCGAAATTTAGCAAATGCAAGAACAGTGGTTCGACATGTATTTGGCATTGGAAACCAAATGGAAATCCAGAGTTCAAAATATTAAGCAACAGCTAGAGACAATGAAGAGTGAGAAATTCAAAAATGTTTGAGTTAACCTCACAAATAATGGGATGTAGATCTCCATCACCGATATACTCAATTTATCTACATGAACAATGGTTAATCTTTCAGCTGACTAGATTGCAGGCTGGAAAGAAGTGTGAAATTCTTACAAAGGAAGATTTTGAAGAAATTTATCTTGATTCTACTTTCAAAGAACAAAATTTATTAGGTGCATTGTATTCATTCAATTTCCTCTTGCAATCTAAAACAATTTGGAAACCTAATTTGCTTGTAGGAGATGTTCATCTACGCTCCTTTACTTCATTTCCTTAACCAAATTAAATGGGAATTTGATATGCGATGGGAATTCAAATGTCAGTCAAACTCCCATCTTCATGTACGAAGAGAACACCAAATGATTATGGATTTGTTCAAAAATCATAAGGAATTTTATCAACCAGAGGTTAGCTATGCAAGATTTTGAATTTATCAAAGGTCAAGGCACTATTCCTACTCTAAAGACTTCTAAAAAACGATGGCAATTACTTCCACCTCAGATGCAAGAACATGATCCTTTGGGACATCCCTTCTTTCGCATGGACATCTCTAGATCTCAATTTTATTTCAATTCTCTTCAAAGAAATGGAACCAAATGGTTGCGCTTGCATTTTCATTTTCTCCCAATCTGGTGCAGTAGTAGAGTTTACAGAGTTGTACAATTATGGAATGAATATGAAGAGACTGCTATGTGGGCAGAAGTTGACTAATATATGGGTTTGCATGCAGAAACTATGAATGGTTGTTTCTCTTATGATTGGACACAGTTGCATAGTCAATCGTTGGGATGAGGACATGCCACATCTTAAGTTGGAGGGAGATGTTAGGGCCTCAATTTTTCTATTTTGCACAATTATTTTGGTTATCTTGTTAAGCATACTCATCCCTTCATTGTGTCAACTTACACCTTTTTGACATTATAAACATGTGAATACATGCTTATATATTTTTGAGGTATGAAAAATCACATATTTGTTTTGTTCCCAATGTTTGCATAATTAATTGGGTTATTGACTATCAATTTTGATAACTAACAGAAGATTACAATTCTTTTGAGCTTTTACTGGTTTTCGGGTTTTACAAGTTTTCCTGCATTTACAAGTTTTCCCTGTTTTTACAAGTTTTGTGGAAAACTTGTTAACCCGATAACATTTCTTACCTATGGCTACGCAAATCGGAAACTAGCACATGGGTTTTCTCCAGTATTATGTGGGTCAGCTTTTCGTTCTCATCTCTCTAAAATATTTTGTTAAGTCAATGCTCCAGGATCGGATTAATGGGAGATTGGTTATCACATCAGTTAATGTGCACTTTTGCCTGGAATAGTGGATCTATCGATCCTTCGGATATTGAAAAATCCATTTGTTATCTATTATGACTTAAACACGGAATGGACTTGTAATAATGGAAATTAAATCTTCCATGTATCTATCTTCGGTTAAGCGGGTATATTTTCCATCATTCGCTCCATGATCTATGTAACGATTGTACAGTATAACAAATATAATAATGATGATAATGGTAATAATAATGATAATGATAATAATAAATAATAATTAGTACTAGGTTAATGGACGTGTCTCCTCATACATGGCCTCCCACACCATATATAATGGCGGCTATCAATTGTAATAAATCATCTATCTATCAATTATCTATCATATACATATTTATATATATCTAAAGTTGGATTCGCTTCTTAACCTGAACAACCAGATTCGGTCGTATGGCTATGAAGTTGAAAAGGGTTCAAAAACATCGACCAGTCATGCCGACAGTGAAAAAAAAAAAATACTTGTCATTGATGCGGAGAAGATTGGTTCCCAGGCCATAAATGCAAAACCAATCACACAGTACATTGCAAAATCATAAATGGGAAAGAAGTACAGGTATCAAGAGAGGCAGATACAGTTGATTCAGATAGAGACACAAGCTCATATGAAGCATCAGTGGCGACAATTACATGTATTCAACAAGCTTGTAAGGAAGAAAAGGTAGAGACACCTAAGATAGATTACACCCAGCAAAAGGAAAGCCAATCACTCGTAGGGAAATATATTCCACCTCAGTTGAGAAGTCGTGACATCCTTAAAACTGAACAACTCATATTCCGAGTAACAGAATCAAGGAAGTCAAGGCCAAAAGGACTACAACTTAATGGGAAAATTAAGAATAGGGATATCACAGTTTTGGTCGATTCTGTAATTACCCATAATTTGATCGATATCAACAAGGAAAAGGAACTTAATCTTTTTGTGTTTCCTGCAAAAGGGCTTAAAGCCTCAACCATCGCTAATCAACACATAGAAGAAGTGGGGAAATGTCATAAGGTGTCGTTGCACATACAAAACGTACGCCTACAACTCAATTGATTTGCTTTACCTCTCAAAGAAGTAGACATGGTATTAGGCGTCGATTGGTTAGCATCACTAGGGACTTACTCTACCAACCTGCAAAAACAATACATGGAATTTGAATGGAAAGGAAATAAGTATCGACTGAATGGACCGAGAAATTCTCCACCTAAGTAGAAAGAATCACGACACAAAAGGATCCAAACCACGCCAGGATAAAAGAGATCAATCCAGGCTCCAAAGCGAAAGACACTGTCAGTAAATCTAGCTTTGAGGACAAAACTTTCCTTAAATGGGAAGGCAATGTAACAAATATAAAGAATAAATATAATAATAATGGTAATGATAATAATAATAGTAAATAATAATTAGTACTAGGTTAATGGACGTGTCTCCTCATACATGGCCTCCCACACCATATATAATGGCGGCTACCAATTGTAATAAATCATCTATCTATCAATTATCTATCATATGCATATATATATATATATGTATATGTATATGTATATGTATATGTATATGTATATATATATATCTATATGTATATGTATATATATATATATATATCTGAAGTCGGATTCGCTTCTTAACTTGAACAACCGGATTCGTTTGTACCATAGAGCGTATAACACCCCGTCTTTTTATTATTAGAAAGAAGTTGATCCTATATAATTTTGATTGTAATTGCCATAGGGGATTTGAACAATAATATTCAGAAATCAGAGAATGTTGCTCATCTACTCATGTTCACTTATTGGTCAATAATCACAATGTTTATGTGTTCTGGGTTCTAAGGTTGTAGTGCACTATAACTTGTAGTATGTAACATGTGGAGGAAGGGCCTCCTTCAGAGGTACAACACTACCCAGTGTGTTAAGTTTTGTGAGTATATTTATACATTTATATGTTAGTACTAACAGTTGTGTACATTGTAGGAATAGATGCAACTTCATCAATATTGATGCCAATCACCTATTCTTTTGGTGACTAAATAAGCTACTAGGCTTCTCCATGAAATTTTAATTTTGTATTAAAATGAGATGGTGTACAAACACCTTGAATGATGTAGCTATTAGAATAGCACAACAGACATAAAACTATTGCTCTTCATTTCTTCAAAACTAAGACTTTAGCTTTTCCCTACTAAAACAATTATCTTCAGATACATTATGGAATCTTATAGCTAGGGTATTTCCTTACAGAAGAAAACATGCTAATATTGTATTACAAACATTTTTTTGTTTGATTTTATTAAGTCTTTTAGACATGGTTTGTAAATGTCCTCATTAATATCCTAATTCAAATCTTTCTTAGATGGAAGGAGATGCCTAGATATGTCTAATGGGTACATAAGTGGGCAGTTGTTGTAGGTAGATGGCCATAGAATGAAGAAGTCAATAAGCCTATGAATATAACAAGGCTTCATTGGTCGGTGTATTGCATACTTGCAAAGAGATGTGCCTCCATATCAATCCCTTGTAAGCTGCAATGTTGAAGGTGTTTTGGGAGAACCCTAACCATTATGCAACATACATTGATTACAACATTATAAATAGAGACCAATGTAAAGCTTTGTGTGTGACTTTTTGAGTTCCGACTATAATGTTCAAGGAGTACATGTTGTGTTGTGTCTTTATTAAGTCTCAGGGATTTCCAATGATCGTAGGTCGTTGACATGGTGTATGATCCCTATAAGACACAATTAGGCCCTAAGTCAATAGTTTTCTATGTTGAACATTTCCTTGCCAAACCCTGACCCACCTCCACTTTGTGAAACCTAAAATGGGTACCTATGTCCCATTAGTAGGCTAGTTATTCCCTTTCTAAAGTTTGTGTGGTGGTCTAGGGCCTCATATCCTAATAAGAGGTTGGATAGCCTTTGAGTTCAGGTTGGAAGCATATGTGGAAAATTCCTTAACTTGGAAATGGTTTTGGGGGACTTTATTTATTAATCTCTAAATGTGGAGGCTCGAATTTTACCCTAAAGGGAAGAAATGTACATGCAGACAGTATGGGAGAATATGACTGTTAATTTTTTTAATAATTTCATTCCATTATCATAAGGATCTCTAAGAGAATAACATGTACAGCATATCTCTACAGCATATCAATCATAGACACAAAAACAATCACACAAGAGACACAGAGTTTCACCAGGGAAAACCAAAAAGGTGAAAAACCCCGCAACTTCCTCAAAGATAAGATAAGCCACAAATCAAGATCACAAGGATCAAACCCAATAAGATGTCTCTAGCAGATGCTCCTCCTCCTCCACAAGTGCACCACTTTCTCTCTTAGCTATACGAGCTTGAGAAGTGAGTGAATGATCTAAATGAGAGACACAACCTCTCTATTTATACACTGACTTGACCTGCCAATAATCCACTAGGGACGACTTGCTAATCAAGCCTAATAACCCAACCACATGTGCTAACCAGGGTCGACCCCACACTGGTGGTCTAATAACCCATCAATACAAATGATGACACTTGTCAATGCACATGACGACACTTACAAATACAAATGACGACACTTCCAATCAGAGGAATAATACATCTATGTGGGATATACAATAAAGTACAAATGTAATACATAGAAGAATATCTTCCGAAGTTACAAATACATCAACACTCCCTCTTAACTAGGAAGGTATTCTTTCGTCACAAGTCATCAATACATATTGGCACAAGTCTTCAATTCTGGAGCTGGATCATCATCACTGGATCACGGAGCATCATCATCATCACAACTGCTGCACTCGACATCTCGATCACTGGGCTATCTATGAAATCTGCTCGTCATAGGAAGTTCTACAGAGCCATCCTTTTTTCATGCTGGATGTAGGCCCACCACCTGTAGGTCTTCATCATCACTGGCCATACTATGGAATCCTCGGGACTTATTACGTGAGTCAACAAAACCCCGAAAGAACATCCCAGGACTGATTACGAGCACACAGCTCAACCTATTGGATCTCCCAAGACCTTTTACATGCCACTGCACAACCTATCCACGGCCACAGAGGATCATCCTGATATTCATGATCATACTGATCATAACATCATTCACGAATCACAACCCAGATGCACATCACACAACACTTACATTCACTGGCATGGGAAGACACACTTCAACCATCCGTGAAAGGCTCAGCACTTATATCTACGCCATGGGAAGACATACTTCAACCATGCAAGAATGGCACAACACTTATATCACAGCCATGGGAAGACACGCTTCAACCATGCTCGAATGGCCCCAACACTTATATCGCAGCCATGGGAAGACACACTTCAACCATGCTCGAACGGCCCCAACACTTACATCTTCATCGTGGGAGAACACATCTACACCTTGTGAAGAATGGCTTCAGCGCTTACATCTTTACCATGGGAGAACACATCTACACCTTGTAAAGAATGGCTCCAGCCCTTACATATTTACCGTGGGAGAACACATCTACACCTTGTAAAGAATGGTTCAACAATTACATCACGACCATGGGAGAACACATCTACACCATGTCTAAAAAGCCTATGTGCATCTGTGTCTTCAGAACACATCATACATGATCATCCTGATCATCAACACTGCATCGTCCTGATGCATGTTGTCTGGAGCATCGTCCTGATACTCATCATCCATGATCAACCTAATCATCGTCCTGATGCATGTCATCTGGAGCAACATCCTGAAGCTCGTCATCCATGATCATACAATGCATCCACCTGATGCATACCAAGTATCTACCTGATACATATCATCATACATGATCCACCTGATCATATAATGTATCCACCTGATACATACACAAATACATGATCCACTTGATCATACAATGTATCCACCTAATACATACAAAGCATCCAACTGATGCATATACAAATACATGATCAAACTGATCAAAGCATCTAACATGATGCATATACAAATACATGATCAAACTGATCAAAGAATCCAACATGATGCATATACAAAGCAATAACTGGAGCATCGTCCTGATGCTCATCATCCAGCGCTTATATCCACAGCCATGGGAAGGATCCTCCTCTCACCATGCTTGGAATGGCTCCTGCAAATGTGTACCATCACTTCTTTTTCGAAGTATCTTCAATCTGAAGCACACCAAGCCTCCCTCTGAAGTACTCAAACTTCACTCTGGCTAGTGGTTTCGTCAACACATCTGCAACCTACTCATCCGTCGCAACATACATGAGTTTCACTACTCCTCTCTGCACCATATCCCTGATAAAGTGATATTTGATCTCAATGTGCTTCGACCTGTCATGGAACACTGGGTTCTCAGACAGCTTTACACAACTCTGGTTGTCACAATAGATACTAGTAGCATCCAACGGGAGATCAAATAACTCAGACAGCAGCTTCGTCATCCATACTGCCTCACAACTAGCCGAACAAGCTGCAACATACTCTACTTCGGCTGTACTCAGTGCTACGCATGACTGCTTCCTGCTAAACCAAGAGATCACACCTGATCCCATACTGAAGCAACACCCCGAAGTGCTCTTCCTATCTGTAGCACTGCTTGCCCAATCTGAATCAACATAACCCTCTAGGATAAACTCTTGATTCGCATCATACTTGAGCCCATAATCAACCGTACCCTTCAGGTACCTCAGAATATGCTTTACAGCAACCATGTGAACACTTCTCGGATCCGTCAGGAACTGACTCAATGTGTTCATAGCAAAGCAAATATCTGGTCTTGTGTTCGTCAGGTACATCAAGGACCCAATCATCTGATGACACACCGTGACATCAACCGGCTCAGATGAAGCATCACACAGAAGCTTCAGGTTCGATGCCATAGGTGTGGCCATGGCCTTGCAGTTTATCATCCCGAACCTCTTCAGGATCTCTACTGCATACTTCCCTTGTCCAAGGAAGATCCCATCTGCACTCTGCCACACCTCCATGCCTAGAAAATAGTGCATCATCCGCAAATCCTTCATCTCAAACTCGGCTGCAAGCTTCCTCTTGGTGTCGGCAATCAATCAATCCTCTCCTGTAACAAACAGGTCATCCACATATAGGAGTAGTATCACAGGATTTCCTTCCTCAACCTTGTAGTAGAGGTTGGAATCTGCTTTACTCTTGGTAAAGACCAAACTGGATAGAAAACTGTCCATCCTACCATACCAAGTCCTAGGAGCTTGCTTCAAGCCATACAAGGATTTCTTCAATTTGCACACATATGGCTCCCTGTAATGTGTCTCAAAACCGAGTGGCTGCTCCACATACACTTTCTCTTCGACTACACCATTCAAGAAAGCTGTCTTGACATCCATCTGGTGTATCTTCCACTTCATCACTGCAGCCAGAGCAAGTATTGTTCTGATGGAAGTGTATCTGGCTACTGGAGCAAAAGTCTCTTCATAGTCTATTCCCTCTTTCTGAGAGAAGCCACGAGCTACAAACCTCACCTTGTATTTATCTATGCTACCATCTACAGCATGCTTGATCTTATAGATCCACTTGGAAGTCACAACAAACTTCCCTTCTGGTCTTGGGACCACATCCCAAACATCATTCTTCATGATCGATTGGTATCCCTCGACCATGGCATCCTTCCATTCTTTCTTTTTCGCTCCCTCTTCATAACTGGAAGGTTCTTTGTTCATAATGTCACGAAGCAAGGCAACATAGCTAGTGTGTGACCTTGTCATTTTCCTTTCTCTGTGTTCCTCTTCTGGAATACCATATCTTTCTACATCTTGGATGAGTTCTCTAGCCCATGCAAGTTTCCTCTTGTGAGAGTTCTTGTCACGGGATGGATTTATAGGTTCTTGTGGATCTTCAATTGCACGGGTTGCTTCTGGAATTGCTTCATTCATAGTGGTATCTTGAAATCTGGATTCCTTTGGTTCTTCATGATCTTCAACAGGTGTCTTCCCTAATTTGATGTAGGTTGAGTCCTCATCGAATGTTACATCCCTGCTGACATCAATCTTCTTGAACCTTGGAAGTATATTCTGTAAGCCTTCGAGTTTTCACTGTACCCCACAAAGATGCCCTTCTTTCCTGAAGGATCTAGCTTAGTCCTCTTTTCCTTTGGAATATGTGTATATACTGGACAACCAAATATTCTGAGATGGTTGACTTCAGGTTTCTTACCAGAGAAGACCTCTTCTGGTGTCTTGTTGTCCAATATCTTGTGAGGTGTTCTGTTCTGCACATATACAACTGTCCTAGCTGCTCCTGCCCATAGATGCATAGGAAGACCTTGGTCATGAAGCATTTCCCGTGTTGCTTCCATGATAGTTCTATTCTTCCTTTCTGCAACTCCATTTTGTTGTGGATTGTAAGGAGCAGTCAACTCCCTCTTAATCCCTGAATCACTGCATAGCTTCTTGAAATCACCTGAAGTGAATTCTCTGCCATTGTCAGATATAAATGTCTTGATCTTCTTGTCAGTTTGATTTTCCATCAAGGCTTTGAATTCCTTGAACTTATCAAACACTTCATCTTTGTTCTTTAAGAAGTAAACCCAAGTCTTCCTAGAGAAACCATCAATGAAAGAGACATAGTATACATACCCACTCAGAGAACTGGATGACATTGGACCGCATACATCGGAGTGGATAATTTCCAAGATTCTTTTAGCTTTGCTTTCACTACTTGGAAATGCCTTCTTAATGTTCTTTCCTTTTGCACATCCTTTGCAAACACCTTCATGCTTTGTCTTGATTTCAGGAAGACCCTCTACAGCTTTACTTGCAATTGGTAGTGCTCTATAGTGCACATGAGCAAGCCTTCTATGCCAAAGTTCACTTGGCTCCATGGATTCATGTACCATGGCATGTTCAGGTTGTCCCTTCAATTTGTACAATCCTCCCTCGTGCTCTCCAATCACTACTGCATCATCTATGGTCTTACCCTTTGACCACATGAGTACTTGGCCATCCACAAATGCAACTCTCATTCCCTTTGCATCCAAAGATGATATGGAGAGAAGATTCTTCTTAAGTCCATGTACATATAAAACATCTTGCATTTTTATAGACTTCCCAGAGTCTAGTTTGTAGGAGGCTTCACCACTTCCTTTTATGGGATATTGATAGTCATCCCCAAGTTTCACCTTGTGAGGTGACTCATGTTCGGATAGGTCTATGAAAGATTCTTTAAACCCAGTCATATATTTAGAAGCCCCACTATCAATAAGCCAATCATTGCATCCATGAGAGATAGTACTTGTGAGAGCAGAGATTAGAACATATTCATCTTCACTAGATGAGTCATCACTTTCTTCTCTAGCCTTCTTCTTGGGAGGTTCATCATCCTCAACAGCATGATCATTATATCTCCTTTTGTTGCTCTTCTTCTTGTTGAAGTTGTTGTTGTTGCCCCTTTTGTTCTTGGGACAATCTGAGGCAAAGTGTCCTTTCTCATTGCAATTGAAGCATATCAGATCTTTCTTCTCTTTTGGATGGTAGTGAGAAAATTTCTTGCGATGAGGTGGCTCCCTCTTGAGCTTGCTTTTCTTGGTGTGAGCTGTGAGAGCTTGATCTTCATTTCCCATATTTTCTTCTCGGGCCACAAGCCTAGCCTCTTCTTGTGAACACTCCTCCCATAGTCTACTGAAGGAGACCAATTTTCTTCTTGCACAGATTCCTTGGATGAAGGAATCCCATGACCTAGGTAGACCATTCAATGTGGTCATTACAATTTCACCATTCTCCACTACTTCATCCACAGCTACAAGTTGTTCCTTGATTTGAGAGACCTTGGAAAAGTAGGATTGAATGGTCTCTCCATTCTGAAGCTTTACCCCTTTCAATTGGTTCCGCAGAGTCATCTTCTGATTTATGTTCTTTCCTTCAAACAACTTGGTCAAGGAGTCAAACATCTCCTTAGGTGTCTTTAGGGAAGACACATGGGGTATGAGATGGTCCTTTATAGAATCAACAATGATTGTCTTAGCCTTAACCAGGTTTTTCTTATGTAAGGTCTTAGCCTCTTCTTCTTCTTGAACTGGAACCTCTTCCTTTATGTAGTTGTCCAACTCATTCTCTTCTAGGATTAACCCAATCCTATACTTCCATGCTAGGAAGTTATTAGCCCCTTCAAGCTTATCCTCAAGCTTGGTGTGGTGAGACATCTTAAAGAGTACTTCAAATGGAAATAGAAAAAGATTTAGGTCTTACCACTTGATTTGCTGAAAACTGGATCTGGAGTTGGATTAGGGTTTGTCAGAGAAACCCTAAAAATTCAAAATGTGAATTTCAAAATTCTGAAAGGATAGAAAGATGCGCCTTGATGAACGGATCATCCTAGTATACTCAAAAATTGAAAACTGCAAAGTTTCACCCTTCATAAATGCATTTCAATCTCCTGGATTCACTTGGGAGGACCCTGAATCAGGGTTTGAGTTTCCCAGAGCTTCACACAACCAAAAAGTTCGATCCAAATCTCTAAACTTCGATTTTTCCAAGGAGCTTCCAGCTATGTCCTCAGATTTCAGAAATTCCTAGTTTTGTGGAAACCCTAAGTTTTAGGGTCAAAACTGAAAATGCTCAGAATTGAATTATGTCTTGACAGAAAGATGCGCCCTTCCAAGGAGAGTCAATCTAGCCTTCTACCTTTGATGATCTGTGAAGAGAAACCCAAATATTAAGAATCCCTAGCTTCCGTAGCTGCACAGTGCCTTCTTCTTAGGTCAGCTCTAATACCATGTTAATTTTTTCGATAATTTCATTCCATTATCACAAGGATCCTAAGAGAATAACATGTACAACATATCAATCATAGACACAAAAACAATCACATAAGCGACACAGAGTTTCACTGGGGAAAACCAAAAAGGTGAAAAACCCCGCAACTTCCTTAGAGATAAGATAAGCCATAAATCATGATCACAAGGATCAAACCTAATAAGAGGTCTCTAGCAGATTCTCCTCCTCCTCCACAAGTGCGCCACTTTCTCTCTTAGCTATGCGAGCTTGAGAAGTGAGTGAATGATCTAAATGAGAGACACAACCTCTCTATTTATACACTGACTTGACCTGCCAATAATCCACTGGGGTTGACTTGCTAATCAAGCCTAATAACCTAACCACATGTGCTAACTAGGGTCGACCCCACATTGGTGGTCTAATAACCCATCAATACAAATGACGACACTTGTCGATGCACATGACGACACTAACAAATACAAATGACGACACTTCCAATCAGAGGAATAATACATCTATGTGGGATATACAATAAAGTACAAATGTAATACATAGAAGAATATCTTTCGAAGTTACAAATACATCAGCAATGACAGTATGGGAGAATATGCCTTTGTTTCCAATGGAACTATTGAATAAACAAGTGTATGGACCTGGAAGAGGACTTTATCTCAAAAGTGGGTATACGGGTGATCAAAATCTTGGTTGCGATCAATTTGTGAGAAGGTCTACTGAAGGAGTTGGAGATTTTGTGGGGAACCTTGAATGTTATTCAAGTCCTCAACAACTAGAAAAATCTAGTATTTGCTCTAATTGCTATACATTGGGGCATATTTATAGGGAGTTCTCTAAACCAACAAGAAATAGGGCATGGAAGAAAAAATTGAAATCTCTAAAGAATGCTTTGGAAAAAAAAGACCAGGAGTTTAGGAAGTTTTGAAATTCCTAAGAGTAATTCTAAGACCACATAGCGTAGATGGTGTCAACATGGGAAACTTGCCGAAAGGTTTCATTGTAGTCAATCCCATCTTTCTAACATAAACTCTTAGTAACAAGTACAGGCTTGTACTAGTCAACTTCTCCATTTGCATTAGACTTGGTTTTGTATAATATCCACTTACATTACATAATTTTGGTGCTTTAGGTACATGAGATAAGTCATGTGTCTTAAGAAGAATAGATGCATATTTTCTCATGACTAAATATATGGGAGTGGTTGTGTACTTTGTAAGAACAGAGGCAACTTCATCAATATTAATGTCAATCACCTATTCTTTTATAGGTTTCCGGGTTTTTATAAGTTTTCCTGTGTTTACAAGTTTTCCCTGTTTTTACAAGTTTTGTGGAAAACTTGTAAACGCGATAACTTTTGATACCTGTGGCATCCATGGTCCATGATCCCTAGAAGAAATTATTAGGGCCTAAGACCATGCTTCTTGGCCTTAAAACATGCATGGACCTCAATACCCATCCTTGCTTTACAAAATCTCAAAATGGTGTTTATATCCCACTCATAGCCTAATGATTCCCTCTGCAAGGCCTATGTGGTGGTTTAGGGACCTATGCATGTCCCATGATCCCTAGAAGCCTGAACCATGGCCTAGGCCTAGATATCAATCCATACACTAAAAAAAAAAAATTAATTAAACACTTAGGTTTGGCTTTTACACCAAACACTCTCTCTATAAAACCTATGTGGTGTTCAAGGCCTTGTTCCACATCACCCATGGGTCCTACAAGTGGTTGTTACAACAAAAGTGCCTAGTTTTCAACCCTGGAACATAGCATAAACTTAAAGATCCATCCTAGTGCCAAATATTAAATAGTCAATATACCCCACTCATTAGCCAATGATTTCCTCTATGAGTCTTATATATGTGTTGTTCTAGGGACCTATGCTTAGGCCATGATCCTTAAAAGTAATTGTTAAGAAATACAATCATGCTTTTTGGCCCCACACTATTCCTTCACCCCAATACCATTCTATGCTTTGCAAAGCCTCGAAGTAGTACCCATATTCCACTCATGCAACAAGGATTATTCCTATACAGTCTATGTGGTAGTCTAAGGCACCATTCATGGCTCATAATCTCTAAAACAAATTGTTCAATCCTAAGCCACTAGTTTTCTACTCATAACCATGGTTAATGCCTCAAGATCCCTCCATGTTTTCCCAATCCTTTAAATGGAACCCAGGTTTTCGTCCTAAAACAAAGATTTCTTTTGTAGGGATAGTGTAGTGTCCTAGGACCACATACATCAACTATGATCCCAAAAAGAAACTATTAAGGCTTAAGTGTTGATTTCTTATCCATGAATCATGAGATATGCATAAGAGACATCCAATTTGTGGTAAAACTTGAAATGATTCCCGTAACCTCGTCATAAGCCAAAAGCATATCTAGGTTTCTTGCAGTGGTTTGTGGGCATGTGCTTGGGCCATTATCTCTAAAAGAAATTATTAAAGCCTAAGAGCATGTCTTTTTTCCCATGAGCCATGGCCCAAGCACTGATGCCAATCATGTATTCGCAAATCAAATAGTTCCCATGTCTCAAAGATTCCCTCTATAATGCCTATGTGGTGGTTGGCAACTTGTGAAGGACCCATTAGCCCTAAAAGCAATTGTTAGGGCCTAAATCACTATTTTTCTAGCTTGAAACATGGTTTCAACCGTAATACATATTCATGCTTAGGAAATCCTTGAAATGAAGGATGGAAAGGGATTTGCATCCCCTATTGAGCCATTGTTTGCTAGGCCTTGATGCATGTTAAAATGTGGCCACGTGAACTAAACCCCTAAGTAAATATAGGAAAGTTTCGTTATTGGAAAGCTTCTCATGAGAATTGCATTATTTTTTATTTTTAATACAACAGTGATCAATGTTCTGACGATGGATAAAGAATATGAGACTCTCCATACTACTCATAAACAACTCTAAACACAAGAAATGCAAATTGACATATAAACACAACAATATCCGACTAACTTATTGAAATTCAATTATTGATACCTCGTTCTCCATCAAGGTTACAAAGTCGGTCCAATTCTTTCTTTGTAACATTTCTTTTTCAAATAGTGTTGGATGCTGGCCATATTTGTCCTCTTGTCAAAACATGGTACATGGACTAGTTACACTAATTAATATGCAATCATTTTCTTTTTTCTACGAAAAAAAAAATTTATCATTTCACTTATTAAATATACTTACAAAAGTACAGATCAAGGCCTGTAGACCTTTCTGGCCACTATGATGTGCGGCATGGATTTTTGCAAGCTTGGCCTTGGAGGCCTTGTCATGAAACATATACTAATTCAATTTAACTATGCAAAAATAAAATATAAAAATATTTTAATAAATTTTATATAATCTTATGAGCAAATTCAAATACATGTGTACTCTCCTCACTGGACTTCCTCCATGCTTTCGACTTCTCATATGCTTTTACAAGTTCTTTCCATACTTTTAAACTTACATCAATTGGCCTTTTTTTAGCCTTAGCTCGGGCAGGAATTTTTTTATCTTCTTTGTTTGGTTGCACCTAAATCTCTTGAAGTTTTGAGAGATTTTTTTTTATCTTCTTTATAGACCAACCTATGCCAAATTGAGTCTCCATGTCATGAATAACTGCTTTCTGAAGGTGCATCAGTATCTTTGAGAATGGAAAATGTAGATGGTCTTTGAATCATTGAAGGCATGATTCCTTCAACCTATTCACAAACATTTTTCCAACTCCTAACATTCTGATTTCCCTTGAAACCACGTCGCATTCTATCTTTGTATCGTAGCTACCAATGCAAGATGCAAAACATGGTATGGTGGAAGAACTATGTGTTCCAGGAGTGGATGGTGTGAAAATCCTCACATTAGATCTAAGAGATGATGTATACCTCACAAGAAAGATTATGATTAAGCAGGAAGATAGAAGAGGAGTGGTTAATGCAGTGTAAATGAGCAACATAATAATAATACAGTAGAACTCGGATAGAAGCGAAATAACTTCACACACACTAATTCATTAATCACAAATATGAACAATAAATAGTACAATGGTGGAGAGGATTTGAATGCCAAGATGGAAATTCGAATTTGCCTCTCATAGAGTGATCATCAGATCAATACAGTGTCATCAGAGCACAACTAGGAGTCATCATCATCATCAATGGAGTCATCAATGCACAAGTAATTGTCAACCAAATGTCAAACTGAGTCTAACTGAGTGTGGTAGGTGTAACTGGCACATGGAGGCACTAACTGAATGAAAGAGGCTCAGTGGAGGGCGCATGAGGAGCTAACTGGAGTCAGAATGGGTAGTCTAGTCTCACTGGAGGTCCATCGGAGTGATATAGTCATTTGAGAGTCAGTCTAGACTTAAATCAAGGAAAGAACTAAAGTGCAACTGAGTGGTAGGTGAGAGAGGGTGCATGAGATGCATGCAAGGTGCACTAAGCACTAGGAGGGATGAACTGATCAGTGAGAAGCTCTCAGGGCTAGCTAACTGAGGGCTAGGTGTTGGGACTGATGACTGGGATGCATGCTGCATGCTGTTACACCAAAATGTCGTCACCCTTGTGCAAATGTCGCAAGTGTCACAAGTGTTGCAAGTGTCGTCATCCTAACTTAGTGTCGTCACCATGACCGTTGCAAGTATCGTCTTTATGACCAAGTGTCGTCATCATGACCGTTGTGATAAATGTCGTCATCTTGACCATTGTGTAAACTCTTTGCTCTGACCCCTAAACTCATTCTGGGCTAAAACACATCCAATTGAGAGATTTTTCCTGCCTAGTTGACCTCTTTGAGTAGGTTGTCGCACTTCTCCTTCATCTAGGGTGTGACGTCGCAGTTTCTGGTCAGCTAGGGTGAGACACTGTCGCACTTTGTCTTCCTACAGAGTGCGACGACCCCTCTTTGTCGCTCTATCCTCAACCAAGGTGCGACGAGGTTGGTTAAAGGCTATTTTGGGGAGTCTCGAGGTCTTTCTAGAAGTTTGTTGAGGTGGAGGCCTATCCCCAGGCTCTATGTGAGGTGGAATTTCGGTTCCTAACCTAATGAGAAGATCCCTTAACCATCTCCCCCTAATCCTCAACCTACCCTATCTTTTTAGCCCTATATAAATACCCACTCTCTCCATGAGAGGGGGGAAGGTCTATGGTATCCTTATGCTGATAGAATCCATATTGGTGATTGGGAAGCTTGTACCATCTTGAAGGCTTGGCTTGGACATGTTGGATGGAGGATGCAACGTTGAGGCTTTGGTTGTAGCTTCATCCTTTCTATGTAATTCCCACTTTTATACAGTTAATATAATATCTTTCCATAAACTGTTGTCTCATTGATGATGATGTTTAGAGTTTTCTTCCTTAACTGTTAACTTAGATCAATCGTGTGAAATGTATGCTTTCACTGTTTGTTAGTATCTATATGTTCAACAGGGTCTTGCAGCTTGAGATCTGACGACGCTGGAGCATTGGATCAACAAAGAGCAAAGGGATCTGCAAATCTGAGGTAAGCTATCTATCTACTAGTTTGCACTTCTATTGATCTAGGAAAGTAGATCTATATTCTGTCTTATTTGTTCTAGACTTACGTTAAGCTAGGGAGATCACGCCCCGAACCCGCTTTCGGTAGATTGTCCGTTAACAAATTTGGCAACCATACTGGGGAGTAGAATAGTAGAATTGATTTCATGTATGTTTGATTTCATCTCTTTTGTCTGAGCCATTTCTATCCTTTTCAAGCCTTACTCCCATTAGATCTCTTTCATTAAAGAGTTTTCATATGTGTCCTTCATTCTCCTTTGGGTCATCATTAAGCCTCCTACCCTTTTACCTTGAGGGATCTCACACCTTTACTGCTCAAAATTCGACTGTCGCACCTAGTTTGAGTCTTCCCTACGCCACTGTCTGACCGTCTCACTTTGCCTGAAGCCAAACTGCGACAGCGTCACACTTTGCCTTTGTACAACCTGCGACGAACACCCTCTATCGCACCTTGCCTGTGTATAGGGTGCGACGATCTCTTAAAACATAAATATTAGCAGGGTTTTTCATTTTTGAGTTTTTGGTGTGATTGCTTGAGGCCTATAGGCTGTGTATTGTGGTCACACACCCCCTAGATCCAGCGTTGCTTGAGTTTGGATGTGTTTTGGTTGATTTTGGGTGCTTGATCAGTCAAGTGTTTTACTTGGTTGTAAGGAGCAATTTCAATCCCCCCCACCTATTGGGTTGATCTTCCAATCCCTGGTCACATTACCATATCTTTTCAGATCTGTTCAGATCATTAGATCTGATCTCCAAACCCTTCCTCTACTCGATCATTGAGTTTTGATTGCATTTGGTAGATTTTGAGCCGTTCTTGAGTGCCTTTGAGTTTTGTTGGGTGCTTGTCGTTTTTCTTTGGGAATTTTTGAATGATTAAAGAGTGGTGTAGATATTCTCTCACTTTCTGTATACAGATATGAAAAGCATTTAGTTGTCAAATTCCATTTTTAATACATGCATTTGAAAATTGAAAGTGCTTCATTATTTTGTCTTATACATTGGTAAGATTAGTTGCATCTTTCATTTTCTTTGCACTTTTTCACTGCTTATTGCAGAAAGGTAGAGTTATTGCACTTTAAGAAGGAATTCCTCTTTTCGCTACTACTTAAGTACTTTTGGTTTGAAAGCAAAGAAAAATCTCTCCTTACCTTAAGTAGTTTTCATTGAAAGGGAAAGAAAAATGTGCATTATCATGTAGTTGAGGATTGCATTATGTTTACATTTATGTACTCACCTCATGCATCCACCTAACCGTACAAGATAAAATTAACGCTAGCTTAGGTTAAAATCATTTAGTAACTGTGTGTAAATTAAAGACGTGTTCCGACGTCGTTAAGCGTGGCAGCTGTCGTTATTTGCCAGCACTGTATCCCGGGGGTATTGTAGTCTTCCACGTACTTATCGGTGTATCAAGCTCCTTCACGTACCCACGAAGTACCATAATCCATACTTGGCGTATATCAAAGGGTGTATCACGTACTTGGTAGTATATCGGAAGGTCTCTTGCCGAATAGTTGTGCATTAGACATCACCACTACGGATTTGAGCTCCCACGTACCTTGCGTGAATCGGGAGACACCCTTAGGATTCTTGAAACCAACTGAGTTAACCATTTGGCCGTCTTGGCAAAGCAATACACCGAGAACAGCACTTGGGGAGATTAGCAAGCACATATTGTCCAGGTAATCAGGTATGCAAGCAAGGGTACGGCCCCAATCCTCCTTGCTGCTTCATATTGTTGGACCCTGCAGTATATAGCGGTTTGCAATGCCTTGATAATCCCGTGAGGTTCCAGACTTTGAATCCACTCCTATTCACACAGTTCCTTGTTGCTTTTAGACTTTAGTAGTGTTTGACTTGTGTGGTACTTTAGAGTCTCTTAGGGAGTTCAGACATGGAAAATTCTTCCGGGACTACCAACCAAGGCACCCCTTTCCAAGGTGTGCCATTTGTTATTCCCCCTTGTGGAACTGTTGGTCCTCTCTCTATGGCTACGTTGAGTCTTCCTGGATTGACGATAGGATTACCAGTATGGTTATTCTCCAATCCAGTTACACCAAGTGCACCAATTGTGTCGGACCTAGATCCTTCATCACATGAGCATCAATCTCATGGTGACCCTTCTCCTTCTTCATCGAAAATTGAATCGGCTTCCACCTCTTCCTCTTCTCCTACTGAAAACTCTGATGTTAGTAAGAAGGTGGGTGAGAAGAAGAAGAAAGGGAAGGCTAAGAAGAAGAACACCAAACAGAAGGTCACAACCCCAACCACTGATCATCATGTTGGGGGCATCGATACACCTGTTTTGAATTCACGTAAACCAAAATTCCCTTGCAAACTTTGTAAGGGGTCCCATTTTCTTAAGAGTTGCCCTGGTATCTCCAAGGTCTTAGAAATATGGTCGCATTCTGAACAACCCTTGTCATCAGTCTCCGGACATCATACTAATGATACCCCATCAACAAGTGACATTGTAATTAAGGTTCAGAAGGGTAGAGCTGCAGACCCTTGTTGGTTATGCAAGGGCATGCACCGTACTTACCTTTGTCCTCATATGGATGAAGCTTCACAATTGTTGGAAGACATGGACACATCCCATAAACACCTTCCAACGAAGTTTTGTAGGTTGTCCCCTGATCCTTCATTGGTTGATAGGGTGGTCAACCCGACCCCACCCTCGGTTGACCCCACTCTTTCATCAGAGAGTGAAAACGAAGCGGACGATTCAACAACATCGTTGATCGACCCCATTCCTCCCTTGAGGGATGATACCCAAGCGATTAATCAAGTCTCATTCTCGGTTGACCCCACTCCTCTAGTTGAGGGTGAAATAGAAACTGCTGATGTTTTTATAGTCAGTTCAGATTGTTTTGGGTGAGGGGAAACCATGTCTATTTCCACAGGACCCCCTCCAAGCACTGAGGTTATTTCATTTGATTGGAATAGTCTAACAGAATCTCGTCTTCGTTCGAGTGTTCCTTTTCAAATATGTGTAGGAGTTTTCGATAAAGAAATATTTCGTACGATAGTTGATGAGGGAGCTTCTGTTAGTATTTTATCCTCGACTGCTTGGCAAGCTATAGGTTCCCCTCAGCTTGTGCCAGAAACTGACCAGATTTGGGCTTTTAATAGAAGGCCTGCTGGACCTTTAGGGATTCTCCCGCAGTTACCTATCGCATTGAGAGGTAAAACTGTTTATATTGATGTCATGGTTGTCCAAGGTCCTTTAGATTTCAATATGCTCTGTGGACGTGATTATGTCTATGCTATGAAAGTTGTAGTACCCACACTCTTTCGAGTGATGTATTTTCCTCATCATGGGAATATTGTGACCATTGATAAGCTTTCCTTCGTGACACCCACTCGTCATATGACTCCTAGTCATCAGACTTCCCTGAATGTTCTGCATGTTTTAGTGGTTTCTTCCACCTGAGGATGGGGGGTACGAGCACGGTTTATGTTATGTTTCAAGCTTGTTAAAAAATGAAACCAACCACCTAGCATAGTTTACCTTTGGTTTCAAGCTTGCAATAAAAATGAAACCATCCCCAGAGCATAGTTGTATTCTATTTCAAGCTCATTAAAAAATGAAGTAGACCCCTCTAAGCATAGTTTCCCTTTGGTTTCAAGCTTGCATAAAAATAAAACCATCCACTCGAGCATAGTTTTATTCCATTTCAAGCTCGTTAAAATATAAGATGGGCCCCCTCAAGCATAGGTATTGTCTATTTCAAGCTTGTGTAAAAATGAAATAGATCTCCCTCCCATCAGTTCGAGTCTCTCGCTAGAGTTAGAACACGAACCTTCATTTCATCTGATTCTCGTTTTCCCCCCCTTGGTGAACATTTTCATATTAGTAGTCAGGTTGGTAGTTGGGTTAGCAAGCAACATTTTCAGACGAAATGAAGCGTGGGGGGCATGCCACATGTTGTATCATCAACAATCATGTTGAGGAAACACCACCATGATAAGCCGCTAGCAATCATGCTGGGGGCATTTACCAACTTCTGGGCATCATGTTGGGAAGGAACCCATCAATAGACCTTAACCTATGAGCATAGTTCCCTTTCTATGTCAAGCTCGTTAAAAAATGAAATAGGTTCCCACGAGCAGAGTTCTAATCTTGAGTCAAGCTCGTTAAAAAATAAAACATATCCTTTCCCTTTGAGTCGAGTCTCCTCGTAGACTTAGTAACTGAACCTTCTTTTCACTAGCCTATGCCTTAGGCGGATGAAATGAAGCTTGGGGGCATGTCTTCAACCTCTGGAAGTTACGTTGAAGTCAACTTGATCGCCTCTCCACACCACGTTGGAGCTAAGCCACTTACTTCTAGAAATCATGCTGGGGGCATGTACCAACCTTTGGGTTTCATGACGGGAAGAAGTTCACCATTGGGAACATTTTCAAGCATACTTTCCATTTTAGGTTTCGAACTCATTAAACCATGAAAATTATCCCGAGCATAGTTCATTTTATGTTACAAGCTCATTAAAAAATGAAGCAGACATCATGAGCATTCTTCCAACCTATCTTCGAGCTCGTTAAAAACAGTAAGATGGCATTTGAGCTTACTTTTCACTTTTTTCGTGCTCTGGTTAAAACATGAAAATTGGTTCGAGCTTAGTTTTTACTTTTCCGTGCTCTGGTTCAAACATGAAAAAGATTTTGAGTGCTTTTGATACCATTATTGTGCTCGTTAAAAATTTGAGTAAAAAGGTGTGTCTAACGAGTATGGGTTTATCACTTTAACCGGCCTGCTAGACTATTTACGGAAAAGGAACTGTACCGAGTTTACTTTTCCTTTGTCGTACAACCATGACAAAGTTGTTCGTGGAGTCATTTTTAAGCTCTTTTCAAGCTCCCTAAATAGGAAAAGATTGCCAAGCGAGCTTGATGCTTTCACGCTTGTAAAATCATTTGAATGATCGTACTTCTGGTGATAGTTTACCCCTTTTTCGGACCAAAAAGCACTATTTACGAAAAAGGAATACTCCAACCAACCATGGATGGAAGAGTCCTCTCCTGCGTTGTTTTACCCTTTTCTCGGGCGATGAGGCTAACTTTACGAAAAAGGACCGTTGGAGTCTCATTTAGTTCTTTTCAGACTCTCTAAACATGAAATGACGCCAAGTTTTCCTTCTTTGGACTCGTTAAATTTTAAACATTGAAGGGCCCATTATGGGACGAACCCCTCCTTTCCCAGGTTCGTAAAATGTTTGGGATTGGACTCATCTATGAGATGAACTATACCGAGCATCTGGTTACCCTCATCAAGCTTGTCAAAAACACATGAGGCACTCATCAATCATGATGGGGAAAAAGGGAAGATTGTGTGTTACATCTTAATTACGACAGTACATAGTCACTCTTGAACATGGCACTCGTTTGCATTTGCATCCAGTACTTGGGTAATCTGTTTGTCCTCGAGTCGCATCACTCATTTGGATCAGCCAAAGAATGCTTCCACCATCAATTGCATTAGGGGTTGGTATCATTCTCGTCATGTCAATACTATCAAGTCATGCCATGCCCATGTTCAAGAGACATTTGGCGCTCATCTTCTGCAGTCATTATACCTTCGATCATGTTGGTCTACCTTGAGTTAGTCTTGCACATTACTCTACCATCCGATGTACACCAAACATCTTTTGTCGTGTTTCGTGTCAATTAATGGGGGATTCATCATGGCCCTCCTTCGACGGGTTCATCCTCGTCGACTTCAAATCATCATCCGAGGATTGAACTTAGAAACCGATCAAGTACCTTGGGCATGCATGCCTTAATGGCAGGTTACCTCGCTTTCAACACGAGTTTACATCATTGACTCTTGATTGAGAGATTTCATCTTGCGTTCGACTTCAACTCACTTATTCATGCTTGATGGTATGTACTGTGATACCTTGGGGATCATTGACATTAATGGTGATTCCCCTCGCACTTGTTAACGGTACACATTAATGACCGGTAATCAAGTGGTTTCTACCATGATCAACTCCAAAACATTGTAATCACATGGATAGATTCGTATCATTGCGAGTTCAGCTTGAAGATCCTGGGAAGTTTTTGCCTACCCAGGTTGCGATGGAGATTGTTTGGGACGCACAGATCCACTTTGTATTGGTCGTGGCTGTGTTGTTAGTTCAGAGTTAGACGGATCCACTTTTGTATTGGTCGTGGCTATGTTGTCATCTCATCATGGATCTACGATTGTGTCTAGTAGCCATGATTGTGTTCAGTCGGCCTTTACTATCATGGATCTGCAATGTATTGGTCAGCAGCCATGTTTTGTGTTGTATGAGACTTGTGGATCTCAGGTCATTTCTGCAACAACTCCTTCCAACCAGCAAGTCCTTGCCATTTTTCTTACTACAAAGCTTTTCACCTGTCTCATTCTGTCAACTTCATGCTTTGGGGGGAATTCTGTTACACCAAAATGTCGTCACCCTTGTGCAAGTGTCGCAAGTGTCACAAGTGTTGCAAGTGTCGTCATCCTGACTTAGTGTCGTCACCATGACCGTTGCAAGTATCGTCCTTATGACCAAGTGTCATCATCATGATCGTTGTGATAAATGTCGTCATCTTGACCATTGTGTAAACTCTTTGCTCTGACCCCTAAACTCATTTTGGGCTAAAACACATCCAATTGAGAGATTTTTCCTGCCTAGTTGACCTCTTTGAGTAGGCTGTCGCACTTCTCCTTCATCTAGGGTGCGATGTTGCAGTTTCTGGTCAACTAGGGTGAGACATTGTCGCACTTTGTCTTCCTACAGAGTGCGACGACCCCTCTTTGTCGCTCTGTGTCCTCTACCAGGGTGCGACGAGGTTGGTTAAAGGCTATTTTGGGGAGTCTTGAAGTCTTTCTAGAAGTTTGTTGAGGTGGAGGCCTATCCCTAGGGTCTAAGTGAGGTGGCATTTCGGTTCCTAACCTAATGAGAAGATCCCTTAACCATCTCCCCCTAATCCTCAACCTACCCTATCTCTTTATCCCTATATAAACACCCACTCTCTCCATGAGAGGGGGGAAGGTCTATGGTATCCTTATGCTGATAGAATCCATATTGGTGATTGGGAAGCTTGTACCATCTTGGAGGCTTCGGCTTGGACATGTTGGATGGAGGATGCAACGTTGAGGCTTTGGTCGTAGCTTCATCCTTTCTATGTAATTCCCACTTTTATACAGTTAATATAATCTCTTTTCATAAACTGTTGTCTCATTGATGATGATGTTTAGAGTTTTCTTCCTTAACTGTTAACTTAGATAAATCATATGAAATGTATGCCTTCACTGTTTGTTAGTATCTATATGTTCAACAGGGTCTTGCAGCTTGAGATCTGACGACACTGGAGCATTGGATCAACAAAGAGCAAAGGGATCTGCAAATATGAGGTAAGCTATATATCTACTAGTTTGCACTTCTATTGATCTAGGAAAGTAGATCCATATTCTGTCTTATTTGTTCTAGACTTACGTTAAGCTAGGGAGATCACGCCCTAAGTCTGCTCTCGGTAGATTGTCCGTTAACACATGCATAAATGCATGCAAGACTGAAAATACAAATAATGAAAATGTTGGTAGGACTAGGATGGAGTATAGGAATATCCTAACAGATGGGACATTGGAAGTCCATGCTCCCTGTTCCACATTCTTAGAGTTTATTGTTATTGATTTCCTCCTTGATCTTCTGCTTGATCCAGGAGTGGTTTGGGAATCAATTGATTCCCTTAGACACAGTTGATTTGGTTGCAATGTTTCAAGGCTTTTACTGGATCATTTTTCTATGTATCTTGTGAGCATCTTTAAGTCCATACCATCCAATTTGTTCACTCCCTTCATCCCCAATATGGAAGCCAATGCCTCTTTCTCTTAGTCAGTCTCATGTCCCTAGATATATAAAATAAAATTATTCTTCTAAATTTTGAAATAAAAGACAAAAAAATAAAAATCAAAGAAACAATTGAAACACTTACAAATCTATAAATTGGCAATGAATTACCTCATTGTTTCCAGAGTCTGCTCTACTGCTTGGCATTTTGTGGCGACCTAGGGAAAAAAAATTCATATAGTATGTGGAGGCAAATGAAGTAGACATTGCTAAGGAAATAGAGGGTGAATCTCTACCCTAGCTATCACGATTTTGACTTTCTAAGAGGAATAGAAAGAGCAATGGTGGAAAGGAGTCATTTTTACATTTTAAGCTTCGAGTTGTCTACGTGAAAGACTTCATGTATGTTGGGGGGCGCATCAGATCAAAAATAAAAAATGTATGCGTGAAATCCTTCACAGGGGAGGACGGGTGCATATGCTCTACTCACGATTTTGTGAGGGGTGTGTATGCTCTGACTCGTGGTGCACTCCTCGAAAGCTCAATCTTAGCTCGTGGTGTACTCCTCGGAAGCTCGACTCGTGGTTTTTTTTTGTGGTATGGCACCTTTGTTTTATGTGTTAATGTTCGGGTTTGCATGATTTTTATTTTTTTGTTTCATCAATCGGCACTAGAGTCGACACACTGAACGCCAACTTTGTGGCCTAAATTTAAACTATTCACGGCACCAAAGTCATTGAAAAAGGTGCCCAATTTAGCACCTAACTTGGAGTAAAATTATATGAAAGGATCAATTCTGTGTAATGCCTTCTGCAATGCCTTCTCCAATACATAGTAGCATATCACTTGTTGGTGACTCATTATATGTAAATATGAATACTTTTATTGGGTTCATCTAGATTTTTAATCCTTGGGGAAGTGAACTTATTTCATAAAAATTGAAATATGCCATTTTTTTGTTACCTCCCAATGATTACCTCCCACTTTATTATCCATTAAGACCATTACCTTTGTATAAGGAAGTTTTGTAATTAGCTCTTAGGTTTAATTCCATGGGGGTTTAGTGTATAACTCATGAATCACATTATATCATTCTCATCAAACGTCTCAACTAACATGTAATATAGGGTTATATCTCTACTTAGATTTGAATCTAGATCATTAACATGGCAATGTTGTATCTTAACAACTAGACCAAATCCCAACATACAAACAAGAGGAATTATTTTCCTAATCATCTGTGAAAGTATCAAACGTCATAGGTAACAAGATAGTAACTTCTCCTTAGCATGTCTAGAGAAGAAATGTGCCCTTTTATTTCTCTTTCAATCCTTAATCAAATTTCTCCTCACTAGATATACAAGTGTCATATTTAGAATAATGCTATCATGGATGCCTCTTCAAAACATAATTATAGTAAAGGCTCTTATAGTAATGTGGATTTTTCTTTGAGGTTTTATGCTCTTATTCTTGTAAGGATTGAGTTGGGATAGCTACTTTTATTTTTTAAAGTTATAGCATCATGAGTCATTCTCCAAGTCAATCTTGTGTGTCAATATTAAGCCTCATGTGTCGAGGTAGTGCCTTATAGGAGCCTGAGTTGGACTCAAGAAACTTGGAGAAGAATCTTGAGTTGGACTCAAGAATGGATAAGCTTCATGTGTTGAAGTGAGTGCTTTGTATATCAAAGTGATAATGTTGTACAATCTTACTAGTCAAGGCTAAGGTCTTGTGTGTTGAGGTAGTGCCTCATGTGTTGAGGTGATGCTTTGCATGTCGAAGCATGTATGGTGTGCGATGTACTACTAACCATGGTTGAGCTATTAAGTCTCCTCTAGAGACTGGTCACCTCTAGAGTGAATTACTTTATCATATAACCACTTGGAATGATAATAGAACAATATGATCACATTGTTGGGAAAATATCCTTAGTATGTTTGATATGATAATTAATTAAGCTGGCACATGTGGACCATGCAGATAAGATGGGATAAGATATGAGAGAATTCGAATTGCACATAAAAACTTAATTTAATTAAGAGAGAATCAAATTGTTAAACTTCAATGATATTAACAAAGAAGACTTCAGTCAATCAAAGGAGAACTCGAATTGTTCACTATAGTTATGATAACAAGAAATATTTCAGTTAAGAGAGTTAACTAAGTGATAACAAAGAAGATCTAGTTAACGAAGTATTTTTGCATGACAACAATTATGTTAAACTAAAAGACGACACTTGAGTTGTGACATTGTTATAGCATGATTTATCACACCTTATACAACATGCCTTGATGGCCTACCTTGTCCCTCTACAAACTCACACTACCCCTCTTGCTCAGTAAAAACCTTAAAAATCACATTTTTGTTGATGTACACGGGTCACCAACATCACGGCATACATATACACAGGCTGCTCCATTACAGCTCGTGTACATCGGATTTCATGCTCAAAATTAAAAATATTTCGAGTTTTCCTTCACAAGAAAGGGCCATTTTGATCATTTGCCTTCCATATGTTAGAAAACACTTCGATTCTACCCTCCACCTCCTTTGAGGGTTATATATTGAGCTATTGTGGAGCATGTGAGGGAGGAGAAACTAGATAGCAAGTAAACTCTGGAGGAATTTTGCCCCATTCCCATTGCCTTGAGTCTACATCCATTTTTCCTTGTTAGATTTAACTCTTTTATGTTTATCTCCCAAGCTCTTTCCTATCTTCTGAAGGAGGAACCCAATTACTCCTTGAACTTGTGAGCTTTCCATTGTATGGAAGATTGAAGTGGTGGAGACCTAGGTGGAGGAAGTTAGTTTCTCGGTTTCGATGAGTTTCCAATTGAAGGTTGTCACTATGTACTTCTATTCATTACATTAATAGAAATACTATTTTATCGTCCAATTTATGTTGTAAATGTTCATGTTATTCTCATTAGGTATATTTGTTTAATATGATCATGGATTATGCTAGATTATATGCTAACAATTTATATATATATATATATATATATATATATATATGCTCGTACATATTGGTTGTTGAGGACAAGTTGTAGGTAAAGAGCATTGAATTGTGATCTCAACAGTGGTCTTCTTCGAACATCTGATTGAGGTAAGGGTTTTCTCTTTTTATTGTTGGCATTTCACGTTTATATAGCATATTTGAGAAATGAGTTGATTTCGGGTGTCTCTCTTTATGTTGTGGTTCTACCCCAAGCCATAGGAACATTTTCTCCGTAACAGAATTAGCGACGATACTGGGGACTCTCCTTTTTGGGGTCTTTTTGGGCGATTTTTCTCTCTTATTGCTCTTTGTTTTTTTGAGTTTCTGTGTCGTTGGTAGCTTGAAAGTCAATAACTTGCTTTACCATTTTTCTCCACAAAAACGGGCTCGTTGTGCCCTACCTGTGTACCCACGCGGGCTGACTATGTTTGACCCGTGTACATACACTGTTGTTTGCCTTACAGTGGCGTACATCTCAATTTTAAGCTTATTCCTTGAGTTCGATGTTTGTTGGGTCAATTCTGAGTGTTGTTGAGTCTTCTGGGGCCTCTGTGCTGTCTGTTGGTTGCTTTTATAGTGATTGGAAGCTCCATTTTTATTAACTTTTAATCAAATTAGTTTTTTGTCATTTTTTTCATTAGTAGTCCTTTTTGTTTGTTTGAGTCGTGACTTATTAGTATCTTGCTTGGTTGGTCTTCTTATACTAGCTGCATAATCTGAGAGGTTTATGGTTCAATCTTTCATTTTCATTTCAATATATTGAAAATACAAAAATATTTGCATTTTGCATTTTTACTTGAGCACTTGCACTTTTGTTTGGAGTTGCATTAGTCTAGGCATTATTTGGAAAGATTGCATTTGCATTTGAAATTGAAAGAAACCACACTTGTGCATTTTCATTTAATGCCGTACAAATTTCATTTGTAAAACAAGAATAGTACTTAGCAATGTTTTTATGTATGCTTCTTTCTTTTTGCTGAGTCATAAACATGACTAGTTGAGTGACCATATCCTTTTGAGTAAGCAACAACCAATTAAAATTAGTGCTTAACTTTAAAATTGATTAGAAAGATTTTATTTTCTAGGGTTCACAAACAAGTATAGGTTTTAGAGTCTCGGAATAGGATTTTGGGAGTAAACTTTTCCAAGACTGAAACTCAACATTGGGTGTATGTCCAAGGAGTGGTTAAATCCATGGTATAATTGGTGTTCTTGGGAAGCTCCTCTTACACACGATTCAAGCACGAGGTTGCGTGAAAGTTGGTTGCAGAGATAGCCCTCCAATAAATTCCTAGCGTCAGAGATATATACGGGGTCTATTCGTATCTAGGGGTTCTCGAAGCACCTAAGTGCTTCTTGAGCTTCGGGCTTAGCTACCCTTCCCATACGATGGACTCGGCCTACAATTGTTCGCCTGAGCATTGGTTTTACATGGTGACCTTAGTTGCTTATCCTAGGTACCACACAGGGTACTTGTAGGGGTTATTTTGTGAGTGTCTCAAGTCATATAGGGCTTGGAGAACACATAACATTGCACTTTGAAGTCTGAGGGACCCTATAACTGATTGTGTTACCTCTGACTGTAGTAGAAGAGTCTCAGGCCGCTCTTGGGCAAGGCACACCTTCTATAGTGTCGAGAGGCCCCATAGCCATCTTCTTTATTTGAGTGCATTTGTCTTAGCTTTTCTAGGAGTGTGATCGTTGCCATTTAGTTGGCCTTAGGGATCAATATTGTTTTTACGACTATTTTGAAGTCATCGTGGATCGAGCTCCAGCCATCCACCGTTCTCGTCACTTAGTAGGTTTACCACTCGGTGATCCTTTGCAGCCTTGCCATAAGAGGCGTAGAGATACTATAAGTGATCCTTATATATCCCATCAAGAGCTTCAAAGAATACTTGCCATGCGATCTGCTTCCTATATGTCAAGGATCCCTTCGACCCCTTCGTTAGCAGTGGGAGGAGGAGTCCATGGGAGACCCTCTTCTACTGCCTCATGGGTCACAGGGACTTCTGTGTTCACCAGTTCTCACATTGTTAATCCATCCCATCCTATTACAACGAATCCTTTTGAGTATACTTGGTCATCAAATCGTTTGTCCACTTTTTCCTTAAGATTATCAGGCAGTGATGCTTCATCGATTCCCGAAATCACTCATCCATTTACTTTTGCCATGCCTAATCCATCACCAAGTATCCCACCCTCCATACTAGTTTGTAGTAGTAACTCTGGTGTTGGGATTGGGGGCATGTCGCCCCCCTTTACCACATATCATTTTGGGAGTGGTCATATCCCTTCCTCTTCTCCTTATGTTGGGGGACGCCCTCCCCCTTCATTAGCTCCTCATACCAATTTTAATCATTTTATGGGTAGGGGTGGGCACGCAGGCAGTGGTTCTACTTTATCTATCTCATTCGTTTGCTTATCATCTAACACGCCAGATCCTACGAATGCCTATCTTATGGCACATCCTCCTACAAGTTTGTCTATTCCTTTGGGAGGGAATGTATCGTTTAATATGGGTCCCCCTTTGTCTGGAGATCCTTCGTCGGGGGGATATATGCCTCCCCCTATGTCAGGGGGCAATGTATACCATCCTATGGGCAATTTTGGTAATGCTTCTTTCTCTTCCCAAGGGATCTCTACCATGCAAATGCTCGTTCATCCTTATATGAATCAATTTTGATGGGGTTATTATCCTACTAGTCAGGGTCATGGTCTCTATCAAAACCCGTCGTGGCCCATGGTCTCTAATCATATGCCTACGGGCATGTATTAGCAAAATCATTCTTTCCCACGAGCATGGCCTCAAGCGTCTCAACCAAGGCTCCCATTTATGGCTACCTTGAATTTGCCAGACTAATCATCTAACACGCCAGTTCCTACGAATGCCTATCTTATGGCACATCCTCCTCCAAGTTCGTTTGTTCCTTTGGGAGGGAATGTATCATTTAATATGGGTCCCCCTTTGTCTGGAGATCCTTCGTCGGGGGGATATATGCCTCCCCTATGTCAAGGGGCAATGTATACCATCCTATTGGCAATTTTGGTAATGCTGCTTTCTCTTCCCAAGGGATCTCTACCATGCAAATGCTCGTTCATCCTTATATGAATCAATTTGGATGGGGTTATTATCCTACTGGTCAAGGTCATGGTCTCTATCAAAACCCGTCGTGGCCCATGGTCTCTAATCATATGCCTACGGGCATGTATTAGCAGAATCGTTCTTTCCCACGAGCATGGCCTCAAGCGTCTCAACTAAGGCTCCCCATTATGGCTACCTTGAATTTTCCAGACTTATCTATATTAACGTACGATCCTGTGTGTCATGATCCAGCATAGCCCCCAATCCCCACTAAACTTCCCTCAAACATTCCTAAGTTTGAGGGTAAGAAGGGTGAGGATATGGGTCATCATCTCACTACCTTTCACCTTCGGTGCTTGTCTACTTCCTAAATCACGATTCTCTTTGTTTGAGACTGTTCCAATGCACCTTCATAAGGCCTACTGCGAAATGGTATGTCGAGTTACCTAGAGGCATGTACTGAACCTTTAACGACCTAGCCTTAGTTTTTCTCAACCACTTCCATTTGTCGGTCCATTATGACGCAGGCACGAAAATCTTATCGACATTCCATAAGGATAAAGCCACTCACATTTCATATCATATTTAGGAGTGGGGTAGACGAAAGAGGTTGATTAAAGCTATCATTTCGTCGGAGTTCCTCTTGGAATGGTTCCTCAAGTCCCTTTTTCCCTATATTGTGAAGGATGTCTCAACATCCGGAGTAACGACTGAAGAATAAGTTATCTTTAAAGCTCGGCAGTTAGACTTGATCTACACTCACTCTGAGCTTATCCAAATCAAGCCTGAGGATCAACATAAGACATCATCTATTTGTCCTTGGGGTTCTTTTGCATACCGAAAAATGCCCTTCGGCCTTAAAAACGTCGGAGCAACCTTTCAGCGGACTATGACCTTTGTGTTCCATGATCTCAAACATATTGTAGAGGTTTATCTAGACGATATTGCTGCTCACTCTCGCAAGAGAGTGGATCATTCAGCTCACCTCCGACTTGTATTCAAACTATGTCGACATTATAAGATCCGTTTAAACCCTCAGAAATGCATATTTTGTGTTAGAACGGGTTCCCTTTTGGGATTCAGCGTTTCGAAAGAGGGAGCTATGGCCGACCATTTAAAGGTTAAGGCAATATTTCGACCTCCTCCGTGCTCAATTACTCAACTTCAAAGTCTTCAAGGGAAAGCCAATTTTCTACATTGCTTCGTAGTGAAATATGCCAGCATTACCAAGGGTTTTATGTGCCTTTTGAAGAAGGATGATCCGTTTATATGGGATGAGCGAGCCTAGGAGTCCTTCAATGCTCTTAAGAAAGCCCTAGTATTGACGCATATGCTTCGTACTCCCAACTATAGTGGAGACGTGTTGCTTTATATCACCGCATCTCAAGAGACGGTTAGTATGGTCCCGGTTCAAGAGGATGACGAGCTCCACGAGCATGTTATCTATTATCTTAGTTGAAATCTTGTAGACGTTGAACTCATATATTCTCACGTGGAAAAATTGGCACTCGCGATCGTTCATGCAGTCCAGAGGTTGTGTCACTACATTTTATTTTGCAAGACTATTGTCATGGCGTATATCAAACCATTTCAATTTTTCCTGACAAGACGCATGATTGGGGGGAAATATAATAAATGGATTGTGATTTTACAAGAAATTGACTTTGATTTTGTTTCGGAAATCCAAGAAGTCTTTGGTCTTTCTGGAGTCAATGTCTGATTTCCCTAGGCTAGATGAGGATACAGTTTACAATGACTCATTTGTGGATGAGCATATCTTCCTTATCTCGTCTTCAGACCCCTGGTATGGAGACATTATTGTATATCTCCGGACTTTGAAGTTCCCTCCCAATATTTCAAGGGATGAACGACAATGTAAATGTCATCAAGATAAAAACTACCTCATCATCGGTGACACTCTGTTTCATCGTGGGGTGGATTCTATTATGCGTCATCGCTTAACCCACGAGGAAACAAAGGTTGTGATGAATGACTACCATAGTGGGGCGTGTGGTGGTCACTTATCCGGGCCTGCGACAACTCAGAAGATTATGCGAGCGAGTTACTATTGGTCGTCCATCTTTAAAGATTATGTTAATGCGGTAAAGAGATTTCACCCTCATCAGGTGTTCTCTCGCAATATGCACTTGTGTCCCGCCCCTTTGTATCCAATCATCACTGTCGGTCCCTTCACTAAGTGGGGGGTAGATTTCAATGTAAATCTTAGATTCAGAGATCACTACTCCCTCTGAATCACCCTGAGATCTCAAGCAGTTTGAGTCTCCATATCAATATATGCACATATAAATATAAACTCAACAGCTAGATCTGCATTACCAAACTGAAATAAATGCAATCACACAAAGAACACCAAATATACCCTGCAAACCCCAAATGGGGAAAACCAGCAATCTGTGGCATTATCTTCTCTCTCGATCCCAGAGCATATATATAATGGACAAGTACAATACAGGATTACCTGAAAGGTAACTCAATCCATGAACCGGACAGACTCTAGATCTGCATGCATCAGCTGATGCATGCACTGGAAGAGTAAGCCCTGACTGGTAAACTAGATCTGAGTGTCTCTGTAGGATCCTCTAACTGATATGCCTCTCTGTATCACATTGCTCTAATCTGCTCTCTCTGAAGACTGCCCTTTAAAGAATTCGACCTCCACTACATGCAGAAGTGCACCCTCCCCTCTGGATTTCTGATGCTCGTACCGGACCGGATCTCAACAGATCTGAGCTCTAATCGTCCCTAACCTTCCTCCAATGCTGAGGCAAGGCTATCCTGGAAGTCTCAAACTCTGGATCAATCAACCGAGCTCCGAATGATCTCCTCCCTCCTTGGGAAATGTGCCCTCCTCCAAGGGAACACGTCCTCCTCTAAACTGAGCAGAATGCTCTCTGATGGACTCTCTCAATCCACAGACCTGGGTGCCTAGTGACTCTGGAGCTGAAGGTCGTTGATCCAGCTCATATCTGACCTTCCTAGCTCCTACAACAGCTCCTCTCTCTCTCTCTGAAAGTCACCCTGCATGCACAACTACACCCTTCTCAATCCAACACTATCTCTCTCCGACAATGCAACTGAGTAACCTCATTTGGTGACCCCCTGCCTCTAGAAATAATCTCACCGATGAATTGGGTTTGCCAAAACCCTAATTCTCAGTGCATGCAAAAGTCACTTTTGCATGCATCCAATGATCGCTGACAGGGCATGCAAAACTCATGCATGCAAAGGTCAAAACACTTTGGAAGGTCCGCATGCAGCCACCACCAGACTCATGCCACTGAGTAGAGTGTATCTCACCCTCTACTCCATCTTGATTCCTATGCAACTAATGTACCTCCATGTAAGGCATCTGAACCATGGAGGACATCCCGGAGTTACCATACTCTAACATTCATGGATTGCAACCCAGCTTCGAGTGGGGGGCATCACCATATTATCGTGGCCGTGGATTATTTTACTAAGTGGGCAGAGGCCATGCCGACTGCTAACGTCGATGGTGAGACTGCAGCCCACTTCGTATTCAATCAAATTATAGCTCGATTTGGGATCCAGAAAGAAATTGTCACTGATCATGGCAGTCACTTTCAAAATAAAATGATGGCGGAATTGGCATTAAAGTTGGGGTTTAAACAAGATCATTCATCCTCTTATTAGCCCCAGGAAAATGGCCAAGTAGAGGCAGTTAATAAATCTCATGTAAGTGTTAGGGGCCTGTTGGGACTAGCCCAAGTAAGACATTTTTTAGAAGAATAGTTTTCGAGCTGCAGCGCAGCTCAGACGAAGGCATTTTTGGTAAGTCAGTTTTGGCAGCTGCGGAGTTGAGCGCAGCGCAGTATCGGCAGGATGGGAACCGTGCAAGTGAGATCCGGTTCCATGAAGTGCCAGCAAGGAACCTATTTTGGGTAAAGAATGAAGGGAAGGTCGAGTGGCGAAAGTGACCTGTTTCGGTTGAAATACTTCATGATTCCTAGCAGGAGGGTAAGGAATGGTGTGGAAGGAAAGCGATCGATCACACGAGCAAAGGCAGCACAACGTGAATCGGCCGCACAAAGTCGTTAGAGCAGAAACGGCAGGGTGAAAGCGACAGTCAGCATGCGGTCGACAGGGCAGGATGAAAGCGACGTGACCACACATAGAGGATGGCCACGATGGAGAAGTCGCTATCAGAGCCTAGCAGTCCTGGTTAGCGAAGTAACCATGGGGGGTTTTGGGTAACCTTAGGGTTTTTGGCCCACTTGATTGTAAAGATATGACCTAAGGGCGTGGTCTATAAAAGAGCACATTTTGTAAGGGAAAGGGTTAATGTTGAATTGTGAATTGTTAAATCTTGAGTAATACTTGCATTGTTGAATGCCATTGTAAAGGCTCTACAGCTACGTGCGCAAAGACCTACAAAGAGATAAGAGAGTCTGCAGCTGAGTGCGCAGACTGGAACTGTTTTACCCTTCCCAAGATAATACAACAACAGTTCATGTGGACGTAGCTCCCATCCTAGGGGTGAACCACGTTAAATACTATGTTGTCTGATTTATGTGTATACTTTTATATCTGTGTATTTGCTTATGTGAATGGTTGAGATTCAGTTTACGAATGCATGAATTGTTGCTTTTATATGTATTCGCAACAAAGATAGAGTTGGGAATAATATGTTAAGTGACCACATGTATGAATGAACAATTGAACGCACAAGTAATTCACAGTAGATGAATGTATGAAGTAATCGATTAAACATTGAGCGCAGCACCGGAAGTGCGTAGTGATATCATTGTTGTTATAGTGTATAGGCCCGCGAGAGTTTCGGGCTAGTTTGTTGTTGAATGCGACTTTTTACGCTAAGTAAGATCTACCAAGTTGCATAAGTTTGTAAGAGGAAGCGCAGTCTTCGTGGCGTTGTCCTGTCGTCAAGTAATCGTTGCATTAAGTAAGATCCATCGAAGTAGTTAAGTACCGGAGAGGAAGCGCAGTCTCTGTGGCGATGTCCTGTCATTGAAGAATCGCCTCGCATCGCATAGTCCTTGGATGCGCGATAGCTATAGTATTAGCCACGAAGAGGTGGGACTTCACACAGTCCGAAGTTCGCAGCACGAGTCCAGTAGCGCGTTGCTCGCCAATCTGTTTAAACACTCATCACCTGGTTGTGGAACCCTGATTCCGCAACCCCCCCATTGCTTCGCCTCGGGTGAGACCTCAGTCTGTTCCCAGATTGTTGCCGAAAGAGCCGGTGAAAAGGAGTTTTGTTGGTTCCTCGAACCGCACAGAACCTGGGTCTTTATAGAAAACCTCAAGAACAGTTATACAAGCCAACACATTGCCTTGAGTGTGCATCATTTTTTCCTTGTTAGATTGAACTCTTTTGTGTTCATCTCCCAAGCTCTTCCTTATCTTGTGAAGGAGGAACCCAATTACTCCTTGAACTTGTGAGCTTGTCATTGCATGGAGGTTTGAAGTGGTGGAGGCTTAGGTGGAAGAACTTAGTTTCTCGGTTCCGATGAGTTGCCAGCGAAAGGTTGTGACTATCTACTTCTGTTCATTACATTAATAGAATACTCTATTCTCGTCCAATTCAAGTTGTAAATGTTCATGTTATTTTCATTTGGTATATTTGTTTAATATGATCATGGATTATGTTAGATTATATGCTAACAATTTATATATATTTTATATGCTCCTACATCTTGGTTATTGAGGACAAGTTGTAGGTAAAGAGCATTGAATTGCGAGCTCAATGACGATCTTCTTCAAACATCTGGTTGAGGTAAGGGTTTTCTCTTTTTATTGTTGGCATTTCACGTTTGCATAGCATATTTGAGAATTGAGTTGATTTCTGGTGCCACTCTGTCTGTTGTGGTTCTACCCCAAGCCATAGGAAGATTTTCTCCATAAAAGACACTTACATGACAACACTTAAGTTAGCGACCTAACTAAGTGGGCAAGCTTTCAGTTAATGAGCAAGTTAATCCTAAAGTCAGTACTGTGAGTTAAAGTTATTGCTTGAGAAGTGGGGCACACTTTTCCATTCAAGATTGATGTCTCCAAGGTTTGAGCGAATTCCAATGAAGTAAATTTGTAAATGAGACCAATATTAGTGAATTTGTTGATTGGAATATTATTATTTTGAGTCTCTCTTATATATCTATCTCTCTTGCTTTGTAAATTGCACCGAGGGTGCTTGATGTAAAAGACAGTCTCTGCTATCGATCAATATACTAAGGAAGGTTTTGTTGGGATTTTCTCCATCAAGTCATCAAGGGTGTCCCCAGGCTAAATTCTTGTGTCGAATGTGATTGCTTATGTGTATGATTGTTATTTGATTTTAAGTAATATTGTGTTTCCGAATTAAAGATTAAAAAAATTAACATTACAGAGTTTGGATGGGTTTCTTGGTGCACAAGATTCTCTTGGTGCATAGCGGTTATGTGACTATTGTCCTTGTTGTGTATTACAATATTCTTAGGATGCCATGGACAGAGGACGTGGGCAATGTAGAACTACTAAATCACGGAGAGGAAAGTGGGTGGAAATAGATATGACAACGGAATCTACAAATACAATAAAGGTAAGAAAACAAAGCAACCTCAACCAAAGGAGGAAGGTCTTTATGAATTCACAAATGCTACAACGTAGAGGAGATAAAGTCGTTTTTATGTCCATAAGGCCTTTGAGGTCAAACTTATTGGTTGAAAATGCACAAGAATGGTGATTAAATATGATTCTATGATCAAGGTAAAAGTTTGAAAATTAGGATGGCCAAGTGGGATAGGGATGTTGGATACTTTTCTTGTTAAAATTTTGGCTCAATGTATATACCTAGGTCATAAAATTGTTTTTTTTCTATTCCAAAACATGGTATCAATAAGTCAAATATAAGACTAAAGTGAGGTTTTGTGTTGGATAGCATATTCGTTGAAATGATATAATTTGTGTACTAAACATTATTGACTATGTTGTGTATGACAAGGGCCAGACGAAGCCATGGAAACAGATCGTGTCATATCAAATGAGGACACAACAGATGATGCGGGACATCAGATACTCAAATTTCAAGCAAATTATTAATCTTTAAACTGGTTCTTGTCTCGTTACTTGTTTTCATCAATTCTGTTAATAAAGTTTTGTCATTGATGCCAACAGTGCCCTCGTGAGGGTTTGTGGTGTCTTGGTGCCCCTTGTGGGGCCCCTGAGAGTCTTTTGTGTTGTTGGAGTCTAAGGAGTCCTTTTGTGGTTGTCCAAGCCCAAGCTTGAAGCCCTTGGAGGCGTTGAGACAATTACAAAGCCCTATTTACCCTTTAACTTTGTTGGGTTGCCCTTGAAGAAACCCATGAAGCCTCTTGCTTTATGAAGAAGCCTTGAAGAAGTCTTTGGACCCACACTTGATGGATTGGTGATCCTTGTCCCCTTAAAGGTGATGATGTGGTCATAAATGACATGATGATCCTTGTACCCTTGAAGGTGTTTGTATGTGGGGACATGACACTTAATGGCTTACAAACCCTAAGACATGATGACCATGAAGCCCTTGGTGGAACTCTTGCACATGAAATGGTGGCATGTCCTTGGAAGCCCTAGTGGCTTGATGTAGCCTTAAAACCATTTCTAAATGGTGAGGATGTGTGACAAAACACAAAATATGAATATTAAAAATACAAAATAATTATAAACCCTACAATAACTTGTGATGACATTTAATTTTAAAATTCAAATTAAATAAATAAAATTAAAAGTCAAAGTCAAAATACATCTTACCATGTTGAAGGTCGGCCCCATTTCAAAATACAAATTCAAATTAAAAAAATTATTATTTTTTTGGGGAAAGTCGACTCCATAAAATTCTATGGAAAACTAGTATAAATACCCAGTCAAACTACTTCATTTTGGAAGTATAATTTCGTTCTGATTTTCGACTGAGAAATTCGGGTATATTATTGCACTGAGGCAACAGCAGCAGGTCTGATTTTTTGTGTGACTGTGATTTTCGCAGAAACATTTTGGGTTTCTTATGCTAAGTAGCAGTTCAGATCTGAACTTGCTTGGGGTCTTATACTCAGCACACACCAGACCTGAAATTTGCAGCAGCAGCAGTGGTTACTCAGTCATGAATTTTGGTGGTATGACAATCCGTTTTTGACTTGTTTTGGGGTTAAACAGTCCAATGTTGAAGACATCTACAGCGCTTACACAGTCTGAGTTTTCCAAGTCCAACTTTTGATGGAACTAAGCCTATTACAGTGACATCTTGGGGTTGAACAGTTTGAGGTCATCATACACAACCCTAATTCGTTGTCAGTCCGGAATTCAAGCACAGTCTGAGGTTTGTTTAAGATCTTCTACACTGACATACTCAGACATTGAATTAACAAGGTATGTATGATAATAATGCATGAGTGTATGTACACTATACAGTGATGAATGTACAGTGAATACAGTATTGATGTAAGTTCTTTATATGCATTGCTTATGAAAGGTATGATGATGGTCTCTCTTGAAAAGAGTACAGTAGTAAATATATGATGACTGTGATGTGTAACAAGTATATGCAGTAATGTACACAGTGGTACATACAGTAATTATAGTCATCTACAGGCATCCTCAGTCCCGATTTTGGAGCAATGAAAGGTTTGTCTTGTTTAGGGTCATCTACAATACAGTCTTGAATTTTCTAAGGTTATACACAATTCTTGTTTGAAGTCATCAAGGTATGCATATACAGTATTGATTGGATGTACTGTAGAACATGTATAGTGATATGTGAAGTATACCCCATCATAATGATGATATGATATTGATGACTATGATGGTTTTGACAAGAGATGTATGTACAGTGAGAGTACAAGTTATGAACAGGGATGTATGTACAGTAAGTGTACAAGTGATGTATGTACAATGAGTGTACAAGTATATGTACAGTGATACATACAGCGGTGTATGAACAGTGAAGTATACAGTGGTTGTGAAACAGTAATGTGTGAATGTATCGCAGTGAAATGACTTATCAGTACACAGCGATGACTTGGCAGTGATAAAAGAGCAGAGGTTATCAGCAGCAAGTTCAGTGATTGGTTTTGACAGGTCCACAGGTCCAGTGTTCTTCTTCTCAAGGGCGGTAGGGTGGTGCTAGGGCTCACAATTTTGTGAGCTGAGCTGTTGTAGCAACTCGTCGGTTGCAGCTGACGAAGCCTAGGGGTTGTAGCCCCTTCCAATTGTAACTGGAGAAATTGTATTAAATTTGTAACCCCAGTTGTTGCTGGGTCAAATTTTATCATAAAAGGCTTCCGTGGTTTTACCCCCAGGACTTGGGTTTCCACGTAAAAATATTGTGTACTGTGCATCTTGTTATTTTTCATAAATGTTAATGATGTGCTGCTATGATTGGTGATTAGCAACTTGCTCTTGATTAAAAATTTTTATTATTGGCAAATACTGATTCACCCCCCTCTCAGTATTTCAACAGTGTATGACAAGGGCCAGACGAAGCCATGGAAATAGATCGTGTCATATCAAATGAGGACACAACAGATGATGCAGGACATCAGATACTCAAATTTTGACTTAAATTAGGAAAAATTGATATGATGGCATTGTGTGATACATCCATCTTTTTTCATAGTATTATTTAAATGTATAGTGTATTATCCAATCTTGACATAAATTAATGCTTGTTGTTGATTATTTTAGATGGAAATTGGAGCAAATGTAGAACCTAAGCGTTTAAATAGCAAAAGAAAAAGATATGTATGTGGACGTGGACCTAAAAATGTTAAATCACGTAGAGGACAGTGGGTGGAAGAGGATATGACAATGAATCCTACAGACACAACAAATAATTGCAGTGAACAAGAGGTTGGTAAGGACTATAGTACATGGGATGAATACTTTGAGAAAATTGTTGTTTGTGGATGTTATGTATGTCGTGGAAAGAAACAATTCAAACGAGCGATTGTACAAAGGCATTACATAGATGATGAGCTTCCAATGGGTAGTATGCCTCCTACATTCGATTCAAATCCAATAGGAATTGTGGAAAGGAATTTTCCAATTTGATATAAATAATATGTATACTTCTTTTAAACATTGTTTAATATTATTTAAATAATTAATTTTTTTCTTAATGAATACTTGTAGGATAAAGTCCTTGGTTTAAAGTTTCCTGGAGCACTAACTTCCATCTTAGAGGGCAATGATCATTTATCAAATGATACATCTAACAAAAATATGTGCACATATACCAACTCGGAAGATCAGGAATTCATGAAAACAAGTAACGGGACAAGAACCAGTTTAAAGATTAATAATTTGCTTGAAGACAAGGAGAAGGTGGACTACATACCCTATAAGAATGAATGTGATGGAGATGATGACTTGCCCCTAAGTTTGAGATCAATTTACAAAGAGACATTTGATCGTCAACTATATTGCGCTTGTCCTACTGATCAACAACTACCTAGATTGTACTAGGTGTTTCAATTTTGGGGATACAGCTACATGATAAGACCCTTCAATATTTATGGAGCGAATCTAGTCCTCTCTATTGTCCAAAATGTACATGTGGGGCTTAAACATGGAAACAATTCGCAACTGTTTGTAGTACTTTCGCACTCCAATAGGCAAAAAAGGGGGCTCTACCGGCTTGAAGAAGTTGAGGTAGAGTGTACGTAAGAAAATGGTTCTTTCAGTGCTGGTGTGTGAGACGAGCATGGTAAATATAAGTAAAAACCAGTAAAATCTACACTAAACTATGGAAATAAGGAACATAAATCAAAATAACCATATCTAAAGTGTGCGGTGACAAGTAGTAAAATATAGAAACTAACTATTTACCAGAAATCACTTCAGTAAACAAGCATACATTTATAACCGATTCATTTTTCATGCATTCACGAAATATACAAAAGAATTTTTCTATTATCTATAACAAATGGAGTTACAGGAATCGGGTTACCTCTCTGGGCATATGGGCCCTTGCGGTCGAGAATCTTGCAGTCCTCAGTTGATGATTCTATCCTCCAAATGGCCACCATATGAGAACCAGGTGCAAAATGTCAACCCAAATAGTAACAGGGAGCCGAAGGGACTCAACCAGCCAAGGGTATTTACAAAGTGGGATATGGATGGCGGAGGTCTATGTGAATACAATAATGGTAGATAGGGTATGGTGCAGGGCACCAAAAATGGGAGAGCTCTGAATGGTGGATTTCGAATTGTGTTCAAAATGGGGGGGTAACTTATATCTTGTGGATTAGGGTTTTGGATCCCCAAAACCACTTGTGGTTTTTTTAATTTGACTGCTAGTAAAATTTGAATTGAGGCGAGAGCTTTTATTTGTCGAGACAACCCCCCTTTTTTGGTGGACACCTCCTTTTTAGGGGAGATCCCCTATTTTGGTGGAGGTTGTCTAAAGGGGGTTCATTGTTGGAACATTTAAAAAACCCATCCATATGTAGGATATATTTTACTAGTCATCTAGATTAATTTCCTAAGTTTTGACTAGCTAAATAGGGTCAGTTTTGTCTTTTAGTGGACCACTTGCCATCCTAAGTCACAAAAACAAATTTGGACAAATTTTGGATAAGATTTCCTTGGATTCTGTCTTATTTTATTCCATTCCTAAATTAGAAAAACAGCTTCCTGATTTAGACAGCTTTATCCTGTTTTTTCTGCTTTCTAATGAATAAGGTAAAGCTAGTTGAATTGGAAACTCTTTCCACTTGACCAATTCGACCTCCACCACTTTCTTATCTCTTAAAGTCATCATTACATTCCATTTACATCACTCATGAGCTGCCATACCTTATTTAGCCAATTCGTGAGCCTTTAGACAATTTTTGGTAACAACTTTTGCCACCTAGGGGGTTTTTATGCTTTTAGTAAGCCTTACTTTTTGTGCTTTACAACTTGCCTTTAAGGCATTCTATTTTCTCTCTTGAGATGTATTATATATTGTATTCATATTGAAGAATAAGACATGAGATGATATTTCCATCAATTGAGTTCCTTCTCTTATATTTCTGTCTCAACATTTCTTCTTCTTATTCTTGCTTATCTTTGAATAATTCCTGTGAGGATTTCTTTGCTTCAAGATTCTTGGCTATTAGAATTCTTTCATGGTATTAAACCTATATAGAATTCTCACATTTACAACTTAGGACAAATGGGTTTTTTGGGTTTTTTATGAACAAATGGGTTCATTATTTAGAAATAGGGTTCCACAACATGTCATTTAGTGTGTGGTAAATTTTCTTGTGTTAACAGATTTCCCCCTGATGTTTGAGGTCGGGATCTAATCGCAGGACCGATGTACATCAAAGGACCTTCCTTTAACGTGGAAGAGTGTGACATTCATGTGGAAGACAAAACTTTGTTGTGGAGGAGGACTGCACTTGTTTCACAGAACGACAAGGGCCATGATCTACAAATACAATACTCATAATGGATGATGTACATATAATCTCAAAGATATATGGACGAGGCGAGCATTCCCATGCTCGTATCAATGTCTCAATATATACAAATGATGGGGTCCAAAGGGGACCTAAACAATGCATGAATAACTGCTAGATACATCATAACGGTCCAAAGGGGACCCAAATATGGAATGTAATCATGGTCCAACCATGGCTGATCGGAAGAATTGAAACTGGAAACAATGGCATTCACCCTGAATGTGATATCACAACAACTAATGCTCTGCTGGATCTGAAGGGGTCCAACAACTATCTGACTCGACTAAGAATCGGAATCTTGAAGGTACATTGGACTGCATCTGAACTGGATACTCTAGGAAGCATATGACTGAAGGGCTTCCAACCGCTATCGTCAATACAGCCCGGATATCCACAGGAACATGCTACTAGAAGGGTTCCAAAGAGACTCACCACTATGCTAGAGTCGGGGGACATCTAGGGTCTTCGACCAAAAACTGAAAGGACCAATACCCTGTACGAATCTCAATGATGTGATGATGAAGCTGAAGTCGAGCACATGAGAAACAATCGTTCTAAGGGGCAAAGAGGACTCCCCTCAAGCGGTCTGTAGGAACTCACCACTGATGTTGATGAGGCCAAGGTACAAGGACCTCTAGGTCTATCCTCTGGAATAGATGTGTTGGTGTCGACAGAGGTAGACATGCAACTACCAAGGCAATAATGTTTCATTGATATGAGCGCAAGGGATACAACCAATATGTAATGTAGCTGGACATGGGATTGAGACACTGATGGGGGATTCGAGCACCGTTGAGTAATGGGACTCAAACTTTCTTTGTTCAAAGTATGACGGCGGGCTGACCTGGCAGCATATGAAACTAATCTCGGGGGGAAATCATAGCTAGGGATCAGGAACTGTGACTACAATGGGGGATACTTAGAGGGGGTAACTCATAAGTGATATCGGGGGAACTCCAAGGGTGACACATCACAGAATACTCTAAACGGAGATGACCATACTAGGGAAAGTTGCCATAATATGGGACTATAGGTGATCTGCAGGGGCACCGAAAGGCATCGTTTGGGTCTTCTTCATGGTTTAATGAGCTAAAAGAAGGGTTAGAAGTGTGTTTGATCTAGTACCGTCATGTGGATTTTGACGAGCCCAAAACGGTGGATGCTCATTAGTGCTTTCAATTTTAAAGAGTCTGAAAGTAGGAAGAACACTCTGAAGGTGTTCTTTTTCGTCGGTTAGTCCCCAAAGCCTGAAAAAGCATAAAAGTATGCAATGGAGAACTCTTCTAGCCGAAGGGACTAGAATATTCATTTTTCGTAATTAGTCCATCCGGCCCGAAAAAGGGGCAAACATATACCAAATAGACACCCTTTCAAATACTTTAACGAGCATGAAAGGAAGCAAGATTACTCGATGATCTTTTCATTCTTTAAGGAGTCAGAAAAGAGCTTAACAGAAACTCCATGATGGGATCCCGAGAAATGGTCAATGAACGAAAATATGAGGAAATGCCTGCGGCTTCAACTCTAGATGTCAAACTACAGGGGCTCCCAATCCTGTAGGGATATGAACGGCATGCATGCCAAATGTAGGGGGTACTAAAAAATGGTCACCCATGTGAGGAAGGCTCTACTGCCGAGCAAGGGAAAATGCAACAGTGGCAGGGTTGGGCCACTTACTCGAGTAGGGGGGGGTCCTACGGGCGTAAACAAAGGGCCAAAGAGATCAATGCATGTGATATTGTCGAACAATTGATGACCTATATGCCAGTTAAGATATTATACCTACAGGGACAGGGGTCGCTTGGGAAGGGGACTCCCGCTAGAACCTATATCTGAACACACAATAAGGACACAAGGGCATAAATGTGTGTTTGGAAGTTGAAATTGCATTGAAATGTAAAAAAGAGATGACTCACATGATGGTACGCAAATCGAGGAAAGCTTGAAAAATGGATCGAAAAATTACTCATTGAATATGATAATGGATCATGTACTCGAGAAGAGCGAGGAATGTCGATCCTAATGGTGAAAATGGCACGACAAACGATCGTTGTATGACTCTAGGACATGTTGATTAAGTTGTCATTGATGCCAACAGTGCTTGGTCATTGATGCCAACAATTGAGTCTTGGTGCCCCTTGAGGAGCCCCTGAGGGTTAAGTAATTGTCAGTGTCTAAGGAGACCTTTTGATCTTGTCCAAGCCCAAGTTTGAAGCCCTTGGAGCCCTTGGGACAATGACAAAAGCCCTGAACACCCTGTAGAGTGTTTAAGTACCCCAAAGATGTTTTGCGTTTCCCCAATTGTTTCTTTGTTTCCCTAGTACCACAACTTATACCCCAGTATGCTACAAAAGTGTTGAAGAAGTTGCAAGAGTCCAAATGAACCTTTCAGTGGTAATTTGTGTTTATTGAGGTCATGGTAGCCCAGGAGAAGGTCTAGCAACCCCACAGGTGATGTCATGATGGATCTTGACCCTTGTAGATCTCCTGGTGTGGTTGAGGTGGCTGAAGAAGCCTATGAATCGCCTTGCTTGATGAAGAAGTCCTTGGACCCACATTTGATGGATTAATGGTCCTTGTCCCCTTAAAGGTGATGATGTGGACATTAATGACTTGATGAAGACTTAGAACCCTTGACGAAGATCTTGATGCCCGTGTATCCCTTGTTGGGGTCATGGAACCCTTGGAGATGGTCATTATGCATGAGAAGGTCTGGCACCCACATAAATGGCGGCATGATGACCCTTGGACACTATATGATCATTGATGGTGCATTTGGAAATGATTTGGGTCTTGGAATCCATACATATGGTGGTTTGTAATCCCATGATTGTTGGAGCCTTTGATATGATAGAATCCTTGGTCATGATGCCCTCATCACTTGGTGATGGAGTCCTATGTGATGGGCTTGAAGTCCATGGAAAGTATCTTTAAATATTATATGATATCCTTGAAAGAGTCCTTGAAACCCTTGCATGTGGTGCCCTGGGTCTTGAACCATGGTGATGTATGGTCCTATTTGTGGTTGTATGGATATTGGGATGTAGATGGAGGTAGATCCCACGGATTTGCCTTGATATGTTGAAGAAGACTTTGAAACTCTTGTAGTTAGTGGTATGGTCTTGGGCACCCTCATGTGTGGGGTCTTTGACGTCGTGGACATATTGAATAATTTAAGTGTATTATACCAAGAATTTGCAAATAAACCCATCATAGGGAGATAGTCCTCATCAAGCCATTTCCATTGATATGTGGAGCATCTTCTAACTCCTTACGGTTGAAGAGATATGAATTTTTGAAGTTGGTGTACCCCACCTTTTTGGGTGAGCCGACCAAACAAAAGAAAAATTAATTATTTGTAATTTTGAATTGCATGTCGGCCCAGTTTGAGGTAATAACTTTCCTCTATGACCTATATATAAATAGAATAGAAAACATTTCATTTGCTCATGAATTGGAATTTCGCAACTCTTGGAGAAAAGTGCGAAATTTTGTGGAGGAAATTTTTTTGGGTATCTTCACTAAAATTGGCATAACTTTCTCATACGGAATCGGAATTACAAAATTCTTGGCTCGTTGGAAAGCTTGTTACGAGGGCTATGTGATGACATGATATAGAGTTTATTTTGGTTTTTCTATCGTTTCTTGACCTTATGATCTTCAAAAAGGTATGGCTCATGCTTCTAGGTTTCTCTTGTAATGGCACATGTCTCTCATGGATAGAGTTCATCTTTGATATTAGTATGTGAGCCTATATATTGGTATATATATTTGAAGTCATTATGGAGGATATGATGATGAAGTTGCATACCTTTATGCTATGATATTATACACTTTATGATGATAATGCATGTGATAATGATGTACACTCTATGAAGTTGATGCACTCCTATACAATATGATGTACATGCATACCATAGTGTGATGATGCTCTCCTATGCATTATGATGTATACTTGATGTTGATTTGACAAGTCATCATTGACTTAGCATTCTTCCATTGCATTTTGAATAGTATTATATTAGGACTATATTGACAGTACTCTTTGACTTAATTGATGACCTTCATTGAGTTGACAAAACAATGTTGTAAGGGTTTGTCATTGACTAAGTGGATTGACCTAAGATTGACTTGTTAGTGGTTGACTATGAGCCTTAACTGTTATCTGAGTAACATTGGCAAGTTGATGATTTGACAAAGTAAAGGCTGTTTGATTGATTTGATAATACTTCTCTTGATTGATTTGAGATGTGATTGGTTTTGGGCAATTGTTTTATTCACCATTGACTTAGTAAGTCAATATTGATCTTAAGTAATGGGCATTCCAGTATTGAGAAACCATTGACTGTATTTGATTTAGTTAACATTGTATGAGACTGTATATTGATGAAAGTATCCATAGGTGGTATAGCATTGACCAAGTTGGTTGAAGACATGATTGTCTTACAGTTTGTTGATTGCTTGTTTGAAGTTGTCCGTCAAGTTCTGCTTGACTATGTTGCCTGTCAAATTGTGAGAATAGTTGTGATGTCATTTAACTAAGTATGATTGGGTGAGTAAAGTTATGGTTGTAACTCTATCTTGACCAAGTAAGAAAGTAGGTTTCCCATAGAGCAATTATGGACAGGTACATGATCAGATTGACACAGGCATATGATTAATTTGGCACAGGTACATAAGCAGCTTGGTACAGGTTTGGCATAGGTTGCCTTATGTGCAGTTGGTCTAACTCAGATTGGCTGAGTTGTATGAGCAGTTGGTTTGACCCAGGTGGTCTGGTACACAGTTGGTTGAACTCAGATTGATTGATTCAAATGATGTGAACAACAGATTGATTTATGCAGACAGATTGATTGGTATAGCTGAGATTGATTGGTACAGCTAGATTGGACAGATTGAGTGTACAGGTTGATGAACAATGTGGCACAGTTGTGATGATCGGTGGACAGTTGATGAGTAATGAACAGTTGATGAGCAGTGGTCAGTTGATGAGCAGTGAAAGTGGTTTTGCAGTGTGGTACAGGTTGTGCAGTGTGGTTTAGGTTTTGCAGTGTGGTACAGGTTGTGCAGTGTGGTTTAGATTGTGCAGTGTGGTACAAGTGTTGGATAGCAGGTCCGCAGGATCAGTGCAGTTTGTGGTTCAGTAGTTCAGTTTCTATCTTCATATCAGGGTGGCAGGACGGGGCAAGGAAATTGAGGGAGCTAAGGCTTCCTTCAGGTTGTAGCCTGTAAACCAGGGGGTTGTAGCCTCCTTCCAGTTGTAGCTGGAGAATTGAAGTCTTTGTAACAAAGGGGGTTGTTGCCTCCTTCCAGTAGTTGCTGGTAAATTATTATTATAAAGGCTTCCGTGGTTTTTCCCCCAGGACTTGGGTTTCCACGTAAAAATCTTGTGTACTGTGTTTTTCTATGCTTCCTATGTGATGATGATATGATGAGCTGTAATTGTTAATAATGTTGATGATATAATGATAATGTGATAATGCATTAATGAATGATGTATTGAATAAGCTGTTGATGATTGCTAAAGTTGAAAAAGTAATAAAAGCTACACACACTGTTCACCCCCCCCCTCTCAGTGTGCTCGGTGTGTCCAACAGGACATGCGAAAGAAGATCGAGGGTAAGGGGCCTATAAAAGGGGAGGGGACCACATGACACTTATCATTGTCATTGTTTGAGTGTGAGAGTGTGTGGAGAGTCCCGTAGGAGATTCAGTGATTTCTTCCGACTGGAGAAACGGTTTTCGATTCCGTGACTTGCGGGTAAGAGATCTTGAATTGTGTCTTTGTTTTGATGTTGATGAGCCTTTTATTTAATGATGATGCCTATGTGATGTGTATATACATGTGGATGCAGAATGATATGACTATGCATGTTGATGATTTACTTCCTATATGCGGTGATTGATGAGCCATTCTAGAATGTGATTAGCCATCTAGTCTGCAACACTATTTTGATTTCGGGGGGACGTGTGAATGTAATGAATTCAAAATGCCTAATCAATTGCTTAGTGCATATGAACTTTCTAAAAAGGCAAGGATAGCGTACCTGGTAATGGTTGTTCAGTTGGGCAACAAAGAGTTGGAAGTCTAAATGTTAGAATATTAAAAACCCATTCATACCCATTCCATACTTATGAGATAGATTATCAGTAATTTTTTATTAATTCCTAGGTGTTGACTAGGTAGTTGGCCATTATTTTGTCTTGTGTGGACCACAAAACCATCCTGAGTCACTAGAGCGCACTTCTGGAGATTCTGGATAAGATTTCATGAGATTCTGTGAGATTTTATTCCATTCATGGATTAGAAGGGTTCTATCCTGCTTTTTACTGATTTTGGCGAAAAGATAAAAGCTAGTTGACTTGGCTTTATCCGTTTTTTTGGCCAACTCGCCCTCCATGATGTTTCATCTTTCTAAAAGTTGTACTTAGGATGCTTTGCCATCATACATCACCATCCAACTCCAATTTTACCAATTCGTGAACCTTAGAGGTGATTTGCAAAGCACTTTTTGCACCTAGGGGGTTTTTCATCTTTTTAGTAAGCCAGCTTTTGTGAGGATTTCGAATACCTTCTTTGGCTTTCAAATCTCTAAAGTAATTATATATTTGGACAGCCATTGCATTCCCTAAGTTTGGCTTATGTAGACTTATTCAATAGAGTTATATTGTTTGCATCATATTCATGACTGTTTTATGTGTTCTATGACTAGTTTTTGCAAGGCAATTTGTGAGATTGTGTAATTGCTCGAGTATATCTTGGTGTGAATAAGATTTTTACATGGTATCAGAGCTATCAAGTTGTTCTATTCTCCCTCTTTTGTCCTACAGGATCGAACCAATCACCCAGAGAGTGCAATTTTGCATCTCAGGGGTGCAACCAAGCTACATTAGGACGCAATTCAGAGCTGCCATGAATCAGTCACAACAAATCATGCTCACTCCATTCAATTATTTTGACTAGAAGGCGCAAACGGAGATATTGTCGAGGAGTAAAGGCCTCTACAGGGTGACTATGGCAACTGAAACTGAGCCTACTGCTCTCATTGAGAAGGCAAAGTGGCATGACAGAAGAGATGAGGCTTATGGTCTCTTGTGTCTCGGCACATCCAGGGATCTTATTTTCCATCTAGATGGTCTTACCACTGCTAATGAGGTTTGGGTCAAGCTTCAAACTTTATTTGGCAATACTGATGAATTCAGGGGCCACCAACTGGAGAATGAACTAATTTCATTAATTCCAAGCAATTTCGAGACCTTACAAGACTTTTTCTCAAAGTTTAGAGTTATTGTTCTCCAATTGAAGCAATGTGGAGTTGATAAGAAAGATGATCAATTGATCTTGGTCATCCTCTCAAAGCTTGGCCATGATTACTCAGTGTTTGTTTCAACCTCCATGCTACAAAACTCACTGTTCGAAATTGGAAGATGCCTTCACTAGCAGAATTGATGGAATCACTCACTCAAGAGCAAGACAAGTTGGTCTTGATGGGCACTATCAAGAATCCATCCAAGACCATGCTTTAGTTGCTGGAGTTTCAAAGAATTCAAAATGCAAGAAGAAGGCCAATCCCAAGAAACCACCTGATCAGAAGAAAGAAAACAAAAAGATCAAGAAGAGTCCCCCAATTCCAAAAATAATTCTCAAAAGAAGAAAGAGAAGCCTAAGTGCGCATACTGCAATAGGGTCTTTCATCCTGAGCGCTCATGCATGAAGAAGACCATTGATCAAATGGCTCAACTCCTTGAGAAAGCTAATATTCATCTTCCTAAGAGTGCAAGAAAGAAAGAAGGAGGATCCAATTCCGAAGACAAGGAGAGAGGACATGCTTTGATGGAAAGCACATCCAAGTCTACCTCTTCCATCATTGATTCTAAAGCTTCAAGGCATATGGTGTCCACAAGAGAGTCTTTCTCTTCTCTTGATTCTTCTGGTGGTCCAACTATTGTGTTGGGTGATGACTATGAAACTACTTGCAAAGGTAAAGGCAGTATTGATCTTAAGTATGGTTCTTTCACTAATGTGTTGTATGTCCCAGGTCTTGCTGCAAACCTCTTGTCAGTCTATCAGATGACTCACACTGGGTCTCCCAAGAAAGTGTTAGATACAATGCTCACTGAGAGGGGGGGGGGGGGGGGTGAATCAATGAGCCTATACTTAATCAAAATTCAATTTCTTCAATCACTCAAACTTAAATCATCATTTCACAATTACTTCAACAACATATTCATTAATGAATTATATTTTAGTAATCATCTAAGCACATGTCATATAATCACCAACACATCACACACAAAGGACACAAGATATAGTTTTGTAATTTTGTAATTGGTTCAACGACTACAACTGTGAGGCAATTCAGCACCAACTGAAATAAAAGAGCACCAACTCTTTATCTAGGACCCACCCTAGTTTTTCTTAGATCCTACTAAGAAAATGGATACAAGACCATGCTTGTATTACATATAGATACTTGTCACATCACATATCATTATCATATCATCAATCGACTATTGCTGCTCCCAAATGTCATCAATCAACTTGTTGCCACATGTCATCCCAGTAAACTATTAATGCTACCATATGTCAACTATGCTCATCACTGTTGGTCAATCACTCTCTGCTTGTTCAATCTGTTTATGTCATTGTACACACTTCACCACTGTAAGTACATCATCACTGCCTTCTTCACCACTTCCCTGTATACACACCACTGTGCATAGATGTCATCATCATCCTAGGGCTAGGGTAGTCATAGTGTGCATCATGTATGCATCAACATCATCTTCATCTCACCATACAGTTCATCACATCAAGGTTTCTTCACATGTCATCAAGGTCTGCTCATACACGTCACATTACATCAGCTCATCAACAAGCTTGTCACGTCATCTGAACATGTTATTATCATATGATAGGGTTTGCATATGCATTATCAACAACTAGTCATCACTGGTGTCACTGTCCCAGTCAACTTGCATACATCAATGTCATCAAAGCTGTCACATCAAGAATCTGGATGTTGTTACTGTCTCCATTGTCTTGTTGGCTTTCATGTCAAGTCACTGTCAAATCTTGTCAACTGTCACTGTTATCACTGCCAAGTCATTCTCTGTCAAATGTCATTATGTTGCTGCTATCAAATTAGATCAAACCACTGCCTCTTCACCGCTCAAGAATCTATCAAATCATCAAAGGTCTGTACAGTACATCCAAGTCTTCAAGCACTTCAACAAAACTGTGTAAACATCATACCATTGTATGTTATCACTGTGTATTCTAGGCATTTACATCACTGTGTATATATTTCTATCACCATCAGTTCACTGAGCATGATCATTGTGTACATCCAAGTCACTATGTATCATGGTCACTGCTTGTATATATTCCTTAAAAAATCATATCTTCAATGAAGAATAATCTGTGTAGCAAATGTAGAGAAAACCGAGATAGAGTTAATACTTCTTGCTGTTACAATCTTCTTCCACTGTGCAGCCCAGTTTGGGAAATGAAGATCTTACTACAACTCCTTGGTCTCCTCTACAGCTGTCATAATCTTGTACATATCAAAACTCAGATTTTTTCATTGATCTATGGCTACCTCAAACATAAGCTGTCCACCGAATTTATGAGATGGCTGTAATACAATTTAGCTTGACTGCAGCTGCCTAAAAGAGTTCAGTTTGCTGCTACTGAATATGCCCCCCAAAAAAATCGATTTTAATTCTCTGCTGCTGCTGCTGAATATCACACCTGTTCAGCGAAATTTCTTCAAACTGTGGCTGTCTCAGACCCCACCCGAATTTCTCAGAGCTAATCCGAAATTTTGGTCAGCTAAAATGAAGTTTTAAAAGTGTATTTATATAGGTTCAAAAATTAATTTCACGCTGAGCCGACTTGTCATTAAATAACATTTTAATTTATATTTAAAATTTAATTTAATTTTGTTTGGTCAGCTGACCCAAAAGATGAGGTACTTCAACTTCAAAAATTCATATTTCATCAACCGTGAGGAACTACGTGACGTGCCACCTATCGTTGGAAACGGCATGACGAGGACTATCATCTTATGGCGAGCTTATTTGCAAATACATGATCTATCATTTTTTAGAATCTTCAATTTGTTTAGGACGTCAAAGACCCCACACATAATGGTGTCAAAGCGGCATCACTTCTTAGGATTTGGAAGTCACAATACCTTCACCCCATCATCAAGTGCAAGCGTGTCCACCGCAATATCAACCCATAACATGCAAGCAAGTGTCCAAGTGTCATCACATGTGTGTGGATGCCTTCATCATGCCATCATGCAAGCAATGGGCTTCATGACCTTTGTCATTAATGGCTTGTCATCAATGACAACCATAGACAACCATATTCATCAGAAAGTTGTCTTCACACCTAATGATGTGGAAATTTCAGAAATTTCTACAGAAAGAATTGTTGCCTTAGGTATTGTTGATCATAGCTCAACAAGCTATAGGTTTTCACACTTTGTGCATTTCTCTTCACCTTCTACTCTCCTCATTCATGTCAATGAGTCAAGCCAATTATGGCATGAGAGATTTGGTCACCTTAATTACAAATACATTTCTCAACCTCATGAGAAGAATATGGTTATAGGGCTTCCCAACATCAAGTTTTCTAAAGGAGTCTGAAAAAGTTGTATCCTAGGAAAACACCTTGAGCATAAGTTTGAGAGAGCCAAGTCTAAGCGAACCTATGCACCCCTTGAGCTCATTCATAGTGAAATATCAGGTCCATTTCTCCATGTGTCTTTGAACAATGCAAAATACATCATAACCTTCATAGATAACTTTTTCAAATACTATTGGATCTTTTTCCTCCAATTAAAGTCTGAAGTTTTCAGTTGTTTCAAGCTTTTCAAAGCCTCAATTGAGAACCAGTCTGGAATATATATCAAGGTCCTCGGATCTGATAATGGTGGGGAGTACATCAAATCTGATTTTCAACAATTGTGTGCTTTTGCTGGTATTCAGATGCAACACATTGTTCCTTACACACCTCAGGAAAATGGTGTTGTTGAGAGGAAGAACAGATCTCTAAAAAAGATGGCTACATGGATGCTTGAGTCTAAGTCTTTGTTTCCAAGACTTTGGGTTGAAGCCATCAATTGTGCAGTCTACATATAGAACATAGTGTTTCATTAAGCATTGAAAGGAAATGCTCATTTTGAAGCTTGGACTGGGCACAAACCTGATGTCTCTCAATTCAGGATTTTTGGCTCCAAAGCTTGGGCTAGAATTCCACTTGAGAAAAGGAGGGCCTTGTAGCCCCAAAGCCAACCATGTCTCTTTGTTGGCTATTTAGAAGACTACAAGGGTTATAAGTTGTTGAACATGACCACTCAAAAAGCATTCATTGAGAGAAGTGTTCAATTCGAAGAACAACCCTTGCAACCAATCGAAATTGGAGAATCTTCTGCACCACTTCTGAGAGTAAGTGAAGTTTCTCATGATAGTTCTAATTTTGATATATCTGATGATGAAGACCATCTTATTGCAGATCCAAGTTCACCTACAAGGCTTAAGTGGGTTGCTAAGACTCTTGAAGCAGCTGGTGAACTTGTGGGGAATCTGCATGATCCTAGGAGGACTAGATCACAATTTGAGAATACACTTTCGGTGAAAGATCATTTCCTACCTGAGAAGTGTTTTTTGATGGTTGATTCAGACACTCGGTCATATGAAGAAGCCTCACATGACCCAAGATGGCAGGCAGACATAGATGAGGTGTTTCATTCACTGCAAAAGAATGAAACTTGGGAGCTAGTCAAGCTTCCACCAGGCAGAAAGTTGGTAAGGTGAAAGTGGATCTTCGAGACCAAGTTTGTTGTTAATGGTACAACAGTGAAGTATAAGGCAAGGCTTGTGGCAAAGGGCCTCTTCCAAGTTCATGGCCTTGACTACAATGAGACCTTTGCACCAATTGCAAAGATGGATTCGATAAGACTAGTCCTGGCAATTTCTACATCCAAGCGTTGGGAAGTGCATCACATGGATGTCAAGAGTGATTTTCTCTATGGAGATCTTGAGGAGGAGATCTATATGCAGCAGCCAGAGGGCTATATTTCAGATCCTAATCTTGTATGCGGGTTGAAGAAATCCTTGTATGGGCTTAAGCAAGCTCCTAGAGCTTGGTATGCCAAGATGGACAACTTTCTCTTGTCACAATATTTCAGTAGATGCAAGTCTGATCCGAATGTGTACATGAAGCTAATTGATGATTCCATTTTGATTATTGTGTTATATGTTGATGACCTAGTAATCACAGGTAGCTCCATTGATCAAATATCTTCATTGAAGACTTCCTTGCATCAAGCTTTTTCCATTACTGACTTGGAAATACTTAAACCATTTTTGGGACTTGAGATCTCACAATCCAAGTCTGGAATTAAAGTATCTCAGTCAAAATATGCTTCATACCTGCTAAAGAAGTTCAAGATGGCTGAATGCAAACCTACAAAGACACCCTTCCTTTCAAGAGTAAGACTTGAAGAAGGAGATTCTACACCGTTGGTAAACAACACCTTATATAGGTAGCTTGTTGTACTTGACTCATATTCGACCTGATATTGCATATGATGTGAGTTTGGGATTTCCTTTAGCACTCCCACAATCATCTTTTGTGACAATCAAAGCGTTTTAAGGATCTCATACATTCCAGTACAGATGCAAAGAACCAAGCATATTGAGATTCATGTGCACTACATCAGGAATCTAGTGCATCATCACATCATTGATCTGCAGTTTTGCCCATCATCTGAGCAAATTGCAGACATCTTCACCAAAGCTTTTTCAAAGAAGATTTTCAGCCATCTTAGATCACTGCTTGGGATGGGTGAACATGTGGTGGAGTGAAAGATTGATCAACAATTCTTCAATTTTGTTCATGTCCATCTTTGAGGGGAGGTTTTTCCCATGAGGTTTTCATTATTTCTTTATTTTGTGGACAAGGCAGTATATAAAAAGGGTGACCATGACAAGTTGTTGGGCCCTATCTATTTCTGATTTTACACATAAAGTCGGGCTTAGGGGGGGGTTGGAATACTAAAAACCCATTCATACCAATTCCATACTTAGGAGATAGATTATTAGTCATTTTTTATTAATTCATAGGTGTTGACTAGGTAGTTGGTCATTATTTTGTCTTTGTGTGGACCACAAGCCATCCTAAGTCACTAGAGCGCACTTCTGGAGATTCTGGATAAGATTTCATGAGATTCTGTGATATTTTATTCCATTCATGGATTAGAAGGGTTCTATCCTGCTTTTTACTGATTTTGGCGAAAAGGTAAAAGCTAGTTGACTTGGCTTTAGCCGTTTTTTGGCCAACTCGCCCTCCATGATGTTTCCTCTTTCTAAAAGTTGTACTTAGGATTCTTTGCCATCATACATCACCATCCAACTCTGATTTTACCAATTCGTAAACCTTAGAGGTGATTTGGAAAGCACTTTTTGCACCTAGGGGGTTTTTCATCTTTTTAGTAAGCCAGCTTTTGTGAGGATTTCGAATGCCTTCTTTGGCTTTCAAATCTCTAAAGTAATTATATATTTGGACAGCCATTACATTCCCTAAGTTTGGCTGATGTAGACTTATTCAATAGAGTTATATTGTTTACATCATATTCATGACTGTTTTATGTGTTCTGTGAATAGTTTTTGCAAGGCAATTTGTGAGATTGTATAATTGCTTGAGTAGATCTTGGTGTGAACAAGATTTTCACAATAAAAACACACAAAGGTGATGGATGTCCAACTAGAAGGCAGCGGTTAAGAGACCAGTCATGGCATCGTACTTAGCCTGGCTATTAGTGGCAGTGCCAATACACACTCCGTCGAGGTGGATCAACTCGTGTGCGGGGGAGTATAACACCCAAGGCGAGTTTAGGAGACCATCTACTTGCGTCGTTGGTGAAGCCAATGTGAACAGGGGGAGTGAGATCCATCTGGTATCATTCATGGAGGCAAACCGTAAGGCTCAAATGTCAAAAAAAGGTGGAAAACAAAAAGCAAGAAAACTATACAGACCGAAACGGTGTGTCCGGTGGGGCTAAGGGTAGAATCTCTTGACATACAACCCATCACGGGGGTTGGGAAAGAGACGTCCTTCAGAATCGATCAGGACATAGGCCCCTTTTCTGAGGTAGGTTTTGATGGCGTATGGGCCTTGCCACATAGATTCGAACTTTCATTTCACGTGCTTGTCATGGGCTTGGTCGTAAACAAGCTCAAGGTCGCCTTCTTTGAAGGTGCGGGGATGTACGCGAGTATCCTAACGAGCTTTGGATCGATGTTTAGCAGCCTCAATCATCTAGAGGGCGACCCAACGATTTTCATCTGCCTGCTCCAACAAGTGTAACCGTTGCTCGAGCAATGAGGTATCTGGGAGGAGTTCGATAGCAACGTGTAAGGCTGGGATCTGACACTCAATGGGAAAAATAGACTCTACACCGTGGACAAAGTGAAATGGGGTAAAACCCGTCACGGTCTTGGTGGATGTACGGTAGGCCCATAGGGCTAGAAAGAGCATAAATTCTTCAAAACAATCTTTCCTAAAGGTCATGTGAGATGTTGTACCAGTATCAAGCAGCCAACAATCTTTGTAAGATGAAAAAGATGTTATTTCATTTATTCCAAGATTACAATGTGCAACTATACAATGAGCAGAATTAGGGGCTTTGCCAGCCCCTTGGTTTTTATTTTTGTCTTATTTGTTCTAGTTATGTTTTCCTTTGATGGAGTCCCAAGGAGCCCATCACTAATCTGCTTCATATCTATTCTTCCCACAGCGCTTGCACTTCAAATCTGATATTTTGTTTGAGTTGTTTCTTCCCCCCTGCCTCTGAAGTTTCTTCTTCCTCGTCCTCTTTTGTTGCTTTCTCCCTTGGAAGGGTCTTTGGACTGGTTCTTTGCTTTATGAGCAAGGCAAAGAGACCCTCTAGTAGGCTCACTGGTCTTCTTTCCAAAGGCTTTCTCTATGTCTGCAATCTTCTCCACCAAGGTGTCAAAAGTGAATCTTTGAATTTATCACTGGCTTGAAGTGATTCCAAATAGTTTGAATGTGTTGGATAGAGAGATTTCACAAATGTTGCAAGTGGAAGGTCTGGTAATTTATCAGCCAAAAATACCAGTACATGAGACCTTCAGTATAAACTTACACATTTCCATAGTGTCCTGGAAAATCACAACCAACAACACTTATCAGGTATGCAACAAACATAATTGCCAGAAGATTTGATAGAGTGATCCGTTCACAAGCACAATATTGATTCATATGTTTTGTCTGCTATGCAGGATTTTGCAAATATGTACAAAGCATCATGTTTCACCCTTTCACACTAGATAAGTGGAAACTCATCCCTCCACAGCTAGGCATGATAAAGAAAAATAAATGTAACCAATCAAAGAGAGAACCAGGATACAGGTCAGAACAAGAGGATTAAAACCATAACCCAAAAGGACAGTAGTAAATACTATGAAGAAGAAACATTTTCGCATTTTTTTATCAAAAAGTGTATGCATTATTCTTAGAAGTGCATACACGTTAAGTATACATTACACTCCCTTTAATACCTCATTATAAGTGATTGATCGTCTTGCACTGCTATTACATCAAAATATTTACAGGCCTCAAGCCTCTGGCTGTTATGGAAACAAATAAGAAGAAAATGAACAAACACACACATAAGTTCATAACCTCTGAACCTGCCATTTTTCTATCATGTATAAGTGGCCTATGAACAGTGGATACTTATGCCATCGTGTTCAAATATCAGCTTGTTTGTTAAATTGGAGAGGAACATCAGTTATGCTAGTTAACAGTAAAAAAGTAGTGCATGGATTTCAAAAACGGAACAAACACACACAACCTCTGAACCTGCTATTTCTCCATCATGTATAAGTGGCCTGTCAACAGTGGATATGCATGCCATCATATTCAAATATCAGCTTGATTGTTTAATTGGCAAGTGACCGTCAGTTATGCTAGTTAACAGTAAGAAAGTAGTGCATGAACTTCAACAACGGAAACCTAAGTGAGCTTTCAATCTCCTTAGTTTTGCTTCTTGTGTGCCATGAATTGGTAGCTTATATTCCATCAGCAATGCTTCTATATGATCACTAGGAAGCAACATCATTTCAGCAAGACTACCCGGAAGATTGTCTGGAATGCTACCATCCAAAGTAGGGACAGGCACAAGAGGATCTGTCGGAGCACAGAAAGCATTTATGCGTCTTGCATCCTCAGAGCACTGACTGCAGAACAACAGTACACACTTAGCTTGTTTTATTAGATGGGTGAACTGAGTTTACAAGTTTTCAAGAGGCTTATGGAAGCCTCGTTGTATTTTTTTCAATACATTGTAGACATGGCCATGTTCCAACAGTATGCTGTAGTCCCTGGAGAGAAGAATTCGACCAATAGTCTACCAATTAAAGATGGCCACATATTGTTCAGTACAACTTGAAGTTAGACATTGATTTGATCTACTGGAAGTCTGGATCATTATGTAGTAATAAAAATTAGATTAGGACTTGAACTAGCTTTATTATACAGTAAAGGAAGATCTTCTGAAAAGCCAAAGGACAAATTTGCATATATATATATATATATATACTGACAAAAGCTAGGAATTATTCAATTTCTTGGCTGTGTTATTTCACTTGAGTCATAATAAATAAGTTGACAAGAAATACGATATATTTTCCCAAACCCAAATATGGTAAAAAAAACACTACAGCATCAGATATAGTCACTAGTGTTAAGACCTCAGAACTTGGCTTATATAAAATTTATATACCAACAGGAGCAAAAGAATATCCAATAAATTGTAGTAACAGCAAATTAATTAGCAAAATATGTTATTTGTCTGCATGGATCTCCATACAAAAGCCTTCAAAACAAACAAATATGATTAGAAATGAAGGTTCAAACATTAACAGCCTCAAATTTCAATACCCTTGGAACAATATTGAAGGCACATCTAGAAAGTTGAAACAAAAGCAGGAGCTGAAAGGCAGAACGGAGAGTAAGGCAGATGAAGCTTTGAAAGGTCAAAGAAGAGCGAGCATTGTAAACCTAGCCATAACATCTCTATTATGCAATTAGACTCTAAGTAATCTCATAATTTTGTAAGTGTTCTAGCCCTTAAGCTAGTAGTGTTTTAGTCTTTGAGCATCATATTTCAAAATGAAGGTTCAAGCATTAATAGCCTAAGCCCCATGGAACAGCATTGTAGGCACATATAGAGAACAAAACAGGATCTGAAAGGCAGTATGGAAAGTAAAGCAGATGAAGCTTTGGAAGGTCAAACAAGAGCAAGGGTCATGTACCTAACGAAATCTATATTATGCAATTAGACTCTGTAAGCTCATACTTTTGTAATAGTGTTTTGGTCCTTGAGCTAGTACTGTGTTAGTCCCTTAAGCATCATATTTCAATGATTGTAAAAGGCCACTTTCATTTAATAAGGGCCTAGTCACTGTTATTATTAACTTGGGCCTTAAGTTGGGGTTTCTCTCTCTTTTGTCTAAATAGAGGTTCCCCCTCTCTTTCATAACTCGTATCATTTCAAATATATATTCAGCAAAGTTTCTTTCGGGGAGCTATTCCTCCACAATATTTAGATATGCAGGTGCAATCCACTTGGATGTGCAGGTGACCCTCAATACTCTTTGGCTCTTACTCTCATTCTTGTGAGCATGCATCTAACATATATTTGCTTTATTTCTAGTTTATATTTGTATTTGCAATAGTGGCCTGCCAATTGTCTACATGTACACTACAAGTCGTATCAAAGCAGAGATTTCTATAATAGACCAAGGAAAGATAATAGACAACAGAAAAAACAAGGGAGGCAAAGATAATAACAATGTTGAAGGTGAGAACAACAACAATAACACATTTGTAACTGAAGACATACTTAAGTCTCAAATCAATGCAGTTAGAGTTAACCTCAGAATGGGACAGGAAGGGCTATTGAGCCAACTGAACAGGAACATCAGAGACAATTAAGAAGAACTACAGAATCAGGTGCAAGGAATGCCCAGTCAAACATTGATCGAAGGTCATGAGCCCTTGCATCTCTATGGTGACCCCTTGCATCTCGATGGAGATCTTTCTCATCTAAAAACCGAGGACGAAAATGAAGCCCTTAAAGGACACAACAGTTCCAAGCTCTCATACAACCTCCAAAAGAGGATAACACGGTATAATTGTGATAGCAATGTTGATATCCACACTTCACTAAGCAAGATTGACTAGGCATTCAAAGGGAAACACATACAAAATGAAGATGACAAACTGCCAGTTGCAATTCAGCATTTGAAAGGTGCCACATTGAACTGTGGATTGAAAAGAATCATAAACCTACTTCAACAAATCTGTCAATCCCTAACCAAACAACCTGACTACAACTAGAATGAACCATACAATATTTAATTAATGCATCTATTCCAAGGAGCCATGATGGTCAAGGACGATACAAAGAAGTTCCAAACTTCCAAGTGCTCTAATCAAAAGCACCACTCAAAGCAGAACTATATAGGGTGATCAGAGTAGCAATCGAAACCTTCACATGGGATCCATCTTGTGCAACATCCGACCCAACTCAACTGAACACCAGAAATTTGATAAACCAATAGATGACAATTGACATGTGACACCTTCCAATGGCAGCAAGATAGTCAACCAGCCAGAGCCCAACACTCAACTGGGTAAACAAAACAAAATATCCTTAACCTAGGAGTGACCCATGATAGCAACAAAACATAATTGATTATGATTGCCTTGATTTGTATAAATAGCCTTCGTAAAAATGTACAGTATCAACTCAGTTTCACTAGCCTTGTACCTAGCTTACCTTTTTGCTCGCTTGAGTATTTGCACTAGAATCCCCTGTTGGAGATGCCTTTTTAATTTGATATTTTGATATTTTCCCTGCACAGTGATCTCACAATCTCCAACTGGACTCTGGTCTTACATAGTACCTCTGCTCTTGTGTTGACATTGCTCATGAAGCAGGGTATGTACTTCATTATTTCATTAATGCAAGTATATAGTTAGTGTAGGACAAACACTGTTCTATTACAGTATGGTGGTGATTGTCTGCTATTTTACCGTCTCCTTCACACACTTGCATATACTCTTGAATCTTGATAACTAGAATTTTCCCCTATGTTGACCCCATGCAAAATCACCCTAGGTATCGGCATGGATTACTGCTAGCAAAAGATAGAACTGCTCCAGATTCCTAATCTAGGCTCTAAGAAAATTGATAGTTGATGCAAATTGAGCTTAGCACTAAACGCATTAATAGTACACATACCAAGTCATCTCAATTACTTAGTAATCAAGTATTACATGTGTGTGCCTATCTAGACCAAGTCAACTTATGGATATATAGTGTTCAACCTACAACTTCAGTAGATCACCCTCCTAAGCATCCGTTAACCCAAGTAGCAGAGAGCAGGGATTCTCCTGGGACAGATACCAACACACTTGCATCTATGCAAACCTTAATTAATGAAGCTCTCAAGAAGCTGAGTGAGTCGTTTGGAGTTTGGACAGTCTGCTCAATTCATGATGCAACCGAATACAACAGCTCCTTCAACATCAAATTTACGAGCTTCTACAGATCAATCACCCTCAAGCAGTTGTAGCCCATTTTGAGTACAGGTAAATGATACTATTGAAGAATCCAAGTAGAAGAAAGAAGGAAAACAATCTCTGTTGTTTGAACTTGCAGCAAGTGGAATAGCAAGGAAACCTACACACACATCTGTGGGAATAGGAAGTGTCATGGGCTCAATTGCTTCGCTTTCTATAGGTGCCACATAGTTGTTCTTTGTTCCAAGAATGGAACTCAGGGCATAACCTCCCATCAATTTGGATATTAAAAAAAAAAGGAAAAGGCAGCAGCAGATGGGACTGTAGGCAGGTGATTCCTGTGCTGTGACGTACCCTTCAACATTACCAGAAACAATCCATTCTACCAGGCAATGATTGATGTTGTTGATATTGGTCCTAGATATAAGGCACTTATTTCAGATGAATTCACAGGGGCAATTCTTCAAAATGTAAGAAAAAAATGCATCACTACATTGGAGTTGAAGAAATCATGAGGCCTACCAAGTTGTGTGGATTACTTAGTAATCAGGTATTACATCCGTATGCCTATCTAGAACAAGTCAACTTATGGGAAGTACAAAGTTCAACCTACAACTTCAGTAGATAACCCTCCTAAGCTTCTGTTATCACATTTATTGTAGCTGGGAGCTACTCATCATTTTGGCAAAGCAGACTGCAGTCATGAGCCTAGTCCTACATTCGAGGCAGTGTTTTATCAGAGGATATCAATGGATGGTTGATTTACATCATTATCAAGCAGCTGCATCATGCAGGGGCATAGCAGACAAGGGGCCACCCACGTCATTTTTGAGCTCTCTTCGTGACCTCCCTTGTCATACATTTCAAACCTTGGTTCATTATGCATTCAGGAGCAGAGTTATACAGCTGAGTCTTATTTTTTCCTTTCCATTCAGAGTCAGCAGAGCTAGTATAGATGGATTACACGTTGCAGCTGCAGATCAGAGCAGGTATATGGCAGAGGTATAATATGGATTTCATGACTCTTATTGTTAGACTGACTATGCTAGACTTTGTTATCCATTGGTGATCATATTGTTTATTCTGGTTGTTATTAGTAGGACTTGTACTCAGAGTGATATAGATGCACTAGTGGTAGTTTCATGTACATGCTCTTGTTTGGGTTAATTGCATATGTAAAATATAGATCAGTTCCTTTTCTCCTGGTTCCATGTTTATACCTTTCCATCATCCGTCTCACCCATTGGTTGTTTGAAAATCTTTTGATTTGGACTTGATTGATTAACCTGAGGACCTCCCCCTCTGTGACTTCTTTGATTGGATGACCTCCATGTTTCCCCCTGGTGTCTCGGCTCTGGAGTGTGGAAAAGTCTATAGACCCGTTGATCTTTTTCTACTTGTAGCTCAGGTGTATTGAGTGCGGTTAGGTAGGCCTAGTCACCGGAAGTGTATCCCCTAGATTCGAAACAAGTACTTCCATCCTTGAAATTAGTTAGTGGCTAAAGGGGTAGGTACGCCTCCTTTGTATGAGGTTCATCCTATTGCCCCTAAAAAGGCATTACTATGGAAACTCCATCAGGGCTATAGACGCTCATTGGCAGCAGAGCTAAGGCCGTGGCATAACTGGGGCCCTGAAGGCTAGCCAGGTCTGTTACCTTTTGGCCATTACCTAACTAAAGGAATGCAAAAATGAAACATGCTTCAGTGATATATCCACAGAAAGAAAGTGAAAATGAAAAAATCAAAGCAGGTATGAAATGAAAATGCAAAGTTATAAAGTGTGAAATAAAGGGGGGCTTGCTGGAGTCGAAAGTCTGCCTTCTAAGCACTTCATCCATTTGTGAGACACCATGCTTCCCTAGTGTTTTGGCATTCCAACAAATGTCACATAGGCCCCTGAAATCCCTTTCTCTTCAAAGGTAAATTAAGTCTATCCTAAAGTCAACCCTCACTTTCACCAAGCCTATGACTATCACTTACTCCACTTTCACCCAGGAGGGTGAGGGTTGATCTATGCATTGCATTTGTAATTAATTTGAGTAGGAGTATGTATGTAGAAGATTTTGTGAGGATGTCCACAACCTGCTCATCTTAGGAATATACTGAAGTTGCACTACCCCTCTCTGAACATAATCTCGAATGAAGTGGTACCTAATCTCAATGTGTTTCGACCGATAATGAAACATTGGATTGTTCGAGAGTTTGATACAACTTTGATTGTCACAAATTACAATGAATCACGGTCGGATACAACTGCTGACCAAATAACCCAACAAGCATCTTGCGAAGCCAGATGGCCTCACAACCTACCAAACTAGTGGCCATATACTCTGCCTCGGGGGAACTCAATGCAACTAACTTCTGCTTCCTGCTGAACCATGACACTGTTGCTGAGCCCAAACTAAAGCAACACCCTGAAGTGCTCTTCCTGTCAACCACACTGCCTGCCTAATCTAAGTCACTAAAACCAACGAATCTGAATCCATCCCCCTAGATATAATTCAATCCAAAATCTACAATTCCACGCAAGTAACGGAGAACATGTTTTGTTGTGGTCCAGTGCACTCTCCTAGGATCAACCATAAACTAACTCAGAGTGTTCACAACAAAACAAATATCTGGTCGAGTGTTGACCAGATACATCAAGGACTCAAGCAATTGTCGATATAAGGTGGGATTTACCAACTCGGACTTAGAAGCATTCAGCTTCTTCCAATTGGTTATAATCGGTGTCGACATAGGCCTGAAATCCTCCATCTGAAATCTCTTCAGATTGTCAACTACATACTTCCCTTGTCCCAGAGAAATGTCCTAGTTCTTGCAAAACCTCCAATCCCAAAAAATAGTGCATCAACTCAATTTCCTTCATCTCGAACTCTAAAGAAAGATCTCGCTTGCATTTCTTGATGAGCTTCTTTGACCCCGTGAGAAAGAGATCATCCACATACAAGATAAGAATGAGTGGATCCTCTTCAACCAAGATGTAGTATAGGTTGGGATCTGCTTGACTCTTCACAAAGCCCAACTGTAGGAAATAACTGTCAATCCTCGAGTACCAAGCTCGTGGAGCTTACTTCAGTACGTACAAGGCTTTCTTCAACCTACACACATCATGCACCTCAAATCCCAATGGTTGCTCAATATACACCTCCTCCTGTATGAATCCATTTAGAAATGTAGTCTTCATATCCATCTGATGTATACTCCAACCCATCCCTGTTGCAATGGATATGATCGACTTGATAGAAGTGTATCTCACAATCGGTGCGAAGGTCTCATCATAGTCAACTCCCTATACCTATGAGAACCCCCAAAACAAAAACCGTGCTTTGTATTTCTCAATGCTGCCATTTGCAACATGCTTGATTTTATAGAGCCACTTGAAAGTCACCAGTGACTTCCCCTCAAGTCTCAGTACAACCTCCCAAACACCATTCTTTATGATGGAATTGTACTCTTCCACCATGGCATCTCTCCAAACCCGATGGTCTACTGCCTCCTCAAAGGTAGAAGGCTCAGACTCTCGAATACAACTCATCAAAGACATATAAATACAAAATCATTATGGTTCCTTACTCTCCCTGACAGTCCTCTTAGGACTTTACACATGCTCCTGTGCATCCTTCAACGTTGTACAAAGCCATCTTGGCTTTCTCTTCCCTGAAGTTGCCTCTTGTGGAGTGGATATCTCCTGCTCATCCCTCTCATCTGAAGAGTGTATACATGAAGACTGAGTACCAGTGGCCTGTGAACTGGTAACCTAAGAACCCATAACTGCCTGAACCTTGTGACCCTAGAACCTGTGGTGTCTGTTATCACACAACTTGTAGTTGCCACTAGAGGTATCCCATCCGGGACGGTAGAGGAGTCAGGCAACTAAAGAGGTGACCCAAGAGATGCCACGGTTCCCAATGTAGTTGGGAGTCACGTCAATCGAGGCACTCTTCGCTTTAGGTCAAAGTGTGACTAGACCAAGGGGGAGACCCTATACCCCAATCACAGTTGATTGGACCCAAACAAAGGTTTCTAAGGGTAGGTAAGTAATGAGTTACGGAAACCAATGCAAGGCTAAGTGGACCTAAGGTTTAAGGTATGGTTGAGGGAGGTATAAGAGATTAATAATGTTTCAACCTATGTATGGTTTAGGCCACATAATGGGGTATGATGATTAGGTATAGTACCATGTATTTACACAAGTGGGTCTAGTTTTCTTGGGAAGTGTGAAATGATTCTAGGTAGGCCCACAAGGTGAAGTTAGATGTAAGGTAGGTACTATAGGTTATATGTAGGCTAGATCTATGAGTTGAAGTTGATTTCAAGGATACCCATGTGCTAGATCTAGGATTTGACACCAATCCCAAGGAGTACGACTTGCTTGGTGATGGACTGGTGCCTTGTTAAGTGGGCTAATGGGGTCATAAAGTGTGTCAAATTGTAGATCGGGACACCTAGAAGCCAAGTCAAGTGGGTTGAGTGAAATCTAATGGTTGGATCTTACTAGATCTAGGTTTTTAAGTGATTACCCTAAGTGGACCACAATCCCTTAAAACAAGGAATGCAATCCCCAAGGCGGATCTTGATGAAAGGACAGTATAGACCTAGGTTTCAAGGCGTGGGCATTCCAAATCCACGGATAACTCAAACACCCACTTCCTAGAAGTGGACCAACTCAAAAAATCAAGGGGGTGCGATTTGCTCAAGGAGGGTCCAAAAATGGGTTTTGGTGGACCAAATCAAGTCCAATGGCCACCAAAATGTAGATCCGGGATGTTAGTACCCCGATCTATGTTCCTTCAAAGTTTCAAGTGAATCCAATGGCTAGATCTTAGTAGATCTAAGTTTTAAGATGCCAAGAAGGTCAAAAAGGGGGTTTCAACCCCTTAAAACATGGAGAGATGTCCACAAGGTAGTTTTCACCAAAGTAAAGATATGGGTATGGGTTATCAAATGTCTAGATGTCAAATCAAGTGGGATCTCACCTACCCATGTGCTAGATCTAACCCAACAAGCTTCTCTTAGGAAAATCGATTTAGGTTCAAGAAGGCTTTTTGCATTGATAAGTGTGTCAATTTTTAGCCAATCACCACCAAACTATAGATCCAACTAGGGGTGGATCCTATAGAGGTGGGTTTTTAATATCTTTTCAATTGCAAGGCTAGATCTAAGTAGATCTAAGAAATACCAAAATTGGGGTTTTGATTTAATTAGGGTTTTATGACCAATGAAGATAGAATGGATGAAAGAGGCACATACCTTGTAGATCTTACCTCAATTGCTTATGGCCACCTTGCAAGTTGATAGCATTCTCCTATGTGTATATTCAAGAGTGAGATCCAAGTGCTCCAACCAAATCGCCCTTCTCCAAGATAGCCAAATCGTCCTCCTCCTACAAGACAAGATCAAAGAAACAAGTCAAGCAAGATGATTATGAAAATGGTAGAAAGATGTAATAGAAAGCATCAACTATGTCACGAAGATACAATAATGATACTCCCTGTCACAAGATCAACCCAAGAGAGAATATGTGGATCCCTCCAACAATAACCCTCATGAAGTCGCCCTCCTCTCTCCAATTCGACTTTCCTGTCAAAAGGTTAGCAAAAACACCAAAATCCACAATGATACATAGAAGAGATACTGTATATTCAATATGCAAGAGAATCCACAATGCAAGAGAGATGTGCTCCACAAAAAATCTTCTATTCCAATATTCCAGAGCTCCAAAGGTGCATTTACAATGAGAGGCTCTCTCCTTTAAATAGGAAGGAGAGGCACCAAAACCCTAACCACTTTTTGAATGAGTGGCTAAGATTAAAAGATACAAATGTCTAATCAATGGTTGAGATGAGCTCAACAATGAAATACATGGATCACTAATAAAATATAATATAAGTGGACAAAATCGCCCTATAAGAGGGGAATCCCACCAAGTCATGATGACAAAATATCAAAAGAGGCTTATGGTGGGTCCAAGGGGTAATTTTATCCCTCCTTGGTCAATCCCCATAGCACAATAACCAATAAATAATCATGAAAGTACCAAATCGTGCCTCCATAGTGAAGTCGTGGTCCTCAAAAGACCTCAAAAATCCACAGAAAGTGCCATAAGTAATGGATGCGGGCCCCGATGAAGCTGAAACTGCTGGAGAAGGTGTGGAAGGTCCCGATCTATCATCACTGATCATCCCATGCCATAACTTTGCCGCAGTAGCCCAAATCGATTTCCCCAATAGCCATTTCTACCAATCCTGAAATGCCTCGGGAAGCGTGAAACTGCCCCAAACAGCCTCCTGGATTGCTGGCGCTGTCAAGGTGAGGGCACCAATGTGTCCGGGAGGGGGGTAATATGGTAAAAACAAGTGGCTGGACCACCCCCTCCATCATCAGCGCCCTAGGTCAACTGGATAAAAATCACATCTGCTCCGACAGGGCCTCCGACAGACCAAAACTGCACTAGGACAGCCTACTGAGGCTAAATCATCACTGTAAGTGCCCGGAACTAAAAACAAACTGTCCCATTGGACTCAGAAGGTCCAAATCCATCCAAGATGTGTACTCATACACCATATGAATCTCTACATGATCAAAATAAATATCCAATATACCGGATCAAGGCCAATAATAATGCGCTGTACATATACAAACACTGCTGTAACCCCAGAATCATCATCATAACCCTGTAGCTGCTGCATAGAGTCATCATGTATGTATAGATAGACCATATATCATCTATCCATATCATCATAAGGTCCAACATCTCATGTCCCATGGTCCTCCATGGTCAAACTAGGTCTAACCAAGACCAAATATAACTCAGATCATCATCAATAGCTGCTGCAAAGTGTCAAGGTTAATATATGCTCTACAACTTATTCAAATAACAATTATAACACAGAGTAATCATGACTGGCGATCTAAATCCAAATATATAGTGTCGTTAATTATTATTATTACTCAGACTAGACTTTCAGGATCATACTCATTTCATAGTTGTGATCAATTTGCTAGTGAAGGGTGAAGGCTTCAATTAACTGGCTAGGCTAAGGGATGACTTAACTGTCTTGACTTTGTGACACTTTGGCAAGGGAAAGGGAATACACCATAGCATATACTGAATGAGCAATAACACAGGGAATGGCGGTGTCTCACAAATGGATGAGTTGTTTAAAGAGGGTTTATTCACCTTCACAGATGCGCACAATCCATAATACAAATAAGGCCAGCAATTGTTTAGATATAGCATTTAAGTTCTATTGCTTTTGGGCATGAAGTTTCCATAGCCTTGATCTATGTGTGTTTATAAACACATTGCATAGATTTACATTTTTTTTTTAGGCTTTCTGCTGCAGGTGTGTTTTTAAGGCACTTGTTTACCTGAGCACTTCTAGGTGTGTCAAAGACAGCTTGTTTACCTAGGTATTTATTTTCCAAAAGATATAACATTTTATTTTCATTGCCATGTTCATTTGGCATGCCTCTCATTCATGTGTGTTTAGAAACACATTGCATGAATGGGCTTTTCATACAAGATATAGCATTTCATTTTTCCAGATTTTGTATTCATGGCAGCACTAAAAGTTTCAGGTTTAGCCAACACAACTTTAGTGACTAGGGGGAATTCACAAGGAAATCCAACTCACCATAGGTAAGTTTTGTCACCAACTCAGAGCCGAGACACAATAAACAGGGAAGCTCATCCAATACAGAGGCTACAGTGGGGAAAAGTCCTCCATGCCACTAGTCAAGTAGTAAGTCAGGGTGATAATCTAAAAGGTAGGCCATGGATGGATGAAGACAATGAAATGATGGAGCCAACACTAGCAAGCCAAAGTATGGTGTAATGATCACCTCTATTCTCCTTAAGGAGGGTATGTACCAATGAGTATGAATAGTGAACTTCTAAGTCTGAGTAGGGACAATGTAATATATATAATAGATCAACCAGGTCCATATATCTATATGATCGCCAGATCATGACACCAAGTGCTAAGACATGCTATAAGAATAAGTATAAAAGCAATCTAACCATAACACCACGATATACCTGTTGAGTCATATACCTGAAAGCTCATCAACCTGTACCATCATCTGTCCTCTGAGACTGCTGCTGTAACTCTGGGCACTACTGTCTGCTCTGTACCAATGGTATAATGGCTACATCGGTCATCTCTCTGAGTGTCCTGAAACTCAGTCATGGCATGGGGAATACAACTGCTATCCACAATCTGATAGTGATCCAATATAGATGCTCATCTCAGCATCTCAAATGTAAAGGAACTGGCTGAATAGTGTACTGCTCTGATCATGAGTGATCCAAAATATATAGCCATGCTCTGGAATAAAGGAAGCTCTGGAATGTGCAGATATCTGCTGTACAAGAATAGTAGCCCTGCTACTATGGTGTGATAACAATGTCCTCACCTAAACCTAAGAAGCTTGTTGCCCCTCCTCTGCTGTAGGTGACACATGAGACTTCTTAAAGGCTTTGTCCTCCTCTAACTTCACATCTCTCCTCACCATTGTTTTCTTCAAGGCAAGAATGTATATACAACAAGCCTTCGAAGTCTCACTATACCCAACAAATACTCCCTTTTCTGTTGTGGGCTCTAGCTTCATCCTCTTCTCTGAAGGGACATGTGAATAAGTCAGGCACCCAAAGATGCAAAAGTGCCCAACCTTGGGCTTCTTCCTTGTAAAAGCCTCCTCAGGAGTTTTATTCTCCAACGCCCTGTGAGGGCTCCTGTTCTAGATGTAACTAATTGTGTTGCACCCCTCAACCCAAATAAACATCGATAGATCTTGATCATGTAACATGGATTTCACAGCTCCAATAATGGCCCTGTTCTTTCTCTCTGAAACCCCATTCTGCTGTGGGTTGTATGAAACTATTAGCTCTCTTTTGAATCCCTCCTATATACAAAAGTTCTTGAAGTCATTGGAGGTATACTCACCCCCATTGTTTGACCTCAACACCTCGATTTTCCTTCTTGTCTAGCTCTCCACGAGAGCTTTAAACTCTTGAAACCAACTGAAGACCTAACTCTTGGTCTTCATGAAGTAAATCCAAGTCTTCCTGGAGAACTCATCTATAAAGGTAACATAACACTCAAATCCACTCAAATATACTACTGACATCGACCCACATACATCTGGATGTACTTGTTATCACACAACTTGTAGTTGTCTCTAAAGGCATGCCATCCAAGACGGTAGAGGTGTAGACAACTAAAGAGGTGACCCAAGAGATGCCATGGTTCCCAATTCAAGATGGGTGTCATGTTAACCGAGGCACTCTTCACTTTAGATCAAGCCTAAGCAAGATCAAGGGGGAGACCCTAGCTTAGCCAATGAAGGCTAGCGAACCCAATCTAGACCTCCTAGGGAAATGTGATGTTGAAAGAGTAGGAGACCAAGATGAAACAAGATCTAGATCTAGGATGATAAGTGGACCCAAGATGGTTAGGGCTCGGTTGAAGAGGCTTAAGGCAAGGACAAATGTTCAACCAAGTGTAAGATAAGGTCACTTATGGATTTGGAATAGTAGATCTAGATAGATCTAATGCCAAGAAAAGGTACCTAAGTGTGGCCCACCCTTAAAAAGTGGAAAATGGTCCAAATGGGGCCCACAAGGTCAAAATCAAAATGAGATGGCATTAGGGGGTATGATATGACACAGATCTATGGATTTGAGAAAGAAAGAACAATACCCACATGTGGGATCTAGCAAAAGGCCACTCACCCAACTAGTGCGAACTCCCTTGGAGAAGGCCCAGTGCCTTAGATCCGGGTGCAAATGGAGTCGGATGTCCACCAAATTTTAGATCGAGATAGTTAAGATGATTATTAAGGTGGGTCTTAATTATTAAGCCCAAGTGATTGCTAGATCTCCATAGATCTAAAAAATAAAAAAAAATACAAGGGTTTTGATTTTGGGGTTTTAATGACCAATAGGATAGAAGACAAGCAAAATGGATACATACCTTGTAGTTCTTACCTCAAAAGCTTGCGGTTACCTTGCACATAGATGATCCTTGCATTTAGTTACAATTCCAAGCTAGATCCAAGTGATTCCAAGCAAAAACGTCCAAGCCTTAGGAGGAAAAACGTCCCATTCAACATGTAAAACAAACTACCATAAGTTAGATTTGATCCACAGATAAATGAGATCTAAGCATGGGATATCAAAAGAAGCAAATCAATGGACAAAGCACAACTGAAAAACTCCCTTCAAGATGAAAACGTCTTGCCCAAGGGGGATGTGAGAAACCCAACAATCTTCCCTTCAAGCAATTCGCACTCCTTGCCCTAGTCGATTCGGCCTCCCTCTGTAGCGGTTGAAATCACCTGTTACAAGCAAAGATGTCTAAAGCAAAAGATGTATAATCATGTACAAGAGCTTCCCAATCAAAGCTAAGAAGTAGATCTACAAAATAGTATTTTATTCCAAGTTTTCCAGAGTCCAAAAGGTGCCTTTACAATAGGGGGATCTCTTCCTTAAATAGGATGAGGGAGACCAAAAACCTAAACAGCTTTTGAAAACTAGTGGTTGAGATCAAAAGATACAACAATATAATCAACGACTAAGATGAGTCGGTACAAATATCACATGGATCACTCACATGAGGGAGTGTGACCTCACTAAAAGTGGCCTCCAAGGGGTGCGCACTACACTAGGGAGGCTAAAATACAAGTGTGCCACATAAGATGACTAGGACAAGAGACTAGGAGCACATGGTGGGGCTAGGAGGTATTATTCCCCTTCACTAGCATCACCCCATGGCACAATAATATAACATGAGACTCAATGACATGTCCTAAGTACACAAATGATCAAATCCTGGCACCTCAACTGAGAGAAGAATGCATCAAATCACATCCTGATGACTGTGTGGACCCCACTAACTGCTGCAAACTAATCTGGAAGGAGTGGGATACACCATAGATGACCTCAATGTAGACCCTATTCCAAAACCTTGCCTCAATTGCCCAAATCGAATTCCTTTATGACCTTTTTATTCCATTTTTAATCCTCCTGAAAAACCATCAAACTGCCCATAACTCATTGTTTGGTGCCTGCTGAGAAACTGACTGTGCCATTATGTTCGGAAGGGGGGTAATATGGTAAAAACAAGTGGTTGGACCACCCCCTCCCTCTGTAGCTGTTACCGGACAATCTATCGAAAGCGGACTTAAGGCATGATCTCCCTCATTCAATGTGAATCTAGAACAAATCAAACAGAACATAACCTACTTTCCTAGATCAAATAGAAGTGCAAACAGATAGATAGATCACTTACCTCAGATTTGCAGATCCCTTTGCTCTTATTTGATCCAATGCCCCAGTGTCGTCAGATCTCAAGCTACAAGACCTGTCAAGACATACAGAAACAATACAAGCAGTAAAACATATCTAAACGGTAACAGATCTAAGTAAACGGTTAAGCAAGTAAACTACACAAACATTATCAACACAACAACATTTGGTGGAAAGAGTTTATATTACTGTATTAAAAGAGGGAAACACAAAGTAGAGAGATGATTACAACCAAGACTTAACGTCACAATCCTCCTCTAACAAGCCAAGCCAAAGCCTCCAAAGGAAGTATGAGTCTCCCAATAGATGAGTAGGGATCTCCTAGGCTAATTTCACCAACATGCAAGTGCTATAGACTTCCTCCCCTTCCCATGGAGAGAGGGGGAGTTTATATAGGGCTAAAGAGATAGGGTAGGTTGAGGATTAGGGGGAGATGGTTAAGGGATCCTCCCATTAGGTTAGGAACCAAAATGCCACCTTACCTAGGCCCTAGGGATAGGTCTCCACCCCAACAAACCTCTAGAAAGGCCTCGAGACTCCCCAAAATAGCCTCTAACTAACCCTATCGCGCCCTGCTAGAGGAGACAGAGCACCAGAGAGGGTCAGGCGCACCCTGTAGGAGGACAAAGTGCACCAGTGTCTCACCCTAGCTAACCAGGAACTGGGCCGTCGCACCCCAGATGAAGGAGAAGTGCGCCAGCCTACTCAAGAAGGTCAATCTGGCACGGATAACCTTCAGTTTGAATGTGTTTTAGCCCAATATGAGTTTAGGGGTCAGAGCAAAGAGTTTACACAATGGTCATGATGACAACACTAGGTCCTGATAACGACATTTGCAACACTTGCGCAAGGATGACGACATTTTGGTGTAACAGTAGCACCCTAGGCAATGACTAGCCTCCAATGCTCTAGCTGGACAGGCCACATCAGCATGGCCAAACTAGTCAACAGGTGGAAGACTGCTCAAATCATGCTCGGGAATGCCTAAAACTAAAAAATAAGTGTCTCAATGGATCCGGAAGACCCAAATTCACTAGATGAGTACTGATACACCTCATGATAACCTGTAAGATCATCTGTAGGGTCCACCATACCCGAACAAGTAAAAATATGATGATCTGGAAATAATAATAATCATGAAAAACTGCATCAATCATCATCTGAAGTCTGTGCCCATCATATGGAATCATCAATAGGTATATAAAGGACCATAGATCAACATCATACAATTAAAGTGGTCCATCTCATCACGGATCCCAAGGTTGACCTTAGTCAAACTAGGTTTGACCGATCAAACTGATCAAAATATGACCCTGGCCAAAGAAGCCATGATGCTGCAAGTGCAAATAGTTAAGACATGCTCTCTAAATCATTTTCATAGCAAGACTCTAAAGTATTAAGCATCATTTCACTGGCAGCTAAAGAATAATAGGTTATTTAATAACTTACTTTCAAGAAGAATCTCAAGAATATGCTCGTTTGTAAACATGATCAAATTGCTAGCAAAGGGTGAAGGTTAAAGATACAAGGCTAGGCTAAATGTGGATGACTTGACTGACTTGACACTGTGATACTTTGGATGAGGGGAATGGTATTACACACTTGAGCATGTGTTGGACAAAGGATACACAAGGAATGGCGGTGCCTCACAAATGGGCTAAGTCACCTGACACGGGGACACGGGACACGAAGGACACAAAAATACGAGAGTCCGACACGGACACGGTGACCCCCGGAATTAGGACACGTTTTATATACATATATATATATTTTTTAAATATATTAATATTTAAAAATATAGACATATAGATCCAAAAATCTTTAAAAACTAGAACATTTACAATTTACAAATATTCAATAGAAATTAGAATAAAAACACATTAATGATTAGTAGATTACACATTGACATTCACAAATCACGATTCAGTATTCAGTATTCAGGAATCACAACACATTTCACATTTGTCATTCACAAATCACAATGAATTATGAGACACATAGATGCATGTCGGAACCATATTTCTCATTAAGTCATCAAAATCAAAATGTATACATATATGTCGGAATGCCACTGGGCACTGGCAAATGCCAAATAGACTAATAGTAAATACAAAAACGGGTGGATCAAGATGGGAGAATCCCATATGTCAGTAGTCCTCCTCCATGCCTAAATCAACATACTCATCACTGCCACTGCCCTGATCCTCATCCTCCTCCCACTCTTCCTCCTCTCTTCCCATCTGACGATCTGCATCTGCTGCTGTGGAGGATGACCCCTCTATACGATCACTATCATCAAAAGTGACCAGCTCTAGCACTGGATCATTAAGATCCATGTTGGCTAATGCCAACTCAGTACTGCTGTCCAAACCCATATCATCAGGAAAGACATCCCACATCTTTGTCTTTCCCTTCACCCACTCCTCCTCCTTCCTGTAAATAAGACAAAGATTGGAGTGCACATACACCATCGACTCTACCCTAGACTGCTCAAGCCTAATCTTCTTCACACTATACAAGTTCCCATATGTGCTCCAATTCCTCTCACAACAAAAGGATGATGTAACTTGAGATATGACCCTGAAGGCTAACTTCTGTAAAATAGGGGATGTTGCCCCATGAGTTGCCCACCAAGCATAGGGTTTCTTACCCTCCCTATCTCTAAGCACATCATAGCCTCCAAATCTCCCAGTGCCAGTGGAAAAATCTACAAAGCCCTCCTTCGCCTCCTCAAGCATGTCTCTATCCTGAAATAGCTGTCTAAGTGCTATCTTCCTCCCATTTGCAATCTCTGCATCCATGTGAGGAGGGACTCTGTGTGAGGCCCCCGATCCACCAATGAGCCACTCCTGAGTGTAGAACTTGGGGTTCAAGGAGTGGGCCAAGCAATGCAAAGGTGTGCAATTGTTATCCCACCTGGAGATAAGAATATCCGGAATAATGGTCCATAAGTTCTCTGTCGACGCCCCATACGCGGGACACTCATTCTCCATGAGAATGGACCTCATGGACTCAATCATGGAATCCCACCCCTCATAAACCTCTGCTAGGATGGCCTGGTCCCACCAACCATCATTTAACACTGTGTCCTTCACCTTTTGTGAAGTAGCCTGATCCATCTTTCTCCAAAAAGACCAAAACTTTGAAATCACCATGGACCCAAGAGCGGTTTTGACCTCCCTCAACCTCTTGAGCATGATGAATGAGGAAGCAAACCGAGTATCTGCAATCTTCAGCAATGAAAGTTGTGTGTACTGTTTGTAGATGGTGAGGGCATTTGTGTGGTTTCGTACAAAGTTACGGATATGGCGTGCATCCTCAATAAGGTTGTCAATCCATGCCACATCCGAAGCAATGGCTTTCAGTGCTAAATTCAAGGAATGAACAATGCAAGGTGTCCAAAAAACCTGTAAGAGCAATAAAAGCATGTATCAATGACTCTACAACACTAACATTGCAATGACCAAATTCAAACAATGAGCAAATTAGAAATGAAAGGTGTCCAAAATGAATATACCTGTGGATATTTAGCTTCCACAATCATGCCAGCAGCCTTGCAAACAGGTGCATTGTCCGTGATGATTTGTACACACGAATCAACACCTACTTCTTCAATGGTTTTGATGAATAAATCACCCATAAATTGTGCATCCTTGTATTGCCCAAGAGCATCCACCGCTTTCAAGAACAACGATCCATTTTGGGAAGATACCATGAAATTGATGAGTGGATGGCGTGCGGGATCCATCCATCCATCAAAAACAATACTCACAGCGCATGAGGGCCATGTTGTTCTAATTGGCTCAAGGATTTTATCTACCTCCTTCTTTGCTTTAACCAACAATGTCGTTCTAAGCTTCTCTGAACTAGGAGGCACATAACCATTTGGAGCTCGTTCCAAGATAGTTTTAACCGTCTCAAAATACAATGGTGACCGTGCAACATTGAATGAGATGAAGTTGAGGTAGAAGAAAAATGCAATGGTAAGGTCTACCTCTTCTCACTCCTATTGTTGGAAAATCCTATCCATTGGACCACCTGTAGATTGCCTCTTTCTTGTTTGATAAATATCCCCACGCCCATGACTACTAGGTGGAAATGGAGGCTTGGTGCTAGAGGACTTCCTCAAAAAATGGAAGAGGATCATCCTCTTTATTCTTGCTTGTTGCTGCCACCTTCCCTAAGCCAACATGATCCTTTTTTTCCATATCCCTCCTTTGGTTAACACTCACCGCTTTGCATGAATAAATCCCACAAGAAGGAAGGGCCAACAAATGGCCCTTAACCCGAAAATATGTGCTCATGAACTCATGCTTGCAAAAATTGCATCTCCAAGACACATTGCCTCCCCCCCTAAGCTTTGCCTTGAGCCCATCTTTCCTTGTCACATACTCCCACAAAGGGTATTTTTTTTATTGGGCTTGTTGTCTTGCTAAAACAGGGTTAAATGGAGCCATAGAATGAGCTCCACTAGCAGCCGATGGAGCACTTGACGGAGGAGGAGAACCGCTTGTGCTTGGTGGAATAGGAGGGGAGGCCCTAGTTGGTGCATTTCTCCCTTTCCTTTGCCCCCTACCTCCTGCCCTAGCTGATTGAGACATTCCTTTTCTTATGTGATGGTTGAGCTTGCAATCCTCTCCACAAATCCACCAGAATGCACTTGGAATTGCTTGGAAACAATGGATAACCTTCAAATCTCCTTCACCTGCACATACAACTCACTCTCAACCAATTGCTTCCTTGCAAATGACAAAAAGAAAGCCAAAATTTTGTTTTAAAGCAAACCTGGATGCCTTTTTCCACGATTTACATGTCCTGTTTTCTCGGTTCGTGTCCGACAGTCGAGACACGCTCACATTTCGAGTTCGATTCGTTTTCCAATCGTGTCATGAAAATGGATTCGCTCAAAGTTTGAATTGGACACGAATTCAGACCGAATCGTATCCGATTCGATCCCGACGCGACACGCTGAGGGTTTTGAGCGAATCTGGTTTCTTAGTAAATGGGTGAGTTGTTCATAGAAGTGCTCATTCAACCTTGGCAAAAATGTCTACAACTAGAACCGCCATGAATTGGGTGCCCAGCTAACCGTAACTTGAGGATCTACGGGACACTTAGAATTAGCTATCCCTTGCTCCATCTCATATCATAACCCGCAGGTTCAATGAGGAAAGTTTCACATAAGGTCAGCAGTCTTTAGATTTGGCATATGTTTAACCACTGCTTTATTTGGACCTTTCATTTCATATAATTTCACGGCTAGCAATCTTTAGATTTAGCATACATTTATCCATTGCATTTTAGGCCTAATATGACCCCTCTGGGATTTTGTATGTGCTTACAAGCACAACTAATCGCAGCTTTCATCCAAGGTGCATTTACATTTCATAGCATTGAGTTTCATTTCCATTTCACAACCCTTTTCATTGGACTTTACAAGATATAACAATAATTTCCATATGTAGTACAATTTTGCTTCAGGTTTTAGTAAACACAACTCAAGCAACTAGGGGGACTTCCGCAATCTAAACCACACATCGGGGAAACCGACTAGGGTGATAAAGGCATAAAATCGAACTCACCAAGGGTAAGTTTTGTGTCCAACTCAGAGCCGAGACACAAAGTAAACATGGATGCATGTCCAACACAGAGGCAAAAGCGGGGAGGTCCTCCATATCACAAGTCAAGGTGTATGTCAGGGTGAAGATTACAAATGAGGAAGGATAAATGGATAGATGGAGACAAGTGAAAATGGTGCCTGGGCTAGGTCACCTCACCTTTTTCCCAAGATATGACCTTTTTCCCTAGGTCACCTATTTAGGGCTGCATTCTGGAAGAGGCAGAAACCCTAACTTGTACGGATCACATCTCCCAAAGTAAAATGAATACGAGGCTGAAACTCGGACACAAGGTACATGAACATTTCATCTTCGGCCTGTCCAAGTTTAAGATCCTAAACCTCTGCCAAAAGTGATTTATAGCGAAAATGCCAAGATGACTAGTTTTTGCTATACAAAACACTAGCTTTCAAATTGTCGCAAGTGAAACAAGTGTCGTAAATGCCATACATTGCCTTCTTTCAAGCTAGCTCTGATACCATGTTAAGATTCAATATGGTAAGATAGATAACATCAGTATTCAATTCAATTTCACATCAATAGCATATACAGGATCACTAAACGAATAACAAGCACAGCATAAACACAAGAGACACAAATTTATCCTGGAAAACCCTCTAGGGGAAGAAAACCCAGCAAAACTTCCTCAATATAGATGATCAAAAGTACAAAGATGAAATCCCCAAACAAGTGCTCGTTCTCCTTCGCAAATCTCTCTCTCTCTCTCTCTCTCTCTTATGCGCAATACACAAGTGAGCGTGTGTCCAAATGAGGAGCACATCACTTTTATTTATACTTTATCTTCCACTTGACTTTTTTCCCTAACTAGGTCGGCCCTAACAACTTAACCTAATGCTGACTAGGCCGACTTCTCTATGGGACTTAAATTAAACACCCCATTACAATTGACTCAAATGGGATCTATTGCCCCGACTTACAAGGGAGGTGTTATCACACAACTTGTAATTGTCCCTAGTGGTATCCCATTCGGGATGGTAGAGGCGCTGGAAAACTAAAGAGGTGACCCAAGAGATGCCACGGTTCCCAATGCAAGGTGGGAGTCAAGTCAACCGAGGCACTCTTCGCTTTAGATCTAGATAAATCAAGACCTAGGGGGAGACCCTTTAACCAATCAAAGATGATTGGACCCAAACAAAGGTTCCTAGGGATGAGTAAATGGTAAGTTACGGAAACCAATGCAAGGTAAAGTGGACCTAGAAATTAAAGTATGGTTGAAGGTGGTTTGAGAGATGATTAGTGTTTCAACCAATGTATGATTTAGGCCACATGATGAACTAAAAAGACAAAATCTAGTACAATGTATTACACAAGTGGGACCCACTTTCTTGGGATATGTGAATGATTCAAATGGAACCCACAAGGTGAAATTAAGGGATGCAATTGGTACTAGTGGATATGTAGTGAGTAGATCTATGGATCTAAGTTGAAATTAGGAGCACCCACTTAATGGATCTAAGGTTTGACACAATTCCCAAGGAGTGCGACTTGCTTAAGGAGGACTAGTGCCTTGTTGGATGGGTTAATGGAGTCAAAAGATATGTCAAAGTGTAGATCGGGACACCTAGAGGTCAAAACAAGTGGGCTAATTGAGATAGAGTGGTTGGATCTTGCTAGACCTAGGATTTCATGAAATGACCCAAGTGGATCACAATCCCTTAAAACAAGGAATGCTACCCCCAAGGCAGATCGTCACAAAATGATACTCTAGATATAAGTTCCAAGGTATGCCCGTTCCAAATCCACTGAAATCTCAACTACCCAGGTCCTAGAAGTGGGCAAACTCAGTCACCCAAGGAAGTGCGACCTTGCTCAAGGAGGGCTAAAAGGTGGATAAGGTGTGTCAAATCAAGTCCAATGGCCACCAAATTGTAGATCCAAGTAGCTTAGGCAATGATCTATGTGGATCTAGAAAGTCAAGTCAATCCAAGGGTTAGATCTTACTAGATCTGAGTTTTAAGGTGCCAAGTAATTAAAAAGGGGGTTTTAATCCCTTAAAATGTGGAATGATTCCCACAAGGTATAAATCACCCAAGTAAAAGTCTAGGGTAGGTTATCAAGTGTGTAGATTACAAATCAAGTGGGATCTCACCTACCCACATGCTAGATCTAACCCAACAAGCCTCTCCAAGGAAGTGCGATTTGGTTCAAGAGGGCTATATTGCCTTGAAAAGTGTGTTAATTTTAACCCAATCACCACCAAACTATATATCCAACTAGGGGTGGATGCTATAGAGGTGGGCTCTTAAGATCTTTTCAAACGCAAGGCTAGATCTAAGTAGATCTAAGAAAAACCAAAATTTGGGGTTTTGATTAATTAGGGTTTGTGACCAAAAAAGAGAGAATGGATGGAAAGAGGCACATACCTTGTAGATCTTACCTCAATTGCTTGTGGCCACCTTGCAAATTGATAGCATTCTCCTATGTGTATATTCAAGAGTGAGATCCAAGAGTTCCAACCAAAACGTCCTCCTCCAAAATAGCCAAATCGTCCTCCTCCTACAAGACAAGATCAAAGAAACAAGTCAAGTAAGATGAGTATGAAAATGATAGAAAGATGTAATAGAAAGCATCAACTATGTCACAAAGATACAATAATGATACTCCATTTCACCAAGATCAACCCAAGAGAGACTATGTGGATCCCTCCAACAATAACCCTCAAGAAATCGCCCTCCTCTCCACCAATTCGACTTTCCTACAAGAAAACTAGTAGAAGCACCAAAATCCACAATGATATATAGAAGAGATACTGTATACTCAAGATGCAAGAGAATCCACAAGACAAGAGAGATATGCTCCACAAAGAAGTGTTCTATTCCAATATTCCCAAGCTCCAAAGGTGAGCTATACAATAGGGGGTCTCCTCCTTATATAGGATAATAAAGACCAAAACCCTATACCACTCTACAATACTACATCAAATGAGTGGTTGAAATTAAAAGATCTCAATACATGATCAATGGCTAATAATGAATCATAACAATATATCACATGGATCACCCAATATAATGATGACGCCCTAACTAAATGGTACAAAGTGAGGATGACGTCATCCACTAGAGGGGTAAAAGTACAAAAATCCACCTCATAATGACTAAGACATGACATAAGAAGCACATGGTGGGGCTAGGAGGCATCAATCCTTACTAGCTCATCCCCAAGGGACAATAAAATAATAAAATATGTCCAAGATAATATAAATGATCAAATCTGTCCTCAAAATCTGTGACAGACAAGCAGTAAAAGACCTCTTGTGATCGCTATGGGCCTACCCACATGGTGAAAATTGGCTGGAAGATAGAGGGATCACCCTGGAAGACCTCTGTGAAAACCAAATGCCAAAACCTTGCCTTAATTGCCAAATCGAATTCCTCAGTGACCACTTTATCCCATTTTTTAACTGCCTCGGTAACCGTGAAAGTGCCAAAACTGCCTCCTAGGGCATCTGCGATGTCCAACTGAGCCCACCAGGCTCTCCAGAAGGGGGGGTAAATGGTAATAACAAGTGACTGGACCACCCCCTCCTCATACAGCGCCCTAGGTGAACTGGCCTCTCTTGGCCCCTGCTGATCAGGCTGGAAAATCAACCCCAAATCTGGTCAACAAGTGTAAAACTGCATCAATCACTGTCAGAAGTGCCCGGAACTAAAAGATAAGTGTTTCATTGGATCCGGAAGACCCAAATCCACTAGGAATGTGTACTCATACACCATGGGTTGCCCTAATGGGCCAGCTCTAGGGTCCACCATATATGGACAGTGCATAATCTGATAGTCTGAAGTAATAATAAAATCTGTTGAACTGCATCAATCATCATCTAAACCATATGTCCATCATATGGCATCATCATCAAGTATGTGGGACCATCAATCATCATCAATAGGTATATATATATGGCCCACATCATCACGGATCCCAATAATATACAACCAAGGATAAATCACATCAGTAGACTAAGACATGCTTCTCTAATCATTCTCACAGCCAAGCTCAAAGTATAACATCCATTCAGTGGCATTAATCAAGTTAGCATATTCCTTTGTTATATAAAATTACTTGCACAATAGTTCAAATGACAAACTCACCCATTGGACATGGTCAAACTGCTAGTGAAGGATGAAGGCTAGGAACAAGGTTGGGCCAAGGGGTTGGCTTATCTAACTTAACTCAAAAATACTTTGGACTGGGAGAAGGGAGAAAGCTACAAACTCTATGCTGGACAAAATAACACGGGGGATGGTTGTGCCTCACAAATGGATAAGTTGTTCAGAGAGTGCTTATTCAACTTAGGCATCATGTCTACATCAAGTTGATCCAGGTTCATTAGGATCATTCAATTTCATTTCATGGCCTTTTTGGCCTACATAACCCTTCGGATCTCAGGTATGCTGATAAGCACAACTAGTTGCAGCTTGCATCCAGGGCATGTTTTCAAATACATATAAGGTCAACAATTGTTTAGATATAGCTTTTAAGAACCATTGCTTTTTGGACCTTTCTTATACTCTTCGAGGAGTATTTTTAGCTATTCATCGCTCTTGCCCTTTTTAGTTTCCATGGGCGAATTTATAAGTTTCCATAAGTAGAACATGAGCTTTCAGTTTTAGCCAACAACATCTCAAGTGACTAGGGGGAGTTCAAGCCAATGCCAAACATCGAGACAACCGATCAGAATGATTTAGGCCTACAATCCAACTCACCAAAGGCAAGTTTTGTCACCAACTTAGAGCCGAGACACTGAACATACAGGGATGCAGTCCAAACACAGAGGTAGAAAAATGGGGAAGTCCTCAATATCAGAAAGTCAAATGAGATAGGTCAAGGTTTAAAGTCAAATAGGAAAGTCATGTATGGATGGAGTCAAGTGAATATGGAGCCTACACTAGCAAACAACTGGTGTCAGGAAAGACCATATCTATGTAAGGTGGAAAACCAATGGGTTTTGTTAAATGACCTAAATGTGCAAGCAATTGTCCATTTTATGATTTATAGTTCATTTTAAACAGTTTTCCACATCAGGAATAATATACCAAGCAGATGCTGTGAACATGACTAAATCAACAAGATAATAATCCACAATCAATGATAAAATATCCATAGATCATACAACATCATCATAGTAATAAACATCATATACCATCTGAAACACTGCTGCAATACATTTCTAAGCACTGAACTGAAACTGTATGGGATAAAGGGTCACATCGATCATCAAATCTGAACTCTCAAGGCTCAGCCTTGACACAAGGTCTAACATAAGTCTGAATAATACACTGCTCTGATCATGAGTGATCACAAAATATACAATCATCATAGCCATGCTCTGAATAATGGAAGCTCTGGAATGTGCAGATATCTGCTAAACAAGAATAGTAGCCCTGCTACTATGGTGTGATAACAGGAGGATTTACGTCAATGACTTTACATAATCAAATACAATAATGACATCCCGACGGAGGAATAAAACATCTCCGAATAAATTACAACAATAAAATACAATAGAATATTCTTCGAAGTTACAATATTTCAACAATCGGAAGATAATCTTATTGTATTTAATCAAGTCAAAACTATAAAAGATTAATGCGAAAACATACTTGTAATATTATCTCAAGAAATCAAGTGAAAATAGACAAGTCGGCCCCACAAGAATCACTGGGTTAAACTGCCCCAGTCACTAGGTAAAATTGTCCCAACACTGGGCAAAACGACCCCCAAAAAGTCGACCCAGTCACCCAGTGAAGCCGGCCCTATAGTGAAAAAGTCAGCCAGAAAAGAATATAAATAAAGGGGCACTTGTTGAAATACTGAGAGGGGGGTGAATCAGTATTTGCCAATTATAAACTTTTTAATCGAGAGCAAGTTGCTAATCACCAATCATAGCAGTATATCATCAACAATAAAAAAAATGCACAGTACACAAGATTTTTACGTGGAAACCCAAGTCCTGGGGGTAAAACCACGGAAGCTTTTTATAATAAAATTTGACCCAGCAACAACTGGGGTTACAAATTTAATACAACTTCTCCAGCTACAACTGGAAGGGGCTACAACCCCTAGGCTTCGTCAGCCACAACTGACAAGCTGCTACAACAGCTCAGCTCACAAGATTGTGAGCCCTAGCACCACCCTACCACCCTTTAGAAAGAGATTGTTGAACCTGTGGACCTGTCAAACAACAAACCCTGCTGCTAATGACCTCTGCTCTGTGATCACTGCCAAAATACCACTGCTTCTCAACCATCAAACTGTTTCATCAATCCTGTATGTGTTTATACTGCCAACCTGTGATAATCCTATATGTCAGTCTGTTCATCAATACCGCTGCTCATCATCAACCAAATACATCATATTAAAGTCATCAAGTCATCAAGGTCTGCTCAATACACTGCTGCAACCCAGCCAAGTCATCAAGGTCTGCTCAATACTGCTGCTGAATCAATCAACTCAATCCACTGTCGAAATTATCAAGTCAATCTGATATTGGTTACTCCTGTTATCTATCTGCTCAACTTTATCACTGTCATGAAGTCTGCCCAAGCATCAATTCCTTAAAAGATCTGTCTGTCAACCAATCAATAGTCAATACTGTCACCTGTCAAAACCCTGCTCATAAACCATCACAACCTGCTGCTCATCCCAAGTAATCAAGGGTCTGCTCATTATATAATCAGGTCTGAAAAGTCACTGGCAGATTTGATGCATGATGTTTCCCCACACACAGAGATTGAAGTTTCCTTGCTATGGATACCACCCAGCAGTAGTTACTCGCTGCTCACAAGGTACAATGACTCCCGAAAATATACAAAATGATGCCCAGTGATATGATGAAGTCTTATAACCTCAGTACTAAAGCTTAGATATGCCAAATATCTTTCCACAACGAGATTGTAGTGTAGAAATGATCCACTCAGTAGTGATATCATTAAATGTTGCCCAACAGTAATATAAGTGAAGACACTCCCACAATTAATAACTTCAATGTACAGCACTGTAACCTCGCCCAGCAAGAGAAATATTGGTCCACCCAGTAATGTCTCATCCCAGAAAAGTAGAAGTCGGCCCCAGTAAGGTAAATATGGCCCAGAATTAGAGTGTACGACCCTCAAATATCGTGATCAAGTCTGGGAATAATTAATATGCCCTTCTTTTACCTAACTGTACATAAACATTCATACTGTAATTAACATTTATGTGCAAACTAACATACCTGTTCATTCATGAACTGTGGAGACTTCTGACTGTTTGTAAATATCAAACTCAGACTGGGCATTTATCATCACAGTCTTCACTTTACCATTAAATACAGAACCATGCACAAATGCTGAGAAACTTGGACTGTCTGGAAGTGTTCAACGTTGCCTTGATGTGCAATTACAGAGACCTCCTGGCTGCCACAACTTTGTTGGATATTGTGTCAAAGATGAAGAGGATGAGCTCAAGTTAAAGATGCACCCACCACAGATGTTCCAGACTGTGTGTTATTCCCACGATTTGCTAAAATGAAACCCAGTGGAGTGTCCACAACAAGGGAGCTACCCCCATAGAGAACATGCCCCTCTTTCTGTTGTAGTTTCAGCGTAGTAAATGATAGAGAAAGAGCAAGGTTTAGAGCCTTCAGCAGTACCCACTCCCTCAAGTATGAGCCACGACTTACCAGAATAATATAGTGCTGCTACTGTGTTTTTACCAGAATAATATAGAGCTGCTACTGTGTTCTTGCCAGAATAATATAGTGCTGCTACTGTGTTTTTACCAGAATAATATAGTGCTGCTAAAGTATGCCACGAAAACACAAGAGGGAAAGTTTCCCAACTCTCACAGTGCGCTCTCCTGAGTTATGCGAACCTCTATCTCCACATCATCACCTTTTTTTTTTAACAACGTAATCTTCCTTCCTTTTTATACAAATGCTTTTCCAGATTTTAAGGGAGGCCGACATGTCAATTAGTTTAATTCAAATAACATTAATTAAAAAGAAATCTTTTGGCATGTCTACTTTAGGATAGTAATTAAATTTAAAAATTACTATTAAAATAATAGAACCACTTTTTCTTTGTCCCCCTCCTAAAATTTATTATTAAAATAATTAAAACACTTTTACTTTGTCCCCCTCCTAAAATTTAATGTATGTTAATTATTTCCTTTAATTTTTAAATTCATTTAGTGTAATTTATTAATTATTAGGATTTGTTTAAAATGTACTTAATTTTAATTTTAATTTAGATTATTATTATTATTTTTAAACCTTTATTTAGGGCCTCCCCCTTTTTATTTTTATTTTTAAGTTATTCTATTAATTATTTAATTATTAAATATATTTGATTATTAGGGTTTTAGTTTAAGGTTAGGGATTGGAAAGGGTGACACTAGAACTTAAGGAATTTTTATTAAGGGCAACGCAACCATATCAAGGGGTAATTAGGGCTTTTGTAATTGCCCCAAGGCCTCCAAGGGCTTCAAGTTTGGGCTTGGACAACCACAAAAGGACTCCTTAGACTCCAACAACACAAAAGACTCTCAGGGGCTCCACAAGGGGCACCACGACACCACAAGTCCTCACCAGGGCACTATTGGCATCAATGACAAAACTTTATCAACAGCACTCTCCTCATTTCAACACATGAGAAAGTTCGCTCAAGCAAGTGAACAAGTGCGCAACTCTAGAGGAGCAAAAGCACCAGCATTGTGAAGACATCTTTTGGGTTATCTCTCTTGTTCTTAGGAAGACTATGCTATCGAGAAGTTTATTCTGTATCTCTCTTGTGTATCTATTATTCTGGTATATCTTTTTGTGAGAGAGCTTTAGGTCTTCGTTTTATTGACATTTTACTTTGTTGACGAATATATACTGAAGAAGTTCTACTGGCTTTTCTTCCCCAAGAGGGTTTCCCAAAATAAATCTTTGTGTCTTTATGTGCATGGTTATTCTTTCAGTGATCCTTATATGCATGCAGTTAATGTTTATGTGAATGGAAATGTTCTAAATGTCTGACAAAGTTAATAACATCTAACTGCTAAGAAAAATTCAACAATTTTGCATGCCAAACTCAAAAAAATTAATAGTTGAACTGTACGGCCACCTCCTTGATTTATGTGTTGTACAGCCTTTAATAAATGCACCATACGACCTTCCTTGATTACTGTGCCAAGCTGTTGTACGACTACCTCAATAAATGTTGCATGGTTACCTCAAAAACTATGCCATGTACTAGCAATAAATGTTGTACGATCTACCTCAATTTATGTGCCAAACTACTGCCTCAAAATCTATCCCAAATCTCCTCATATGTGTACCTAACTTGCTACATTAATTGTTGTTCTCCCTCCTTGGGATCCGTGCCCTCCTTTGTTGCAATATTTTGTTCTTCTCTTTTTTGTTAATTTTTCACAATTTAATCAAAATTAATCTCGGATCTTACTGAGAGAATAACAAGCACAGCATAAACACAAGAGACAAAGATTTTCCTCAGGGAAACCATAAAGGAGAAAACTCCGCAACGTCCTTAGAGATAGAATGAGCAACAATACAATAGCAGAAAAGTAAACCCCAAATATAGAGATGGTCTTCAGCAGCTTCTCTCTTCTCCACTTGTGCGAACTCCTGCTCTCTCTCACTAATGCGAATTGAGTGAGTGAGTGAATGATCCAAATGAGAGAGGCACCCTCTCTATTTTAACTTTCACTTGACCTTTACCCCAACTAGGTCGGCCCCTAGTTGTACCTGACTGGGCCGACTTCTCTAGGAGAGTCTAATAACCCATTGACAACTTAACTCTGGGGTCTAATGCCCCGAATTACAATGGAGGGTTAGCCTCAATGACTTTACATGACCCAAATACAATAATGACTTTCCCGACCGGAGGAATAAACATCTTCGTCAGACATACAATAATAAAATACAAATACAACATAAAATATACAAGTGAATATCTTCCAAAGTTACAATTACATTAACACTCCCTCTTAACTAGGACGGTATTCTCTTGACACAGTCATCAACACAAGTCTTCGTCATTGGATCAACAATGCTGGAACATCATCATCAACACTGGATCGTCGTCATCACTACTGCTGCAATTCTCGTCATCTCGACCATCAATTGGTGTTATCTCTCAGTTCTTCTCATCATAGGAAGTTCTACAAAGCCAGCCATTTTTCATGCTGGATGTAGTCCTAGCCTCCATGTAGGTTTTCATCATCTCTGCGGGAAAGCCATCAAGTAGATACAACCCAGGACTTATTATATTGCCTCTGCAAAAACCTGTGCACATCCCAGGACTGATTATATTACCTCTGCAAAAACCTGTGCACATCCCAAGACCTATTATATTGCCTCTACAAAAACCTGTGCACATCCCAGGACTGATTATATTGCCTCTGCAAAAACCTATGTACATCCTAGGACTGATTATATTGCCTATGCAAAAACCTGTGTACCCTATTGTTGCCTCATCATGTCCAGCTCATCTCAATGTCAACAGAGCACATCCCAAATGCACATCACACAGCACTTACATCAACCGACATGGGAGGGCAAACCTACCACCATTCGGAAAAGGCACAGCACTTACATCAACACACATGGGAGGACCAACCTACCACCATGTCGGAAAGGCTCTGCACTTACATCAACAACCATGGGAAGACAAACCTCAACCATGCCGGAATGGCCCCAGCCCTTACATTTGCACCATGGGAGGACACACCTACTACCATGCGAGAATGGCTCATGTGCATCTGCGTCTTCCGGACTCATCTTCCCCTTTGAAGGAGCCTCGATCTGAAGTACAACAAGCTTCTCTCTGAAGTACTCGAACTTCACTCTGGCTAGCGGCTTGGTCAACACATTGGCTATATGCTCGTCCATCGCAACATACTGGAGCTTCACTGCTCCTCTCTGCACCATATCCCTGATATAGTGGTACTTGATCTCAATGTGCTCCGACTTGTCATGGAACATTGGGTTCTCAGACAACTTCACACAGCTCTGGTTGTCACAAAATATACAAGTCGCATCCAACTGGAGATCAAACAAATCAGACAGTAGCTTCCTAAGCCATACTACCTCACAACTAGCCGAACAAGCTGTGACATACTCTACTTTGGATGTACTCAGTGCCACGCAGGACTACTTCCGGCTAAACCATGAGATCACACCTGATCCCATACTGAAGCAGCACCCCGAAGTGCTCTTCCTGTCAGTGGCATTGCCTACCCAATCCGAATCAACATAACCCTCCAGGTTAATCTTCTGATTCACATCATACTTGAGCCCATAATCAATCGTACCCTTCAGGTACCTCAGAGTATGCTTTGCAGCAATCAAGTGAACATGTCTTGGATCTGTCAGGAACTGGCTCAATGTGTTCACAACAAAGCAAATAGCTGGTCTCTTATTCATCAAGTACATCAAAGATCCAATCATCTGACGATACATCATGGCATCAACCGACTATGATGAAGCATCATACTTGAGCCCATAATCAACTGTACCCTTCAGGTACCTCAGAATATACTTTGCAGCAATCAAGTGAACATGTCTCGGATCCGTCAAGAACTGGCTCAATGTGTTCACAGCAAAGCAAATATTTGGTATCGTATTCGTCAGGTTCATCAAAGATCCAATTATCTGACGATACATCGTGGCATCAACCAACTCTGATGAAGCATCACTCAATAGCTTCAGGTTCAATGCCATAGGTGTGGCCATGGCCTTGCAATCCATCATCCCGAACCTCTTCAGGATCTCCACTGCATACTTCCCTTGTCCAAGGAAGATTCCATCTGCGCTCTACCACACCTCCATGCCTAGAAAGTAGTGCATCATACTCAATTCCTTCATCTCGAACTTGGCAGCAAGCTTCCTCTTCGTGTCTGCAATCAACCCATCCTCACCTATCACAAACAGGTCATCTACTTAGAGTAGGAGTATCACTAGGTTCCCTTCCTCAACCTTGTAGTAAAGGTTGGAATCCGCTTTACTCTTGGTAAAGCCCAAACTAGTCAGGAAGTTGTCTATCCTGCCTTACCACATCCTGGGTGCATGTTTTAATCCGTAAAAGGCCTTCTTCAATTTGCACACATGAGTCTCCTTGTCATGTGTCTCAAGTCCGAGTGGTTGCTCCACATACACTTCCTCTTCCACTACACCATTCAAGAGAGTTGTCTTGACATCCATCTAGTGTACCTTCTATTTCATCACTGCAGCCAATGCAAGTACTGTTATGATGGAAGTGTATCTGGCTACAAGTGCAAATGTCTCCTCATAATCTATCCCTTCCTTCTGGGAGAAGCCACGTGCCACATATCTTGCCTTGTTTTTCTCTATGATGCCATCTACAGCATGCCTGATCTTGTAGATCCACTTGGAAGTCCCAACAAACTTCCCTTCTGGTCTTGGTACCACATCCCAGACATCATTCTTCCTGATCGACTGATATTCCTCGATCATGGCATCCTTTCATTCTTTCTTCTCTCTGCCGCTTCTTCACAGTTGGCAGGTTCCTTGTCAATGATGTCGCATAGCAGGGCTACATAACTGGAGTATGGCCTCGGTCTCTGTGCATTCCTTCTGGAGCGCCATATCTCTCTGCATCTTGAATTGCCTCTCGTACCCATGCTGGTTTCCTCTTGTGAGAATTCTTCTCACGGGGTGGATCTACAGGTTCCTGTGGGTCTTCCATCTCGCAGTCTTCATATTCTTCTAGGGTTGCTTCATTCATTGTTGTATCTCGGATCCTGGGAACTTCAGGTTCTTCAGTGTCTTCATCTTGACTTCGTAAATCTTCTTGAATGTTATAGTTGAATCATCGTCACTTGTTCTTCAAAACAAGTCTCTCTTGTAGTACACGATCTTTCCTACAATTCAAGTTCAATTGCATGATTAGAAACATTTCATAATTGTCAAAACAAATTCTATGAATAAAGATATAGGTCACACAGTCATGCAACTATCTTAGCCAATGATTCAACACAACATTCATCCATTTCCTGTATTTATATGGTAACTTCCTAGATGCCTTCCATCTCTACCAGAACATTGTTACGAGTGTGCACTACTCCCAACATGTCAGCAAAGAGATTTCATTCTAGATAAGTAGCAATGAAATGTTGTACAGTATCATCGGCCACTTACCCATTTATTTGCATATTAGTAGTATCTTTGTTCATTAATGCAGCTTTTCTAACATGCATAATACGCATCCTAAATCTAGGAACATAAGTATGTACATGACTAAACAATATCATTTAAGTAATCACACATACAAGAAATAACAATTCAAATACTTATCTTTGTTTGGTTGTTGGGTGCACTCCCTCTTGATCTTTGTTTCCTTGCAGGAACTACTAGAGTGTGCTCCCTCTTGATCTTTGCTTCTTTGTCGGAGCTACTGGAGTCTCTGATAGTGTACTCCTTTCTTCTGCACCTTAACCAATGTTGAAAATGGATGAGAAGTTCTTCCATAGAGCATTGATCTTTATTTGTTTTCCGGAGTCCAACTCTGTAGGAGCTTCTCCTCATTTTTTCATGTAATATAGAAAGTCATCTCTAGCTTTATCTTATGAGGTGGAACTTTCTGAATGAACCCTAGTAGATTGTTACCTTCATTACAATACATATTCTTCATCACTTGAAGAATCGTCATTTTCTTTTGTGGTTCTCTTCCTTGGAGGTTCATCATCCTCCGCAGTGTGAGCGTGGTGCCTCTTCTTGTTGTTCTTCTTGTTGTGGAAGCCACTTTTATTTCTGGGACAATTTCTAGAGTAGTGTCCCTTCTCATCACATGTATAGCATTTAGATAGAGATCTTTTCTAGATATTTGTAATGTCCCCATTCAAATAAATTCCAAAAGGAGAAAATTCCACCAATCTACTAGTTTCCTAGGTTGGGTGGAGACATTAAATTTGGAATAAGGATACTAATAAACCCCAAATGGACTTTAGCTTGACATAAATATATTAAGAGGGGATAAATAAATATTTATGATGATAAAATAAGATGGCACTTGGTCATGGAGACACATGGATGGTGTGGGACCCATGCAAAGCTAGATTTCCCATGCCACATGGCATTCCACTCTCACCCATTTGAATCCAAGGTGGAGTCCACTATCTTTGGGGGAGTTGGAAGAGAATAATACTTGGCATGGCTCAATGAGGTCGAAATGTAGAAGAAGAGTAACTCCCATGGAAGAGGAAGAGGCATTTTGGAGCTAGTAGGACACTTGGGCTAGATTCCCTAATTTCTATGACACCAATGATGAAGATGCCTATGACACTTATGACAAAATCAGACCTGATGGCTGACATCTGACATACATGACATGTCAAGGCTAAAAATAGCCTCCAAGAAGGCGCACAAGGGAGTTAGGGCAGCCAAAGAGACACCTACTCGAATTGAGTGAAGGAGGAGGCTAGATTTGGAGGGACAAGTGGCATACTTGGGAATCTCTTCCCAAATTGAGTTCGCATGAAGCTCATGGATGGAATTCGAGTTAGGGAAGCCTTAGGAAGTTTATAAAAGTCAGGAACAAAAGACCAGCTTTTGATCATTTGAGATTTTGCATTTGGAGAGGAGAGCTAGTAGAGTGTTATTCTACTTGCCTTAGCACCAATTTCGAGGGTGAAAGATTCCCATCCTAATTGGCAATTGGAGAGGCCATTCATACCTTTCATTTGGAGCTACAATGGAGTCTTTTGTTACAGGTTGAAGCTACAGGGTAGCTCGTGGTCACATTTCTTTCAGCTTGCTTCTACAACCATTCTCTCATTTCTTGGCATATTCTTGCTCCTTGAGGAGAGGCGCACTTGGTGAGGTGCTGATCTCTTTGAGATAGCTCTTGAGGCCCCATATATTTGTAATCTGATATATATACTCTGTATTTACTACTCATAAGACTTTCAGATCGAAATTCCAAGAGATTTCTTGTACAAATGCTAAACTATGAATAAATGGTGTCATTTCCCCAATACCTTGTTATTTGCACTTGAAGTGGTATCAAATTCGAATGGTTCAATCAATATTTGATATATTAATGTTGTATGGAGTGCCATTAATATGCTGAAGACGTTTCATATTCATTAGACAAGCATTTGGAGCAATATTCTTAAGTTTCATAACAATTTGTGAAGATTTACTATCAATTCCCCCTATGTCAAAGTTAATATACAAACATCTGATTTATGGGAGTTGCAGAAGCTTATAGAAACTTATTAATGATGAATTGGGGAGCCCACTGAAGTCCTTTATCAGTACCATGTCTCTGTTCTGAAATTTGGGAAGGTTTTACAGTGTTTGGGAAGCCATCTTTGTCTCCTACCCTTGGGGATTGTGAACCTCGATTTGACTAGTAAAGTTCATCATTTTTCCCTGATTATAAATTAATGTTGCAAAAGTGTTTTAAGAGTGTCCAAGCATCCATCAGCCTCATTTACATGTCTGAATACCTTCCAAACTCATTCAGACCCAATTCGGAACCATTTGGAGCAATTTGGAAGCAGTTGAGTCAATACTAGTCTAAGGGTCAAATTGGCCAAAAATTACAATTTTTCCTAGTTTGTGCAAATTCTTAAAAAGGGACACTACAATCTTCTAAATTTCTCCCTCTGACTTTGGTGGTGATGCTTCTCCTTCTTACGGCGGTGATGCTCCCTCTTGTTGTTATTCCTCTTGGAGTGTGCTGCAAGAGCTTGATCGTCGTTTTCTCCCATCTTCTCTCCTCGAGCTACAAGTCGAGCTTCTTCTTGTGAGCATTCCTCCCACAGCCTACTGAATGTGATTAACTTCTTTCTAGCACAAATCCCTTGAATGAAAGACCATTCAAGGTGGTCATCACAATTTCTTCATTTTCAACATCTTCTCCTACGGCTTCAAGTTGCTCCTTGATTTTAGAGACCCTTGTAAAGTAGGACTGCATGGTCTCTACATTTTGTATCTTCACATTCTTCAACTGGTTCCTCAGGGTCATTTTCCAATTTATATTCTTCCCTTCAAATAGCTTGGTCAATGAATCAAACATCTCTTTAGGTGTCTTCAAGGATGACTCATGTGGGATGAGGTGATCCTTAATAGAATCTGCAATGATCCTCTTGGCCTTGACCAAGTTCTTCTTATGTAAATCTTTAGCCTCATCTCCCTCTGGAACTGGAACTTCTTCATTCACATATGTGTCCAATTCATTCTCTTCAAGGACAAGTGTAATCCTATACTTCCATGCTCAAAAGTTATCAGCCCCTTAAAGCTTATCCTCAAGCTTGGTGTGGTGAGACATATTTAATGAGAACTTCAAATGGAAATAGAAAAGCTTTTAGGTCTTACCACTTGATTCGCTGAAACTGGTTCTGGAGCTGGCTGGACCTAGGGTTTGTCAAAGAAACCCTAAATTTTCAAACTTGGAATTTGAAACTTCTGACTGGATGGATTGATGCATCTCCTCAAGGCAAGTTGTCCAATGTACTCACTTCCCTAAATCAATGAACAGAAACCAAAAATATTCAATGCCCTAGTTTTCCTCCTACAGTAGTGACGGGCCGAAAAATGAAAATTCTTAGAATTGAATTTTGTTTTCACAGATGCGCCTGGATGAGGCGAATATGCTGGTACACTTGGTTTCTGAAAATTCCAAAAATTCACCCTTCAAAATTGACTTGCGAATTTCGGATCTGCAGTTTCTGGCTTTTTCTGGTTTTATGGTTTTTCTGGTCCAAAGTCAAACTAGGGTTTGACTTTCTGGGAGTTTTACCCAACCAAAAACTTTGATCTTGGTCTCTAAATTTCGACTTCGATGAGGAGCATCTCCCTATGTTGATTGCACTCCAAAATTCCACTTCTGTGAAAAGCCCTAATTTCCGGCAGTAGTGACGAGCCAAAAAATGAAAATGCTCAGAATCAACTTCTGCTTCGACAGAAATATTCACCCTCCTTAGGTGAGTTAGCCTAGCCTCTTTTTGTTGATGATCTATGGAGAGAAGTCCAAAAAATAAGAAGCCCTGGCTTCTGCAGCTGCACAGTGTCTTCTTCTCAAGTTAGCTCTGATACCATGTTAGTTTTTCACAATTTAATCAAAATTAATCTAGGATCTTACTGAGAGAATAACAAGCACAGCATAAACACAAGAGACAAAGATTTTCCTCGGGGAAACCATAAAGGAGAAAACCCCGCAACTTCCTCAGAGATAGAATGAGCAACAATACAATAGCAGAAAAGTAAACCCCAAATATAGAGATGGTCTTCAGCAACTTCTCTCTTCTCCACTTGTGCGAACTCCTCCTCTCTCTCACTAATGCGAATTAAGTGAGTGAGTGAATGATCCAAATGAGAGAGGCACCCTCTCTATTTATACTTTAACTTTCACTTGACCTTTACCCCAACTAGGTCGGCTCCTAGTTGTACCTGACTGGGCCGACTTCTCTAGGAGAGTCTAATAACCCATTGACAACTTAACTCTGGGGTCTAATGCCCCGACTAACAATGGAGGGTTAACCTCAATGACTTCACATGACCCAACTACAATAATGACTTTCCCGACCGGAGGTATAAACATCTCCGTCGAAGATACAATAATAAAATACAAATACAACATAAAATATACAAGTGAATATCTTCCGAAGTTACAATTACATTAACATTTTTCTCTCTCGCTTATGTTCTCTCTCTCCTCATTAAATGAATAATGAAATTAATGTCTTTTCCCTAGATTTTATTTTTATCTCTTCATGAGGAAGTTATTTAGATCTAATGACTGAGATTAAATCCTAGGCTCTTCAAGATCTACGGTTGTGATATAATCTCTCATTATCACAACTTAAGTTACTTTATTCCTCATAAAGCAAAAAGTCACTTAAACTTTATAAATATAAAGTTCATATCTAGAGAGTCAGAGACCACTTTAAATCCCCCACATGCTAAGACACAACGCCTATGTAGAAGGCATTCCAAGCTATAAACTCAACAGGCATTGAGAGCAAAGGCACATCATTGAGGTTAGTTGGGGCATGACATCCTCCTTCCATACTCGACGTTTCATCAAGTTGCAACGATTCATCATTTTTGTCATCATATTATGCATTATGTGGTTTAGTCCCCAACTTGTGGATGACAAGCCCTAAAAATTCATTGAAAAAAATTGAGTTATTTTAGGTAGGTTGGCCTAGAGGAGTGAAAAGGTGTCTTTTTTAAAAAGGCTTGTCTTGTCCCACATATAAATAAGACACTCATTCATTTGTAACACAAGATCATGGGATCAAATAAAATCGTTTCTCTTTTTCTACTTGTCTCTCTTGGCTAAGTGGTGCACACCTCTCTTCTTGATATCTAGAAGCTTCAATGTGGTATTTTCTTGGTGTTTGGAGGTTGATACTTAATCTTACAAGGCTTGTCTAAGGGAAAGGATTCTTGAGGGTTACTCTCTTCTTCTTTTCTCTTCTTTTCTCTTCTTTTGTGGTAAGATCTCTAGTTCTCTTGTATTGCATTATCGAAGACATCCAAGGTAAGAGAATTAGGGTTTTTAATGCGTAATAACATTGTCTTGTAAGTGACACATCCCTCCCTAGAGGGTCTCTCTTGTTAGGCTTTTGACACTTCTCTTTGGCCTAATTAAGTCAAGACCAACACAACCTAGAGTTTCTTGGTTTTGCCCTCATTCATCAAAATTGGATTGTCAATTCTTGAGAGGAACGCTAACCACAATTCATCAGTGGCCTTGTAGGGAAGGGACTTAGGTATTTATTTCCCTCATCTTCACTTGGAATCTCTTTTATCAAATATTTGTTCTATATATATTGCAAAAATACAAAAAATCAGATATTGTGAAAAACCTACAAATTTTATATTTTTGAAAATATCCAAAAACATTTATTTTCTGTGCCTTAGTTATTTTAATTGTTATTTTCTAAAGTAGTTGATTGCAGCAATAAATTTCAGATCTGGATAAAATATTGTAAAGATCCAAAAAGTGAGAAAATCTTCCAAAAAAATCAATTTTAGGCCCTAAAAGTGTCCTAAAGGAGGTGACATCATCCTAGGATTAAGTGACATCAGCCCTAAGGGGTTGTTTCAGATTTGGTTATTGAGTTATTGCAGGTCCATCTTAAAAGAAAAGTCAAACCCTAAGGGTTTGAGGAAGTTTGGGTCAAGTTCCAAGTTACTCGAGAAGATCCTCGGGGGATTTGAGGCCAAGAGATTTTTTGGTTCACCTTAACTGCAGTAAATTACAGACCTAAAGCATAAATCAACATCAAATCACATCCTTCATCCATCAAAAGAGGGGTGCCCTAAGGGATTGATGCACCCTGCCTTGGTGGTTGTCGATAGGTCAATTTTGTGAAATTCCGACAATTAGTTTGTGAGATATCTTGTGTTTTGTATTGTTGTTTTTTACTCCAGAAAATAGCATCAGCAGATTACATATTTATCATTGCTCCTAACCTTACAAGTTAAAGGTTTTATTGTAGACATATATCATTGACTCCATTAGGCACTGGTCTATTGACAATGGGAAGGTCTTGTAGGGATAGAAGTACTTTCTATTGTGTCTTTACAGGTCTATCTTTATCATCGTTATCAAGGAGCCTCTCGTGGCCTAAAGGACCAAGGCCTAAAGAGGAAGGGGGTTACATCAATGTAATTCCTTGAATAGTTGTCGATCATAGCATTGGGTCCACTGGATCCACCTACCCTATTTGGGTCCTGTTATGTTGTACATGTACCAGCGCACCTTCAGATATGTGCCCAGGAGGAGAGGGTCGTTTTTTTTCAGGACCATGACCATGATGGGTGTTATCCAGCATTTTCTGGGTGGTGGTCATGGCCAGACCCTTTGGTCCTTCTCTTAGGAGTACTATGGCTTAGTGGCATTGATGACTACCTCATTATAAGGCTTGTAGCCCTGAGGTTGGTGTCCGGGGTTCCTAGGGATGGGTCACTGGGTCACATGACCTCCCACTTGTTTTCTACTACGGTGACATTTCTTCCAGCTATGAGGCTCTTGCCTCTCCTCCAGGTCACCTCAGGCACCTATCCTGGTCCTTTTCAGCTGAACGCCCCTTTCTCCTTGGGTTAGTTCCAGTGATGACGTCATATCTTCATCCAGGTCGTACTGCTTGTTTTGGGGGGGGAATTGAGGGATTATCAACATTGTTGGGGTTAGATGGGGCATGAAGTCCCCCCCTGCTTACTCCATCCTTCAACTCGGAGTAATTTGCTCATTTTTAGCTAGTTTGGTCATTTTTGGGTAAACTATGGGGAAAATGCCCCAAGTTACCCACAGATATAATTATTTTATATTATTTCATGCTATATTTTTAAATTGACATTTTAATGGCATGTTGGCCTAGATATTTTGTAAAAGTGAGTGTGAAAGACTATAAATACACTCTCCTCACTTCATTTGCAAATCACAACTTACGGGACAAAATTCATAATGTTACTTTTTTACCCAAGATAGCCTTATGAAGTGATGCGCACCTCTTGGAGGGATGTCTTTTGCCTCTTTTGGATGAAAATTGGTTTTCTCTTGCTTTGCTAATGCTTGGTGGATGCTAGAATTGTTGGAAGAACACATGCTCAAGTAAGTTTAGCCCAATTTTAGCCTTGCTTAGTGAATGGTAAGTGAATTTTGCTTCTTGAATGATTGAATGGTGGCCCTAGGGCTGCATTTTTTCTGAAAATGACCTTTTATCTACCTTCTATCCTCTTAGCATAATGAAAACGCTCCCTAGAGGAGGTTTTTACGAAGTTTATCCTTGGAACTCCAACTTTGCCCTAGATTAGGCTCTTGTAACGATTATGAACCCTAGAGGTTGTTGCAAGAAGCCTTAATTTAGTAGACAGGGAGAAAGAACTCCAAGAGGAAGGTTGGTCACCTTTCTCTAAGGCTAGGGTTTAAAGGTAATATCCATTAAAACCCTAAGTTGTCACTATTCTACCTAAAAACCCTAGTTTGTACATGTGTAAATATTAATTTTAGGTTTGATTTCTTGTTTAACTTTTGTAATTAGTTTCTTTTTCTGTTTGAACCTAAAAACTAAACCCTAACCCTAAAACCAGATCTACTTTTGCCCTAGCGGCCTACTCTCTCTTCCTCCCTAGGGTTTGCTCCCTCCTCCATTGCCTTCGCCCTCCTCTTCTCTTCTTCTTTGCACCCTCGCTCCTTTGCCCCACCTCGCCCTCCTCTTCCTCCTTCCTTCCTTCTTCTCCTCTTCCTTTCTTTCCTTCCTTTTCTCCTTTCTCCTCCCTTCATTCTCCTTCCTTACATTCCTTTCCTCCTCCTTTCCTTCTCTCCTTCCCTTTCCTTCTTCTTTTTCCTCCTACAAACCCTCAACCAGCCTGAAATAGGGCTCGGCCTTGCGCTTAAGGACCTCGGCCTAGCTCCTTTAGCCTCACCTTGCCCTCGGCCTTTCCCTAAAGAGGCTTAGTCCCTTATATTTGGGCCTTTCCAAGGCTGTAAAAACCATAAAACAGCCCTCTTTCCTGGCTGCCACAGTCTGCAACATACTTCAGACTGTAAACACTTAACAATCATCCCAAACCAGCATTGCAACTACACAAAACCACATACAAGAGTTAGTTATTGGTTACATTTTTCTACTGTTTTAAAGGTTGTCCTAATTGAGATAATTGCAAGGTCTGAAAATACATTACATACAATCTGAAAACTATATTTGTTGACAGTCGTACGTTGCTAAAGTTGTGATAAAGAAGGTGGGAGCATTGTGGTATACTTTAATTGCATAAGCTCTATTTCACATACATCTTCCTAGAGCTCATAAGAACTGCCCTAATTGTCATAAAAGGACTGTCAAAATTGTCATACTGTTGTGATTGGTTGATCTTACACTTGTATCATTGCACTTACATTGAATGATCTATGTTTACATGGTTAATGTTATTTATTGGTGAATGATCTCTTGAATATTAATGAATGCCATCTATCACTAATTTACATATCTTGCCTTGAAATACATCGAAGTAATATATTGATTTGACACATCTTTCTTTAGCATCTACAAGCACTTAACTGAGTTAGTATGTCCTCTTCATTCATAGAATTAATTGGTTAAAGGCACTGGTCACCAACTTGGTCATCTAAAAGGCATAGTATTTTTTGTCCTAAGTGTTTGCAGAGCATCAAAGGGCTCTCCCCTTGGAGGTTACGACACTCTAAAGTAGTTGGATGTGTGACTAAGGTGACAGTGGTCACATTTTCCATGCATTTGTTCATTGGATACTAGACTTGCTAGTTCATCTGGTAACAGGTCCACTTTCTTCATTTGGGTTCACTTATCTTTGATCGTGGAAGATTGTTAGTTTTGACGTTGTTGTCAACGACCAAGCAATTCCTCGATTGATTTCAACGACATATCTCAGCAATTTGGATGGCCAAAATCCAGGTGAGTTCTTGTTTTGTATTTGATAAGGCTATTGTTAAAGGACTAAATTTCCAGGCCTTAGATGGTGAATCCAATTAAAAATCATTTTGTGAAGTCCAGCAATGCTATTACACTTTTTGGCGCCGTTGCCACGAACATCTTGAAGTTGTTGGGTCAAAGCCCTATCTCTCTAGCAAGAATGACAAATTTGATAAGAAGGTTGAGGTAAGTTTTTGTTTTGTACATTGGTAAGATTATTGTTAAAGGACTAACTTTGCAGGTCTTATCTGGAGACTCCCACTGAAGAAAACACAACAAAGTACATTACAAAACATAGCCCTCAACTATTGATCACATTGTCAGGCGTGGGGGGTAAGCACATCTGTCAGTCAAGAAGATAAGCTCATTTTGGCGACTCCACACATTTTGGCATCAATAAAAAGATGATATGGCATTTTATGACGAAGAATGGGTGCAGGATTGGTTTGATCCATTAGATTTCTCAGGGATCCCGAGATATACTAATCAACTCCATGGCTTTGATCCGTACAACGATGATTGGAAGAAATACATCCCAAAATTTCATGCAGATAAGGATTTATCCTACTGGCATGTAATATCATTTATTAAGGTTATTTCAAACTTAAAAGTGGTTCATGAGGATGTCAAGATGAAGATGCTCATGTTGTCTTTTGACCTCACATACGCTGGTGTATACGAATGGTATGAAGGGATTCCAAAGAGAGGAGTTCACTCACTCAAAGAATTTATCAAGGTTTTTTGTGAGAGATGGAATCCTTATTTTAGAGAGGATATTGGATATCTCATGGATGATGACGCTTTTAGCTCATCAAATGAAGAGAGTGATGAAAATCAACCCCTAGAAAGCTCTCATGTGGGAGCCATTATTGAAGGATTATTGCCAAAGACAAAGGGAGAAGCCCTAGTATGAATAATATGCTAAGGTGGCTTCACTGGTGGTATGATTTCACTTGACTTATCTCTTTCATCATGCTTAGAGTAGGTAGGTGGGTTGCATAATCTATTACATAAGCATTTGATTTCATCATTTACTTTTACCCATGCATTGCACTTGTTATTTATTGCATTTCAATTTGATTTGAACAAGGAAGGACAACAGAGTCTACCTCCGAAGCATTTGATGAATTTGTTGTTTGAAGTGTGTGTAGGTCTGCAGGTCCCGGAAGATTCAACGGTTCTCATGCACTTTTGAGAGAAGTGCATGTCCCACAGTTGGAGTCAATTGTTACCCTCTAGATATTCTGCAATGTGCCATACCATTTATGCCAAAGAGGAGGGGTCTTTTTTCATTGTAAAGGCCAAGCTTGGGGTTTGTTTATGTAACAGTGTTGGTCTCGTGGGGCTCAAGACCAGTGGTCTGGTCATGGCAGGTCCTTGGTTTTCATTCTAGGAAGTGTTGGCTTAGTGGCATTGTTGACTGACCCTTGATGAACGGAAGTCCGCCGTCATGTTGGGCCACTTGTGCCCTAGGTTAGTGTCTGTGCTTCTTGGGATGACTCCATTTGGACACATGGCTTAGCGGCTCCCAACCACACTCATGTTTATGCTTTGTAGAAAGTGATTACACGTGTAAGGGTTGTCATACCCATCTTAGCACCACCTCATTTATGCCCACTTGAACCTATTTTCTCATGTATTGACCCTCCTCTTGGCTCAATCATGCCACATTGATGATGACATCACCCTTATAAAGAGGTCGTACTACCTAAAGGAGGGCATTAAGGGCAAAAGCACACAGTTGGGGTTCGTTGGGGCATGATGTCCTCCTTCTATGCTCAACGTTTCATCACGTTGCAGTGATTCATCATTTTTGTCATTATATTATGTATTATGTGGTTTAGTCCTCAGTTTGTGGGTGACAAACCCTAAAAAATCATTTTAAGTTATTTTAGGTAGGTCGACATAGAGTAGTGAAAAGGTGTCTTTTTGAAAAGGCATGTCTTGTCACACATAAATCAAACACTCATTCATTTGTAACACAAGATCATGGGATCAAATAAAATCCTTTCTCTTTTTTTATTTGTCTATCTTGGCTAAGTGGTGTGCATCTCTCTTCTTGGCATCTATAAGCTTCAATGTAGTATTTTCTTAGTGTTTGAAGGTTGGTACTTAATCTTGCAAGGCTTGTCTAAGGGAAGGAATTCTTGAGAGGATTACTCTCTTCTTCTTTGCTCTTTTTTGTGGTAAAATCTCTGGTTCTCTTGCTTTGCACTCTCAGAGACATCTAAGGTGAGCGTTAATTAGGATCTTTAATGCATAATAGCACTGTCTTGTAAGTGAGACATCCCTCCTTAGAGTGTCTCTTTTCTTAGGCCTTTGGCACCTCTCTTTTTCCTAAATAGGTCAAGACCAACAAAACCTAGGGTTTCTTGGTTTTTCCTAATTCATCAAAATTGGATTGCCAATTCTCAAGGGGAACACTAACCACAATTCCACAATGGCCTTATAGGGAAGAGACTTAGGTCTTTATTTCTTTCATATTTACTCAGAATCTCTTTTATCAAATTTGTGTACTATATATATAGCAAGAATACAAAAAATCAAATATTGTGAAAAAACCCTACAAATTTTATATTTTTAAAAAGAACCAAAAATATTTGTTTTCCGTGCCCTAGCTATTTTAATTGATATCTTTTGAAGTTGTTGATTGCAGCAATAAATTCCAAATATTGATAAAATATTGTAAAGATCCAAAAAAGTCAATTTTAGGCCCTAAAAGAGGTGATGTCATCCTAGGGTTAGGTGACGTTAACCCTAAGAGGTTGTTTCATATCTGGTTATTGAGTTATTGCAGGTCCATCTCGAAGGAAAATTCAAACCCTAAGGGCTTGAGGAAGTTTGGGTCAAATTCCAAGTTACTCGGGGGTCAAATTCCAAGTTACTTGGGAAGGCCCTAGGGGAATTGAGGCTAAGGGGTTTTTTGGCTCACCTTGGCTGCAGTAAATTGCAGACATGAAGCATAAATCAATATCAAATCACATCTTTCATCCATCAAAAGAGGGACGCCCTAGGTGAGTGTTATAAACATAATAATAGATATAAATAATAGAAATAATTTATAAATAGGATTAATATTAAATGAAAAGTCAAGAGACACACTCGTGACCAATCAATGCCTATAAAGTATACTGACATAAGAGCATTGTAATTCATCATTTATTCAATCATATATTCATTATATACATTTATTGTAGAGACCTTTCTGCCAATTTTATAAAGAACAATTTCTATTCTTTACATTAGTATCAGAGCAAATTCGTGGGTTAAAATACCTCAACAATCCATCTGACACAACCTCAATTGTTGCCCATACACCACCAATGTGGTTGTCGTACATTATATATCAAATCCGTACAGACTTGTACATCATCCGTACGCCAATTTAGCCGCCAAATTCGTACATCCGCCAATTCCTAGAAATTTCATACACTGCAAATTTTTTTTACAGATTCAATACTTTTGTACTCCACTAAAAAAATTAGTATAGTTGACCTGCAATTTGTACACCAATGCATCTATACATCACGCATTTAACCGTCATTTTAAATCTTTTGTACAATCATATAATCTGCCACCTCACCACAATCATCTACATCCATACACAGTTGACATCATCATGTCGTCATAACTCTATCTCATCATTCTATCAGTTCCATACGATCCGCTGATTGCACTTCATGTCCATACTTCTACTGATTGATAACTAACTGTTATCACATTCATAGTAGTCGGGGCTACCATGTCTTCAGACCAATTTCCAGTACTTTTCTCAGCCAGCCCTTTTGCTATAGATCAGCAATCGATGAGCAGCTTTCCTATGATCACTCATAATTTCAACAGACCCAGAGCACATATTTTCAGCCTTATGCCATGACTAAGCCTCATGACCCCAGATTTGATGACTGAGGTAGTCATTTTCTTCCATATAGAGAAGACATGATGATAATGCCCATGGTTTATACAGCAGCAATGTTTCAATGGTTATTCAGTGGTTCATATGATGGATACAAGTATATGACCCAGCAGGGATATAGTTGTGCATTAGATACTTATATTGTGCTCTTTTACTTCTTTTGGTAGCTTGACTAGGTATTTAGTGGTTATTATCTGGCAATATCTTTATGTGGTTGATTGATTGTTTAGAAGTGAAAGTAATTTAGTTGCTTGAGATTAGAATTTCTTGCGTATACTCATTGGTCATGCCCTCTTAGTAGTATGGACTTGGTCATTCCCCCTGTTGCCGCCGGATCAACACACCTGGTTAACGCAGCAGAAAATCTTTGCTACTGCTCGGTGTGCCCTTGGAGGCAAGTCTCAAGTCAAGGTTGTCACCTGATCTTGACTCCTCCGTTTAGGAAAAACTCCCAACGAAGCCAAGGGGCGTAGTCCCTAAGGAATGTTTCTAAGGTTGTTAGAGTTCCCGTGTAAATGATTAAATGTTTTTAGGAGTTGTTTTTTGGGTTGTGATTTAAAAGGTTCCAAGATGATTGCAACAAGGTTTAAGTAACTTTTACCAGCATGAATTAAATAATCACTGTAAAAAATATAGCAGATGCACCATACTTGATATTGATAATAAGCAAATAAAAGAGTGCAAGAACCAGTGCCTTATGGAGTCGATACAATGTAAAATGATAAGTGCTGAAAAAGGGAAATGTTGTGCAATTGTCTCTTGGTTGATTTTAGGTTTATTAAATGTGAAACTTGATTAAGGGAAAAAAGGGAAAACTCCCGATATACCGTGAGGTACAGGGAGGAATGTCCGGAAATTTAGAAGTTGGTGGTTTTGTGCAAGGACATGTTGGTTGCCAGAGTCTCAAGAGCGTGTTCAACACTACACCAACCAGGGATGTAGTCTAATGGTGCCCCCAAGATCTAAGTACAGTGGTTCCAGTGTCCCCAAGCAGAATTTCCCCACACAAAGTCTAGTCGAAGTGTCGGATTTTCACTTACCTTAAAGGGATGTTAATTTTATTAAATGATTGATTAAGTTAAGTGTGGAATGTTAAAAAGTGCTTCCAACTATTTATGGGTATCCCAAGATGCACAGAGCATACACAGTGTAAGCAAATGAGTTTATTCAGATTTATGAACAAGGACCATTGTGCTCTCCGACAGAGAGTGCTCTTGACTTGCTTTTCAGCTAAGTTCAAGAGACTTTGGGTTCTTTTTATTAAGCAACTAAGTTGTGGAAAGTAAAACAAAACCTTGGAAAATATATGATGGCCAAACTTATGCGTCACTTTTCTAGTCAACCTTCACTAATCAGCAATGCCTTTAGGTGAAGGCGAGAGCATACTTTGTGGCGACGAAGATGGTTTTATCTCTAAGTTAATATTGCAAAAAATAAGTGATTAAAATGTGAAACACAAGTTAAAAGTATACACCCTGCACTAAAATAATGAGTGTGTGAAAATTTGTGAGTTAGAAAATTTATCCACGAAAATTGAAAAAATGCAAACCCCCCTAGGAGGGATGGGGTGTGGGCGTTGAGTAACCAACTGCTCTCATTTAATAACTTTTACAAAGTGTTGAAAGTAAAGTGCTTCTTAGTCCATTAAAATTGGACTTAAGAGCTTACAATGCTAGAATTTGAAAAATAGAAGTTTATGGGTGTCCACCGAAGGGTTTTTTGCACTTTTAGGGCTCTTGATCACTCCAAAACTTCGATTTTATTTGCAGACCTGCTAAAAACCAGCAAGCTAAATGTCTGCAAAAAGGTGATTAGAATGCACAAATTTACATAAAAAAAATACAACTTTCTACTTGCAAAATTTTATGGAAACAATTGAGAACATACAAGCATGAAAGTAAGATCTAAATTTAGCCTTTTGATATGAAATAGATGCCACTTTCTAGATCTGAAATTTGAAACAAACTTAGAATGATTTCAACCCTTTTAAAGTACTTATGCTTGTTCCAAAAGAAAAAGAAAAAAAAATGAGTATTTTGATTTGAAAGGAGGAGAATGGATCTATCCAAACCAAAACTTGCTTGTTGGAGTTGCTTCTTGGAGAAACCTGTAACAAAATGTAAGTAAAAAAAATTGCCCAAAGTATAGAATCTTCAACCGAGTTCTAGTCCTTATGGGCTTTGTGATCTGCAACTTACAAAACAAACTCACCACACGAATTAATAGATCTAGTGTGTTAGAAATCAAAGAAATGAAGAAGAGCCTAAGTATAACCGAATACAGTTGGCTACTTCTCTACCTCTAAAACTCATCCACAATTAAACAAATTGACAACTGCAAATGTTTAATCAATATCAATATGCTAGATCTACTAAAGCATGAAAGTATGAAAGCAATAAGCACAATATCACCTCAATAAGCTCAATACATCTGCACAAGGTGGACCTCCAAAGTCTTCCACAATATATTCAAATGATCAACAAAATTACAAATTGGCAGAGGTTCTATGCATCCACACTACTTCTCTACCTCTAAAACTCATCCACAATTAAACAAATTGACAACTGCAAATGTTTAATCAATATCAATATGCTAGATCTACTAAAGCATGAAAGTATGAAAGCAATAAGCACAATATCACCTCAATAAGCTCAATACATTTGCACAAGGTGGACCTCCAAAGTCTTCAACAATATATTCAAATGATCAACAAAATTACAAATTGGCGGAGGTTCTATGCATCCACACTACTTGAGAAAGATGGAGCATAGACCTTGCCTTTATACAACTCTCCAAGAGCAAATTCGAATTCATGAGGGAGAGGTGAGTTAGGGCTTGGGGAGTGACAAGTGTAGATCCAAATCCCTTGATGATGTGGTGGTTGGAGTGGTATTGAATGGGAAGGCTGCCACCTAAGGGAGGCGCCTTCCCTCCTTTCTTTTTAAACTCCTTCATCCACCAAACAAGTGCCACATATGAAAGTCGCCCTCCTTTGGGAGAAGGCGCAAATCCCAATGCAATGACACATGTGGGGAGTGAGATCAAGGTGGAATCAATCAAGGATTGATTGATTATCTCCATAAATGCCTATGCCAACTCAATGGAGCCAACTCCCTAGACAAACTTCCATTTATTTAGGAGTTTGGATTTTCTCCATATCCATTATTCTTGAATTAAATAATTCATTTTAATATTTTGGAGAGAAAATTATTTAAGTGAATACTATTCACTCAAAACTTAGGAAAAGTGGGTTTAGGGGTTTTATGGGTGCTCTGGGTTAGAAAACGAGCACCCCCATGTCAAATTTCACCTCCTAACCCATCTTTTATCACTTTTTGATGTTTTTAATTAAATTATTAAAAAAAACTCATAAACTGAGAAAAAATATTTTTCTCAGAATGACTCAAAAATCCTAGGGGACCTAGTGCATGTCCATGACTCATTATTGATGGCTAGCATGTTTAAAAAATACATACATACAAGCTTTAATAATCTCTCTAAGTTCGACCATCATGTGAATACTCCAGCTTTGGTGTGAGTGAAAAACTCAGGGATTATACACCACTGACAAGTAGTGCATAATTCCTAAGGAAGAAACACTCTAGAGTATCCCTATGATAGCAAACCTAAGGTAGACCAAGCTTCTTTAAAAAAGAACTCATGCTAGACCAACTTATTACAATTCCCCCGCAGGGGTCTGAACATGCAAATTTTACAGAGGGCCAAGAAAATTTTGGCCTGATGGATCTCGGAACACTGACAATGAACATTGAACATGTTCACAACTTCAATGGTTCACTCGAAATCCACTAAGTGTAATTTAGTGGATAACACCCCCTTTATGGTTTGCTAGTCATGGCATCATCTCTCACTATCCCCATCCATCTATTATCCTTCATTCTTGGTTGTACCCTGACTTACACTTTAGCCTATGATATTGAGGGCTTCCCACACCTATGCATCTATGTTGGATAGATTCCTTGTTGTTATGTGTCTCAGCTCTGAATTGTGCGACAGAACTTACCAAAGCCTTGATCCTTCTGAGCCAGGAAAACACGCTGGTGTTGGTTCCTGAGCTTAAGTGAGTTGGAATTCTGAAGCCTTGACCTCTCTGGTCAGTTGCCCCCGATGTTTGGTCCTTGTTGTCCGCCAAACTAGACACCAGCAGCAGAAATCTTTCGAAAGCTATCTCCCTCACTAGGAAGTGGGGAGAGGTGTGGCCTTGGGGGCAAGCAATGAGCCAGGTACTGTCACCTGAATCCCAGCTCCTCCGTTTAGGCTAACTCCTAACGAAGCCAAGGGGGGTAGTCCCTATAAAGAGTTTCACTAAGGCTCTTGTGTTTTTTAAGTGTTTTTTGGTGAAAAGATGCGGATGGGTGTTGTCTAGGAGCTTTGAAGGTGAGAGACACAACAATGCTTTTGAATAAAACCAAGATAACGCAATCCACGTTGCAAGAGAAGATAAGAGATACACTGAATCAGATATAAATCACTCTTTATACGAAAATTAACACAAGTACTCCAGATTGATAATAAGCAAATAAAATATGTGATTAAGGACCAGTGCCTTATGGAGTCAAAAAAGTCTAAGTGATCGAATTGCTTGATACAAGTGTTCGAGATAAATGTTCGTGAGATCGTTTTGTAGCTTATCTTGGTAAATTAAAGATTTTAGTGGTCTTGATTATTAAGGTTAAAACCAAGGATATCAAAAGAGTGGAACCTTAACCATGAACAAATACTGGCAACCTCTTAGATGGTATGTCGAGAGCACCCAGATTGCAAAGAGGACAAGTGTGCTTACGGCTTGACCGCCCTCGAGTCTGACAGTGGATTCCCAACACCACCTGTTTCAGGAAGCACCTCAGTGATTTGATACTGGTTTTGGTTTTGGGTAAAATTTTAATTATGTTATCACTTGTGAGTATAGTAAGACCTTCACCTTTCTGAGTACTAGCCCAACCGTTTCCGGTTGGTAGAGCATACGGGCGTTGGACAATCAACCAAAGTAAATTTGTCAAGGGGAAATGTGGGTTGAAATATTTTATTAAATTAAGAGCACTTGTTCAACCCTCCGACAGAGAGCGCTCTTGACTCAGTCTTAAGACCACAGTTCAAGAGACTTCCTACTTTAAAATACCTAATGCAAGGGGAAAGTGCAAATCTACAATGCTCTCCGACAGAGAGTGCTCTTGACTTGGATTTGGCCAAGTTCAAGAGACTTTGTTTATTTTAAGAAACAAGAAGCAATTGTGAAAACAGGATATTGAAACTTTGTAATATTAAAATCATGTGGTAGCTCAATAGCTATGAAACACAGCTAGCATGCTACTTGCAAAATAAAATGAAAGAAATGAAGGATTTAGTGTTCTACCAAGCAATTTTACACTAAAGGTGGGATCAACCTCCGAACAAGGTCAACCTCTAAGAACCGTCCACACTTGAGAACTTCCAGCTAGCTGAAAGCTCTACCAAGGAAACTGACAGGGAAGGAAGAGTAACCACAAATTATGTGGTCCTGCCCTTGGGATGGGATCCCAAGGATACAACTTCCGGTCGAAGGCTTGGAAGAGAAATACAAGATGAAATAAAAAACTACTCTAAAGCAAAAATTGAAAGATCTAACTCAATCACAACACTCTTCCCCAAATGGGGAAGAAAACCAAAAAAGTGGAGGCCCCTCCACTCGAGCTTTTTATTAATCATGTACAATTGCCTTGGGTTTGAAAACCTTGAAGGACTTTTCTAAGAAACTTAAGATAAACAAAAATTTACAATTAAAACCTAGAAGCCTCTGAAGGCTAGTACAAAAAGGAGATTGTGTTTTTGTTGGTTTATTGCTTGATTTTGATCTTCTCCTTGAATTTGCTCGCTCCTATTCGAATATGCTTCAACAAATTTATCCCTTCTTTGAAAGAACCTACAAAAAACTCGAGAAATACACTCAACATGCACCCATTAAGTGTCAGAAATCCAAAAAAATTTAAAACTACCAAGTCTAATCTAAAAGATTTAAGCCCAAAAACATGAAAACACTTGAGATTTCTGTTTGAAAATCATTTGTATGGGAAAACAGACCAGCGAACATAAGTTGCCTAAAACTCACTAAAAATGAGATCTAAACTATAAAAATTTTAAAAAAAATTTGTCTAAAATTTCTATCTTTTGAATGAGGAAAGAAAATTTAAGCAAGTGCAAGCTATATGCAATATTTCACTACCCTATATGCTTAATAAACCTTTCAATATGCAAGATCTAAACTTTTGGTATGAGATCTAACTATTATGGGATGCAAATAAGAGATCTAAACTAAAACTTTGAAACTTTTTATGAGATTTTAAATATTTCAAGAAACTAAATGCAATCTATAACAAACAAATTAACACTAACTCTAACTTGTTTTTTGGTGTTTTGTGTGTAGTGTTTAGGGCTTCTTGGGATTGGACGAAAGGAAGCTAGGAAACCCAAAACGAAAGGTAGAGTGTGGGGAAAAAACGAAAGGTAGAGTGTGGGGAAAAAACGAGGGCAAAGGAGAGGATGGATAAATGGGAGAAGGAGTCTTTGGAGGGAAAAACGAATGGGTGGAGGAAGAGGATGGATCTAGTGCAAATGAATGGAAGATAGGGCTTTTGATATAGAAAACGATAGCAAGAGGATGGGTGGAGATCAAGGCAAGGAGAGTTTCAAGGAGCAAAATGGACGCTTGAAGATATAAGCTTAGGGTAACCAAAAAGTTTGTTTTGAGAGTAGTTGATGGTGAAGCAAGAGACTCCTCTTTTGCTAGTGCTTAACAAGTGGAGAGATCTTTGGCCAAAAATTTGGAGTGAAGGAGAACCTGCAAAAGCTCACAAAACCATTAGCAATACCTACAAATAACATATGATTTACACGAATAGAGAAGATATACATGCATGTGCTAGATTGTTAGCCTTCTAAGCATATAAATCAAAACTAAATAATCATAACCACATGAAGAAATGACACAATATCACCTCAAGAGTGTGAGGAAGCATGGCCACCAAGAGCCCCCAAGAATTTGACCTCCAAAGTCACAACTTTATTAAATATAATTTCAAATACAATTGCTCAGAGTTTCTTTGCATAAAAGACCATGAGAGAATGGCCAAAATGCCATCTCTTAAATAGCTAAACTAACCACCAAAACCCTAAGTCGAATTGGCCATAAGAGAGCCAAATGCCACCAAACACCAATCGAGATCCAATCATATCCAGTCTTCAACCAATCGAATTGCAAGATCTTGGAGTTATAATCAATCACAAAGTCGAGTTGAGTTAATGAGATGAGGAGGTGGCCTCCACCTAGGCAAGGCACCCCACATCTCCACATTGGTAATATCTCCAACGAATAACACCATGCCATGTGGTAAACTTGAGTTCCCAAAGAGTATGACATGAGCAAAGATGGCGCTAGCATGAGATTTAGGTAGGTGCTTGGAGTTTTACATAGATTTGATTGCAATCATGGTGGTTGGGAGTGGGAGCTGGCCTCCACCTAGGCAAGGCGCCCCCACTCCACTCAATGCAACTCCATACCAACCAAAACTCCATTAATTTCTAACTCCACATCACCAATTCGATTTTGCATGCATGGAGGGCGAATTTACTTGAAGAGACTTGACTTGTGCTAACTGTACGGTTGACTGAAGCTCAGTGAAGTTGATTGGAATCATCTTTAATGCTAGGTGCCATGTCAACTAGCCCTTTATTTTATTCTTTTTGGATTATTTTGGAGAGATTTGGATTATCTCCCAAATAAACAATTTTATTATTTTAATTAATAATTTCTCCGTAACTAGGTTTTTTGAGAAATTATTAATTATGAGGCCTAGTTGACGTCTGAAACTTAGGATAAATTGGACAGGGGATCATGAATGATTTTTGGCTTAAGGTTAGAGCCTCCAATCATCAAATTCGGATCCCGAACGACTGACATATTACAAATTATTATTTCTCTATTTAAACTATAGAGAAATTTATTAAATTTAAAAAATAATTAAAAACCCAAATTTGACGGACCCGGTAAAATTTTTTTGAAATTTTTTCTGAGGGTTTTATGGACCTAGGACATGACCAACACCTATTCTAACAGTGTCTAGTAGGCTTATATACATCAGTTGGACTCTAATAACCCCCCATGGCTAAAATTTTCAAAATCGAGCATTCCAACTTTGGAGGAGCGGGAGAAAACCTCATCGATTATAGCTCGGCTATAAGCAAAGTATAATTGTCAAGGGAAAAAACTCCCTGGAATACCTTAGTTGCTTAATCAAGTCATGGGGAACCGAGACACTCAGATCCTACTAGCACACTTTATTACAAACCCCATGGGGCAATGGTCATGTCGACTCAAAAAACAAAACAGGCTAGCCAAAACTGGCTAGTCACAAATGCTAGATCATCTGATACACTGGAGTCAAACACTTATCATGTTTGTCAAATGGCGGCTCTTCAGATAATCCAACTATGGTACAAATAAGTTGGTAACAGTCCTAACTGTGCATGATCCCCCTTAGTTGCATGAGTTGTGTCGGCTAAAACTTGAAGCAAATTGTACTACCATCATTACATGCATTTATGTGATCCATTATTGTATCTTATCAAATGCAAGCCCATGGTAAAACAAAGTAAAATTGTGCTTTTATGCACAATAAGGAGGGCTATGAAGTGAAATGTAAAGCACCCTGAATGAAAGCTACAATTAGTTGCGCTTTTAAGCACATGCAAAATCCGAAGGGGCAAAGGCCTAAAAGCAGTGGATAAACAAATGCTAAATCTAAAGACTACTGGCATCTGATTCCCTTGCATCCATTAAAAATTACTCACTTCACATTAAAAAAAACACTAAGTTTGTTGAACGCGGGAGTTTTTAAGGCCCACGATTCTTCTAAAGCGGCAACTCGGGCCTCACCTTTGCCATTTCAATGATTTCATCGACTTTGAGCTCGAGCCGACCGACAGCAGCGAATAGAGACTGACCGTAGCCACGGGTTTCTCCTCCTCCAACACGGGTTTCTTCTCCTCCAGCACAGTGTAACAATAAAGTAATAAATTAATTTATTATTAATTAAAGACTATCTAAAGTCAATAGTCATGCCCTTTTACGAAAAGGTGCATGACGTGCTTATATAAATCCCAAACCTATGTAACTATTTATCATCTATCATACATTATATTATTACATTACTACTTAGCCATTCATGGCTTCCTTACGTTACTTGTACTAGCTATTCTATTATCAAGGAACCTTGTTCTTTCAATGGTATCAGAGCTAACCTTTCCTTGGGCTTCTATTGATCTCCAGCTTGTAGCCAAACTTTCAAGGATTCCTTGAACCCAGATCTGTGATCTGACACAGGATTTTATCCATCCATACTCAAATTTTCTGAACTCTGCTCAACTCAGCAAGCTTCCGCTCCACTCCACATCTACACTCCACACCTCGCCTCTTCGACACGATCCACCACTCCATTCCTTCCACTCGCCCTCACACACTCTATCTCTCCGTTGCTCCACACCTAATCCTCCTCTATGCCCTTCACTCCCTTCACGCCACTCAACCTCAACACTCACAAACCCCACCATACTCACCCACTGCCTATCCTGCACGCCCAATTTCTCCTTCCTCCATTTCACTCTTTTGCACCCCACACACCGCACACCCCGTGCCCTGCACTTCTCAGCCACCACCTACGCATTCCACTGCCCACTCCTTTCTCCCACTGTCCTGCCCACTCTTCCACGTCGCGACTCCCAAGCACCTTCCCATCTCTCGTCGCTCTCCCCACTGCACTTCTTGGCCTCTTGCTACCTCCTCCTTCCATCTGCTACGCATTTCCCCTCCACCCATCACTACTCCCATGCACCCCCGTCTAACCTCCTCCACACAAGCCCTCGTCGCACGCAACCCTCCTCACCTCCGCCCATCCCTGCTCCCTACGTCTTCCCCATCCGTCAACACCACACTCGTCCCTCCTCGACATCCGGCTGCATCAACTGCTCGCGCCTGCAAATACACCTCCCTGCACAACTCACCTACACCCGCACTGCCTCCCCACACACTCGCCAGCATCACTACACCACTGCACACTCCCTCCTCCTCGCGCCGTCTCTATCCCTTCGCGTCCATCTACCCACTGCAGCATCCCTGTGAACCTGCTCTTGTTAGCCTCCCACGCACTCATCTTCTACACCTCCCTTTCCAAACAACGCGCCCACCTCAGCCATTGTTTCTACTCTTACCATCCCTTGCGCCAACACCACTGCGTCTCCATTCTATCCACTCTTCTCTCATCTCTCCTTCGAAACACTTCTGCGATCGTCCATACCCGCACCTCCATCTATGGCCTCAATCTTCCCTCCACCACTGCGTTTCTCTCGCTTTCTCTACCACTCCACCACTCCACCTCCGCCTCTACCACCGCCCTCCACCACACGCCTACACATCCACGCCAGCCCTAAATTATAAATAAATTATTATTATATAATAATATTTTTATTATTATATAACAACCTTACCTTACCTTGTTATCACCCCACAACAAATTATAATAATAGTTTATTTATTATGATAAATCTTCTTAAAATCCTAATTCTTCTCCCTTTTTAAAAATTATAATAATATTATTATTATAATAATAATATTTATTATTAATATTATATTTTTCAAAACCCTAAATTTTTTGTTATTATTAGTAAAATTTACTAATAGCAATTATCACTTCTTGAAATAATAATTATTCGAAAATAATTAATATTTGGTAAAAAGGAAAAATTACCAAAAAGGGACAAATTGGAAGAATAGACGACAAAGTCAAGAAGGAGAAGTAAATAAAAATCAAAAGGAGGTCAACATGGAAAAAATAAATCTTACTAACCGCAATGAAAGATTTATCAATGTTCCGACGAAAGTGCCGATGGCGATGCTGAAAGTTAATGGGATATTTGATGAAAGTCCAACTGCCATCGCTATTTGTCCATCCAATAAGGAAAATTTTATAAACATTGATGTCACAAATCAAGTACAAGTTCAAGAATCAATAAAGAATGAGTCAAACGAAGATCAAATAGAAGTACCATTACAAATCGATGATTATCATTTTGCAGCTCAATTCACCGTCGCAGCTATAGACGACCATCTCATCGACATAATGTTGGGTTATAACTAGTTGGAAACACTAGGAACATTCTCTGTCAATGCAAAAAAGAAGTGCATCACCTTCTTCCATGAGAAGAAGAAAATAATGCTACATGATTTCTCAGTGATAGTCCCCTTATCGCAAACTACAGACGAAGAATCAACTGATGGACGATATGAAGAGTTAGAAGAACAAATAAAGCTTTTAAACAAACTCATCATGGACAAAGATAATGAGTTAGAGTACGTCCAGAGAAGCGAGAAAATCAAGAGTTCAAATTATGTCAACATCAGCAACAAAAGGAAAAACTCCAGCCACTGCATGACGACATTAAGAAGACACATAAGTTGGAAATTACAAAAATCAACAAGGTGTTATCAAGCAATACCGAAGAACTTTTTCGACTACGAAATCATAACAAAACATTAATTACGAAGATTAAAAAACTGAAACATAGTCGCAAGAAGGAACAATCCAATGAAGACCTCGAAGGAAGAGTTCTAGAAAATCAAGAAGAAAACCAACGCCTAAAGAATCTTAATCAAGAACTAGAGAAACAAATCGAGAAGTTAAAAGAGGATGAAAAGTCGCAAAACGAAAGGTTCGAGAAGATTCATAGTAAAAACAATCTACTGGAGAACAAAATAACGCAAATCCAGAAAGAAGCATCCAAACTCTCCGAAAAACAAAGTCAAGCTGAGGAAATAAATTCAGTCATCATCACAGATAAAAAAAAATTCAATACAACCGAAGAACAAACAACAAGAACTCCTTATCGACACCCCAATTATAAACGTTATTTTGACCAACGACAGGGTCAAAATGAACACACTCAAAGGAGAGATGATGTCAGACGAGCAAGAACAACAAATCAAAATACAAAACAACAAACAAGAAGACCTATCCCACAAAGTGATCAAATAGCTTCGATAAAAATAGATTTGGCATGGACCACATCAGAGACGATGCGACAGTTCTTCTGGGGAATTCATAACTTGTATCGCCTCGTTTCATCAATTGTCGCAATGACTAAACACAGAAGATCAAGAGATAACATTACAAAAAAAAATCAGACATAATCATTGTCGTCAAATAAGCTTTGAGGACAAAGCTTCCCTCAAGGAGAAGGCAATGTAACAATAAAATAATAAATTAATATTAATATTAATTTATTATTAATTAAAGACTATCTAAAGTCAATAGTCATGCCCTTTTACGAAAAGGTGCATGACGGGCTTATATAAATCCCAAACCTATGTAACTACTTATCATCTATCATACATTATATTTTTACATTACTACTTAGCCATTCATGGCTTCCTTACATTACTTGTACTGGCTATTCTATTATTAAGGAACCTTGTTCTTTCACACAGGTTTCTCCTCATCATCGAGCAACGTGGCCACGGATTTCTCCTCCACCATCGAGAGACGGGTAAGTTTGTGCCATTGTTATTTGTTTCCTGCGTGTGTGTTTGTTTTGGCTGTGTATGCTTGTTAGCATACACAACATTGTTGCTGTGTATGCTAACAAGCATACACAACCATGTTTTTCACTGTGTATGCTTGTTAGCATACACAGCAACAGTGTTGTGAATGCTAACAAGCATACACAGTAAAAAAATGTTGGGTATGCTAACAAGCATACACAACCATTTTTTTTACTGTGTATGCTTGTTAGCATACAAAGTAAACAAATGGCTAACAAGCATACACAGTAAAAAAAAATGGTTGTGTATGCTTGTTAGCATACACAACATTGTTGTTGTGTATGCTTGTTAGCATACACAACACTGTTGTTGTGTATGCTAACAAGCATACACAGTAAAAAAAATGGTTGTGTATGCTTGCTAGCATACACAACATGCTTTCTGTGTATGCTAACAAGTATACACAGCAAATATTTTTACGGTGTATGCTTGTTAGCATACACAACAGTGTTGCTAACAATCATAATGTTACAACTTACTATTATACATATTGTATGAAATTCAATTTGATTTCAAATTTGAAAATTACATGTATGGTTCTATGAATCTACGATTCAATCAAAATGATCATTTTGATGTTTCATGTTAGGAATATGAATTATACGATGTATGATCATGTCACAGTTACAACTTTGAAGAGTTTGAAATTTGAATGTATGATGTAAATGTTAATGATCCATGGACCATGATATGTTGATGATTTTAAATTTGTGATTTTTTATAAAATTGTGGATTTATAATTTTAATTTTTAAATATGTATTAAATTATTATTATTATTTTATTATATATATTATAAAAAATTAGGGTTAGGGTTCTGAATCCCCGAATCCTAATTTTGGACGACTGTCGAATCCTGTATCCGATTCTTCAGCCGAATCCGATCGCACCCACGGTTCGTGTAACCTTGCTTATATTTGATGGTTTATTTATTAATCGCCAGTAGAATGCCACTTTGTACTTTAGTTTTTCTATTGAAATATTTAAAGGAGCATATATCATCCATTTGCACTTGCAGTATCAGTCAGTTCTAGCTTGGGTCATTATTTTGATCAATTTTGACTTGGTCAACCTAGTTTGACCAAGTCAACCGGAGGATCCAAGATGAGATGGACCTATGATGTTCGAGATTGATTATTTGTGGTCCTATGGTGCCCATTAGATGGTTCCATGCATCAGACAGAGGTTTCACATGATGGTTTGATGGATTTTTATTATTATCATTATTTACAGACCATTATTTTTATTGTCCAGGCATGGTTGAGCTTACAGATGATTATCCTGATGGTCACATCATGTAAGAGTACTCATCCTTACTTGATTTGGACCATCTGAGTTCATTAGGACACTCGATTATCAGTTTCAGGCACTTACAGATGAGGATATGGTCAGTCTATCACTTTACAGCACATTGCCATGTAAAAACAGCATGTTTAGCACTTCTTGATATCATTTTGCTTCTCCTAGGGCGCTGCAGAGGGAGTATGGGGTCCAGACACTTGTTATTACCATACTCCTAGACATTTTGGTGCAGTCAGTTTGGTGCTCGGAGCACTTGGCAAAGAGTTATAGGCATTTTTATCTTTTACAGGTGATATTCCAGCAGTAAAAAATGGAAGAATTGGCTACTAAGGAAATCGATTTGGGCAAATGAGGCAAGGAAATGGCATGAGGTTTGATCATAGATTGATTATGATGCATCCCACACCCTTCGGCATAGTCAGCAGCATCAATGGGGTCCACACGTCTTCTTATTCATCAGATGGGGGCATTTTATTATGTATCGAGGACAACACGTCCTAGTGATTTTTATCACTCATTGATATATTATGACTTGATGTAGTTGGGGCATTAGTCTAGTGAAGATGTATTATCTCCTAGACCCCCCTGTTGAAAAGTGTACCAAGGGACAAGTGGTTCCTAGGATTTTAAGTCTTGTGCCTAGGAATATGTGTCCACATTAAATGACCTCTTTTTCATTAAAGTTACTTTATGTCATAAAGTGACTTTTTAATTTCATGTTGAGAAAAGTGACTTGGTAACTTAAAGTACCAAGTGGGTAAGCATTTAAGTTGGGGTGAGGGAAATTAATAAAGTGCATTTAATGTGCTTCTTAATCTCCACCATTAATCTAAAGGAAGGAGAGCCCTTGGATCATTAGGTATCCTTATGAGTCACTTTAGAGATTGAAAAGGGAAAAAGAGATAGAGACTTGAGTCATTCTTACCCGTGAGTTTCTGGGAGAGGAAGAATGCGCTTGGAGGAGAAGAGAGAGCTGGAGTTTACAGGAAGAAGAAGGAAGGAGACCGTGAAGCATTAATGGCAAGTGTTTGAGTGCATTCTGGGCACACAAACCGAGGAGACAGGACCATTATGATTGCAACAGCATGCAAATCGTACAGCACAGCTTAGGTGTGATTTTCAAGGCGGCAAAAAGAGATTTCTGGGCACACTTCTCAAGACAGCAGACTAAAATCTTAGGCACGTTTTTTGAGATAGCAGGGTGTATATAATGTGCTGAGAAGACTGTGTCGGACATGTTTTTCAACGCATCGGTACAGCTGAGTGTACACAGATTTCAAGGAAGGATTCTGGGAATTTTCTGAAGGTTTTCCTCATGGAGATTTTGTGGAAAAGTTGTTGAGATAAGTTGGTTGTTGTTGGGTTTTGTAAGATTGCTTAAATGCTAAAAATGTTCATGTACCTTCTTAATGTTGTAAGAGAAGAAAGCTGCCCTCTAAGAGTTGAAAGGTGTTCCCCCATCCTGGGGGTTTTTCCTTGGTCATTTGACCAAAAATTTCAAGTGTCTTATGTGTCCAAATTGTCTGGTATTTCTCTGAGCCTACCTATTTCAGTTCATGGTAGAATAATCTTATATGTTTCAGTTAATTCATTTCCAGAATTTTTATCTTGTCATTTAATCTTACATGCATATGTGGGTTGGGCATTAAACACTATGGGAGTGATAAGGAAACTGTAAACTGGGTTGGGGTTACCAAAATTCTACATGGTATCAAAGCCTTTGGGCTGAATCAAAGTTTCAGGTGGTCGAAAATTGTTTTTCCTTAAATCAGAATTTTTTATCAACGTTTCAGAATTATGGGCAGTGAGTAGTGTCTTTGGACTTGTTCTTTTCAGCAGGATGGTTTCCGGGTTGAGGGTGGAGGATAGACTTGATGGGGCAAGTAACTTCAGTCCATGGAAGGCTAGGATAGTTTTGGTACTACAAGAGAATGAATTGTGGGAGGTTGTGGATAGCAGTCCTACTTTGCCAGTACAAATTCCAGCAACCACGGATCTTGTTGCCTTTGTTGCGTTTAATAAGAAGGACATTAAGGCTAGGAGAACTATATTAGGTGCAGTAAAAGATCATGTGAACCCACACATCGGTGAGAAAGCGAGAGCTTATGAGATGTGGGAAGCCTTAACCAAGATGTACCAAAGCTCCAATGCTAACAGGAAAATGGTGCTGCGGGAAAAGTTGAAGAGTATCTAGATGGCCAAGAGTGATAGTGTTACCTTTTATTTGACTCAGATAAAACAGGTCAGGGATGAGTTGGCAGCAGTGGGTGACCAGATTCCAGAGACAGAGTTGGTTAGGACAACTTTGTATGGTGTGGCCAAGACTTGGGCCAACTTTGTTCAGGCCATTGTTGGCAGAGAGAATATGCCATCATGGGACCGCCTTTGGGATGATTTCATTCAAGAGGAAATCAGAAGAGGGTTTGTGCATGGTGGCTCATCCATGGTGACTGAGGTAGAGGAGAATGTAGCATTAGCAGCTAAGGGCAAGAAGGGTAAGTCAAAGAAAGGACCCACAGGTGGAGGTAAGACACATGGTAAAGAAAAAGGTAAGAGTAAGGACTTCAGTAAAGTGAAGTGTTGGCACTGTCAGGAGATGGGACATTATGCAGTGACATGTCCGAAAAAGAAGAGGAAGGGCAAGGATCAGAACGTAGCAGCATCAGCAGAGATGAGTCAGTTTGCTTCCAGGTTTGATCAAGAGATGGCCTTGATGGCTGGGCAAGATACAGGGGATACTTGTTCTCCACTTTGGTATATTGATAATGGTGCTTCTAGGCACATGAGTGGTGTGCAAGAACAGTTCTCGCAACTGAATCCGAGAACGAACCAGCATGACATTATCTTAGGTGATGACAGGACCATGAGGGTTGCTGGAGTAGGTGAGGTTGCCTTTCAAAGGGAGTCTTCGGCTCCATTTAGGTTGACTGATGTATTGTATGTTCCAGGTCTTAGGAAGAACCTAGTTTCTATCTCATGCATAGAGGACAAGGGATTTGCAATGCTCTTCGAGAAGGGGCAGGTTTACTTATACCCACATGGTGGTAGTAGGACAGATTGCAGAGTGATTGGTGTGAGACAAGGACGGATGTACAGGTTGGTTTTTGAGGCAGGTGGAGCTTATACTTGTACTACCAGCAGCAGAGATTTGTGTGAGCTGTGGCATAGGATGTTAGGACACTTACATCATGGTGCTCTTAGTTTGGCTCAGAATTTCACTACAAGGATTCCAGATTTTAGCACTGAGCATGATGATGTGCGCAGGGGGTGTGCTTTGGGAAAGTACACCAAGGCTCCTTTTCCTAGCAATGACAATAGAGCATCAGGTATCCTTGATTTGATTCATTCAGATGTTAGCGGCAAGATGTCTTTTCCTTCTATGAGTGGATATGAGTATTATGTTTTATTCATTGATGACTACTCACGGAAGACTTGGATTTACTTTACGAAGACCAAAGGTGAGGTCTTTAGGATGTTTCAAGAGTTCAAAGCTCTTGTGGAGAACATGACAGGTAAGAGGATCAAAGTGTTGAGATCAAACAATGGGGGTGAGTATACCTCTAAGGAGTTCAAGGCATTTTGTGTGGAGGAGGGCATCAAGAGGGAACTGAATGTTCCTTACAACCCACAGCAGAATGGGGTTGCGAAGAGAAACAACAGGACCATCATAGGTACAACTAGATCGATGATACTGTTATCACACAACTTGTAGTTGTCCCTAAAGGTATTCCATCCGGGATGGTAGAGGAGACGGACAGCTAAAGAGGTGACCCAAGAGATGCCATGGTTCCCAATGCAAGTTGGGAGTCACGATAACCGAGGCACTCTTCCCTTTAGATCAAGACAAGTCAAGACCAAGGGGGAGACCCTAGCCAATCAATGAAGATTGACTAACCCAAAGGATCCTAGGGAAATGCTTAAAAGATGAGTTATGGAAACCAATGAGTTGATTAGATTAAGTGGACCCCAAAAGTTAAGTATGGTTGAAGAGGCTTAAGAGGTGACAATTGTTTCAACCAATGAATGAATAGGGCCACTTAATGGATAGATCTAGTACCATGAAAATACACAAGTGGGGCCCACTTCCTTAAAATATGGAAATGGTCCAAATGGGACCCACAAGGTGAAGTTAAGGGTGATATGGCACTAAGGGGTATGCAAGGATGTAGATCTATGGATCTAGGAGGAGATAGATGATACCCACATATAGGATCTAGCAAATGACACTAACCCCAAGGAGTGCAAATTGACCAAGGGAGACTAGTGCCTTTAGATGAGGGGGCAAATGGAGTCCAAATGATGCCAAAATGTAGATTGAGGTAGCTAAGGCAATTATCAAAGTGGGTTTTAAGTGGCATGCCCCAATGTGAGCTAGATCTCCATAGATCTAAGATTGAAAATGCATCACCCAATGACCCAAGTGGGGCACAACCCTCAAAATGAGGAATGGGGCCCACAAGGCAAAAATCAAAGAGGTGACGCACAAGGGGTAGTTTATCAAGGTGGATCTATGCAAATCAAGTGGGATCTCACCTACCCAAGTCTTGGAAATAGCCCCACTAGCTTCCCTCAAGGAGGATAATGTGCCTTGGAAAATGTGTCAAATGAAGGCCAAATGCCACCAAACTATAGATCCAAATTGTCGTGAATGCTACAAAGGTGGGTTCTTTTTATTATCCCCAAAGCCAAGCTAGATCCAAGTAGATCTAGAAAAATATGAAAAACAAGGGTTTTGATTTTAAGGGTTTGATGACCAATGAAGAAGAAGAAGAGATCTAGGTACATACCTTGTAGAACATAACTCAAATGCTTGTGGCCACTTTGCAAATTGATAGCATTCACCTATGTGTATATTCAAGAGTGAGATCTAGTGCTCCAAGCCAAAACGTCCTCCTCCAAAGATGCCCAATCGTCCTCCTCCTACAAGACAAGATCAAATGAAACAAGCCAAGTAAGAAAATTATGAAAATGATGAAGAGATGTAAGAGAAAGCATCAACTGTGTCACAAAGATACAATAATGATACTCCCTTTCACCAAGATCAACCCAAGAGAAGATATGTGAGTCCCCTCAACAATAGCCTCCTCAAATCGTCCTCCTCCTCACCAATTTGGCCTCCCTGCAAGAGAACAACGGGTAGCCCAAGATCCACAATGATACATAGAAGAGATACTGTATATTCAAAGTGCAAAAGAATCCATCAAGACAAGAGAAGTAGATCCACAAAGAAGTACTCTATTCCAATATTCAAGAGCTCCAAAGGTGCTTTTACAATAGGGGGTCTCCTCCTTATATAGGATAATAAAGACCAAAACCCTAAACCACAAAACCACTTTACAATACAACAAGTGAGTGGTTGAGATCAAAAGATCTAACAATATAATCAATGGCTAAGATGAGCCTAACATAATATCACATGGATCACTCAAAGAGAGGGTGATGTCATCCCCCAAAAAGACTAAGGAGGGTGACATCATCCCTAAGAGAGGGCTAAAACACATGGGCCCACCTCATATGACATGGACATGACTCAAGAAGCTCATGGTGGGGCTAGGAGGCATCAATCCTTACTAGCTCATCCCCATGGCACAATAACATAAAATAATGTGACTATGACATGTCCAAATAATACAAATGATCAAATCCTGTCTCCAGAACGGAGAGAGACATGCAGTAAAAGACCTCATGCGGCCACTGTGGACCCCACTGACTGAAGCTAACTAATCTGGAAGATGGGGGATTCACCCTGGAAGACCTCTGAGAAGATTAAGTGCCAAAACCTTGCCTCAATTGCCCAAATCGAATTCCTCAGTGACCCTTTTATTCCATTTTTTATCCCTCTGGAAAACCCTGCAACTGCTCAAACTGCCACCTAGGGTGCCTACGTTGTCAAACTGAGCCCACCAGGCTCTCTAGAAGGGGGGTATAATGCTAAAATCAAGTGGTTGGACCACCCCCTTCTCATACAGCGCCCTAGGTGAAACTGGCCTCCAATGCCTCTGTTGGACAGGCTGGGAAAGCATGCCCAAAACTGGTCAACAGGTGGATAACTGCCTCTATCACTTCAGAAGTGCCCGGAACTGAATGATAAGTGTCTCAATGGATCCAAAAGACCCAAATCTACTAAAAATGTGTATTCATACACCATGGGTTGACTTGAGGGGTCAACTGTAGGGTCCACCATACCTGGACAGTGCATAATTTGATAATCTGGAAATAATAATAAATCTATTGAACTGCATCAACCATCATCTAAATCATATGTCCACCATATGGCATCATCAACAAAAGTATGTGGGACCATCAATCATCATCCATAAGCATACATGGTCCACATCATCATGGATCCCAAGAATGATCATGGTCAAACTATGTTTGACTAGGTCAAAATATAACCAAGGACAAAATTATATCAATAGACTAAGACATGTTCCTCTAATCACACTCACAGCTTAACTTAAAGTACATCATCATTCCATGGCAATTTAATACATATAGATATTTAATATTATTTATACTTTACTTGCACAAAAGCTTTAATGACAGACTCACCCATTGGACATGGTCTAACTGCTAGCTAAGGGTGAAGGCTAAGACAAGGTTGGGCAAAGGGGATGACTTGACCAAACTCAACTAGGTGACACTTTGGACGGGGAAAGAGGGAGCTACACTCTGTGCCGGACAAATAACATGGGGAAGGGTTGTGCCTCACAAATGGATAAATTGTTTACAGAGTGTTTATTCAACTTAGGCATCATGTCTACATCAAGTTGATCCAGATTCATTATGATCATTCATTTCATTTCATGGCCTTTTTGGCCTACATAACCCCTCGGATTTCTGATGTGCTAAGAAGCACAACTAGTCGCAGCTTGCATCCGGGGCATGTTTATACATATACAAGGTTAGCAATAATAGATGTAACTTTGAGTAACCATTGCTTTTTTGGACCTTTTCTATCTCTTCGAGGACTATTTTTAGCAGTTCATCGCAATAGCCTTTATTCAGGTGTGTTAAGAAACAAATTCTAGAATTTTTAATTTTAAGTTCACAGGCTTTCATAGTGCATTTCCAATATAAGTAGTACATGAGCTTTCAGTTTTAGCCAACAACATCTCAAGTGACTAGGGGGACTTCTGCCAGTGCCAAACATCGGGACAACCGACCAGAATGATTCAGGCCTACAATCCAACTCACCAAAGGCAAGTTCTGTCACCAACTCAGAGCCGAGACACTAAACAAACATGGATGCAGTCCAACACAGAGGTAGTAATGGGGAAGTCCTTAGTATCAAAAAGTCAAGAAAGGCAAGTCAAAGGTGAAAGCCAAATTGGGAAGGTCATGGATGGATGGAGTCAAATGAATGTGGTACCTAAGCTAGCAGACAAGAATGTCAAGGGAGACCATATCTATGCTCATAGGAGGGTAATGAAACCGATGAGCTTTGTTAGAAAACCTAAGTGTGCAAGTAATACATCCATTTAATAGTCATAACATCATCCAAGATATTTTATTTTATTTTTAAATAGTACTGCCATATCCTAAATCATATACCAAATCAATGCTATGAAAATGACTAAAACAACAAGATAATAGTCCACAGTCAATAATCAGAAGTCCATAGGTCATATCACATCATAATAATAATCATCAAGAATTATCTGAAACACTGCTCCAATAACATCACTGGGCACTGAACTGAAACTGTATGGAACAAAGGGTCACATCGATCATCAAATCTAAGCTCTCAAGGCTCAGCCTTGGCACAAGGTCTATCAAAAGTCTAATACAATATACTACTCTAATCACGAGTGATCTCAAAATACAAGCTTATCATAGTTGATCTCTATAAAATCTAAGCTCTGAAATGTGCAGATATCTGCTCAGCAAGAATAGTAGCCCTGCTGCTATGGTGTGATAAAAGATACATGATCAGGGATTACCATTATTCATGTGGATTGAGGCCTGCAACACTACAGTATGTCTATAGAACAGATGTCCTCACAGGGCAATGAGGGACATGACACCTGAGGAGGCTTTTACGGGGCAAAAGCCTCATGTTGATCACTTGCGGATTTTCGGGTGTGTGACCTTTTCCCATGTCCCTAAGGACAAGAGGAAAAAGTTGGATCCCACAACAGAGAGAGGAGTACTTGTGGGATACAGTGAGACCTCGAAAGCCTACCGTATTTATCTTCCACATCAAAGAACAGTTGTTGTTCGAAGAGATGTGAAGTTCGAGGAGGAGAAGGCTTTCAGTAGGTCACGAGAGTATGATGAGTCGGTGACTCCAGTTCCACAGCAGCAACAGCAGTAGGGGGGTCAGGTACAGAGTTCCAGTACAGTTGGCTCAAGAGGTTCAGTGGTTACAGGGTCTCAAGTGACGAGCTCACAGACAAGTTCTCAGTGCAGTCCACAAGACAGTACTATGAGCAGTTCTCAGCTTAGTCCATTGGTGGATAGTTCACATGGCATATCAGGTTCTACAGGTACAGGTGGTGATCTTCCAGGCACAGGTACATGTGCACCAAGTGCAAGTGAGGAGGCTTTTACGGGGCAAAAGCCTCATGTTGATCACTTGCGGATTTTCGGGTGTGTGACCTTTTCCCATGTCCCTAAGGACAAGAGGAAAAAGTTGGATCCCACAACAGAGAGAGGAGTACTTGTGGGATACAGTGAGACCTCGAAAACCTACCATATTTATCTTCCACATCAAAGAACAGTTGTTGTTCGAAGAGATGTGAAGTTCGAGGAGGAGAAGGCTTTCAGTAGGTCACGAGAGTATGATGAGTCGGTGACTCCAGTTCCACAGCAGCAACAGCAGTAGAGGGGTCAGGTACAGAGTTCCAGTACAGGTGGCTCAAGAGGTTCAGTGGTTACAGGGTCTCAAGTGACGAGCTCACAGACAAGTTCTCAGTGCAGTCCACAAGGCAGTACTATGAGCAGTTCTCAGCTTAGTCCATTGGTGGATAGTTCACATGGCATATCAGGTTCTACAGGTACAGGTGGTGATCTTCTAGGCACAGGTACATGTGCACCAAGTGCAAGGGGTCCAGGAGCAAGATGTTCTACAGAGGTGGATCAGGAGGCAATATCAGGGATGAGGAGGCCTAAGTGGCTTAGTGACACTCTAAGAGATGCTGAGAGAGTAGCCCCTCCGACGACAGTTGTTCGGGAGAGTATACCTCCGAAAAAGTTTTGTAGTTATATTGCACTGGTGACAGGTATTTCAAATTCAGAGCCTTCCAACTTTGATGAGGCATCTAGACAATAGGTTTTGGACAGAGGCCATGGTGGAGGAGTATGCCTCCATTATGCAAAATGATGTTTGGGAGGTGGTACTTAGACCTGAGGGGAAGTCAGTGATTACTTCCAGATGGCTTTACAAGGTAAAGTATGCAGCTGATGGCAGTGTGGAGAAATACAAGGCTAGGTTTGTGGCGAGAGGGTTTTCACAGATAGAGGGAGTTGACTATGGTGAGATCTTCACTCCCGTTGCTCGATATACTTCTATTCGATCTGTTATCTCTTTAGCAGCCGAGATGGGTTGGAAGATCCATCAAATGGATGTGAAGACAGCATTTCTTCACGGTGTAATTGATGAGGAGATTTACATTGAGCAGCCATTGGGCTTTGAGGTGAATGGGATGTTTCCCATGTGTGTCGCCTTAAGAAGGCATTCTATGGTCTGAAGCAAGTTCCCCGAGCTTGGTACTCCAAGATTGATACCTACTTGCAGTAGATTGGGTTCATGGAGAGTGATGCTGACCCAAATCTATATTACATAGTGGTGAATGGTGAGTTGTTGATACTTGTGCTCTATGTGGATGATTTGTTTATTAAAGGGTCAACGGGCCTTATTGATGGCTGCAAGAAGGACTTAGCTTCAGAGTTTGATATGAAAGACATTGGGCTGATGCATTATTTTTTGGGTTTGGAGGTGTGGCAGGAAGAGGGGCATATCTTTCTAGGACAGGGCAAGTACGCAGTTGACATACTTAGCAGGTTTCACATGGGTGATTGCAGACCCATGTCCACTCCCATGGCCACAAATGGGAAGGAGCTTTATGCTTCGAATTCACATTTGGTGGACCCAACTTTATACAGGAAACTTATTGGGTCTTTGATGTATCTGGTCAACACTCGACCAGATATTTGCTTTGCAGTAAACACACTGAGTCAATTTATGGTGGAACCCAAAAGGATTCACTGGACAGCTGTGAAGCATGTTCTTCGCTACGTGCAGGGTACAATAGATTATGGATTGGACTATGTGAGAGGGAATGGAGTGAAGCTAGTAGGGTTCACAGATTCAGATTGGGCAGGTTCAGCTTCAAGTGTCTTCTGTGTGCAAATTGTCTGGTATTTCTCTGAGCCTACCTATTTTAGTTCATGGTAGAGTAATATTATGTGTTTCAGTTAATTCATTTCCAAAAATTTTATCTTGTCATTTAATCTCACATGCATATGTGGGTTGGGAATTAAACACTATGGGAGTGATAAGGAAACTGTAAACCGGGTTGGGGTTACCAAAATTCTACACCCCCAACATGTTTTTATGTTGTGTTCCTAATCACTTTATGTCATGCATTCCCCCTAGGGCATCATTGATCAAACACGTCCCTCTCTCTGAGTGATCCATGTATTATGTTTTTGGCTCATCTTAGCCGTTGATTATTATTGTTGTATCTTAAGATCTCAACAACTCATTTAGAAAGTGGTTAGGGTTTTGGTCTCTCTCACTCCTATTTAAAGAAGAGACCCCCCTCATTGTAAAGGGACTTTTGGCTCTTGGCTATTGGAATAGAAAGAGTTCTTTTGTGAGAAATACTTGTGTAATTGGGTTGAACGTTGGCTATGGTGATTGAAACTACTTTTTCATTGCATTGAATGATCTTGGTGAATATAGCTTACATATTTTCGGATCCATATTTTTACTTGCAGGAAAAGAAGGCAATTTGGAAGAGGGGCGCATTGGCTTAGGAGACTCGCCCCATTTCCCTCTCTCAGATCTTGGTTACTCAAGGAGTGATTTTGTCTTTGTACCAATCATTCTCTATCTTTTACTTCTTACTTGCATTTACCATCTCTTTCTGCTTACTGATTGATATTTCCTTGGTTGTGCAGGAAGAGAGGGGCACACTTGTGGTCATTGGGAATCACGTTGGAGCAAGAGATTCAACAAATCTTTCATTTGATCTTTGCGGGATTAATCCTCATCATTCTGGCATTCATCTTCAAGATCCAAGTACATATCACAAGGCACGATTTTTATTCCTTTACTCTACCCATCTATCATTTACATTTAAAACCCTAAGCTAAAACTTTTAAAAATTTTATGGGTTTAACTACTTAGAATATCGACGAACCATTTTTGGGTTTTTACCTCTAGGCCTATCCCCAGGTGGGTTCTCCAGGGCATCACCCTCTGAGAACTCCATCTGCCCTATCTCTAAGCATTGATCTTTCTGTTACCAACTGAGTTGCACTACAGTTGGACTTCAGTGAGCCGCCAGTATTGCACATTTACTTGTGCCTTTTTCAGAGTTCAGAAGTTCTAAGTTTGGCCTTTTCAGGGCCCATTTGTCAGTTTTTTGTAGTACATGACTGTGCCCCACGGGGTTTGTAATAAGCGTACTAGCATGGTGGTCTTTGAGTGACTCGGTTCCCTCGGACTTGACAACCAAAGAAGGTATTCCAAGGAGTTTTTTCCCTTGTCGATTATGCCTTGCCTTTAGCCGAGTATAATCGATGAGGTTTTCTCCTGCTCCTCCAAAGCTGGAATGCCCAAAGTGGGGGTTAGGCCTTAGGGGATTATTAGAGCCCATGGTGTAACATGTATAAACATGCTAGGCGCTAGAATTTTATCGTTTTGTCATGTACTAGGTTCCCCTGAAGTTTCAGTCGATTCCGAGAAAAAATATTTTTCCGCATTTTTAAGCCATTTTTTTAATGGTTTAATTTAAAAATTTCAAAAGGTGATAAAAGTCTTACCCAGAGTCGGAATTTGACGCAGGGATGCTCGTTTTCGAGCTCAGAGCGTCCTCTTTACCTCGGTACCCAGTTTTCCTACATTTCGGGCGACCGAGAACCCCCATGGAGCAGTTTTGCCTATCAGAGCTTCAGATTAGCACTTTAATGCTAAAAAATGCATCAAAATGCACTATGGTCAAAAGTCAAAGTTATAAAAAAATTGAATAATGCACATGCCAATTAAGGTGGCATGACATCACATAAGGTGAGCGACTTTACTAAAGTACCAAGGCTTTTAAATTTTTGGCAAATTTAAGATTATGACATTAAATTATCATAACCGTACGGATTCCTCACGTGGGGCCTTCTCCACTTAGCCGTGAGCAAATTTGTTGGTTGTAAGTCAAATTATGGATAAGCAAATATATGCAAGGGACAAAGCATGTATTAAAATCGAATTTTTAAAAGGTGGGCGAATCTTCCTATTTCCAAATTCACGTGGGGCTAGCCAACCTTTCCTCACGGCCGTATGTTTTGATATTGGGTAAATCTCACGGTGGGGACAGCTCCTCGATTGTGATGTGGCAATCTTTTGTTTGGGCTTCCAACCCCACCATTCACGTGGCATATGAACTTCACGTCATGCTCCCTCTCCTTTGCATAAGCAACCGGCTCCACAAACACGGTTTCCTTTTTTTGTTGATGGATAAGGATCAAGTCAAAGCACCAATCAGAAGTCTTCATTGTTACCTCAACGCAGCATGGCAACGTCTCAAAGCATCCGCCATTTGCCTCACATGGGCGTCATCTCCACTCGGCAGCTCTTTAGATTTTGGTTGGATAAGTCATTGGTGGGGCAGCTACTTTCTTTGAGGTGGCATTATGTTTTTTGGTAAGCTTTTGCAAAATACCAATCGGATCCTTCACCCATCATCCACGAACAGCTTGTAGCATGGAAACATCAAGTTCGACCTCATCCTCACTCATGTGAGCTGCTTTAATTCGGCATCTTCCATTTCAGTTGATTTTTGTCCAAATGAAATGGTGCATCTTCATTGGGCTGCTTGTTAACTTGCTCTACAATCTAGGAGTTTTGTCTCCTTAGGGTTTTGCGCCCTAGCTCACTCTCCTTTTGCTATAAATTGAGGAGCTTGGCTCCATTGTAAGTATCAGAAAGTGTGGAACCTCTGCTTATATTTGTATTGTAATATTTTTCTGAGTTTAATAAAGAAGGCTTTGGAGGCTAGTCTGGTGATTGTCTTTGGTTGGATCTTCATGCTTGCACATCTGAGGTATACTGTATTATGTTTCATAGCTAGTATTGTTGGGATTATATGTCTTTAAAGGGAAGCTATCTTCTATAAGATCTGTAAGTAATACTTTATAGTTTGCTTATTCATGTTGATGATATTAGGAGGCTAAGAGTAATGTAATTTCTTGTTTGAATTCATTGCATCGCTGCTTTCTTTTAATTATCTACACATATGCTCTTATCCCCTTGCTAGTTGTTTGCAGCTGTTTACAGGTAGCCTAAGCTGGAGAAGTCCACGAACATGTTAGATCGTGCCTTCATTCAGTAAATACAAACCAAGTCTCGATCCTATCGGTGCATCTGGGAGCTTGACTCCATTGTCCTTTCTTCAAAATGCTCAACCCCCATGGGTTCACTTTTCTAGATCCATTTTTTTATTCTATCTCGGTTACTGCCCTATTTAAGTCTAAATCTTGCTTCAAAGTTCATTTGATTAATAGATCTAAGCAAGTAGCAATCTAAAGAGTCTAATAGCTTCATTTTTATTTAGTTCTAGGTTGCTAGCTAAGTTAGAAATTTTTGCAATTTTTTGTAGCAACGTCAAAGACACTTTTTAAGTGTTTCTTGGCATTTTTAAGACTAATTCAGTTCGCTGGTTTTTTTTGTCTTTTAGCAGGTCCGAGCTTTTTAAAGCTCAAAGTCTGAGATTCGGAGGTGTCCGTAGCCATCCGGGGAGCTAGTTTTACCTCCCTTACATCATTCTAACATTGTAAACTGACTTGTTCCCTAATGATAAAGGGCAAGCAGTATTTCTCTTAAGTTTCCAAGTTGTAATCAAAAAAATAAAAAGAGCACAACAGGCAATTCCAGCGCCTGAACCCAATCCCCCCAGGGGGGATTCGCACCCTTTTTTATTTTTTTTATTTTTTTCATTTTAGATTAGTTTTCATTCAAGCAGTAGTAATTAAATAACACACTCGAGCACACAACGTCCTCCAAGGACCCGTTTTTCATTTTATATGCTTTTGTGTTTATTTCAAATTATTATTCTGTGCTTAAAATTTAATCCTAAAATTAACCCCCTTGCTTTATGCTTGGGGTTTAGTGTAGATTAATCATCCACTCATACCTATTTAATAAAACGAACAACGCCCCAAACTCGGAGTATGCTCTTGACCACTGCAGCTTAGTCGAAACAGTTGGCTCAATCAAAAACGAGTGTAAGGTATTTAGTGTTAATAGGACAATCCATTAAAATCCAATTCTAAGAACTCGGGAGGTTGCATGGACTGAATCCACAGAGTCAGCAGGTTCTTAAGCGGGTTCATCCTCGCCTGGTTGGACACTTGGTAAGGTTGCTAGAGCACTCAGTTCGAAGTTTAGTTTTCTTTTGGGCCAAACCAAGAATCAACCCACTCCTTAACTACTCATTTAATAACTATAAAATTTACCAACCGAGCCACTGCAATACTTTCACTGAGACTACACAAGCAACCCCACACAACAGTACTTACAAGCATTTTTACATTCTCGGCACTGGTCTTTAATTTTCTGTGTTTAAGTCAATCATAAATGTCGTGAATGCTTATTTATCTTATGTTGGGTTAGCTATTTGATTTAATTCACAAGCAGTGCTTTGTTGTTATATTTTATCATCTCGTCATCTTTAACTCCTAGAATAGACTTTTATCTTTTGTTGTAGATTAAAAGCCTTAGATTATTTTTATAGGGACCACCCCCTTGGCTTCGCTAGGAGTAAGCCTAGACGGAGGAGTCGAGTAATCAGGTGACAGCACTTGACTCTCACTTGCCCCCAAGGACACACCAAGCGCCTTGAAGGTTTCCTGCCGCGTCCCCCCAGGTGTGTATTAGGCGGCAACACTTTCTACCCTTGCACCCTCCTTGGTTTGTCTATCTTCTGGGTTGTTAAAACCTTGTTTTTCGAGCTTGTGTGCTTTGATACTGTCAAATCTACCTTCAAGTTGTGCTAGAAAGCCTTAACTCTTCCAGATCTACTACTTGGGACCATTTTCCCTAATTTAAGTTCACGTTTCCCAAGGCAGTTAGATTTGTTCATTTACCCTAGCACCTACATCCTAGATCCATTTCTAATTCCCAAGTCACTGTATCCAAAACATATAAAGTTGAAATTTCATCTTTCGTAAGCCTCTGGAGTGACTTTGTCCCTTAGATCTAGGGTTCTTCACCCCTCACCTTACGTACTCTACTGATTAACTTGATCTGGTGATTGGGTTAGATCTCTCCTGTTGGGAGTAGATTAGGATCTCCTCCTTTTCTATCTGGGGCTTGGATAGCATAAAGCGAAGAGTGCCTCGATTGGCGTGACAACCAATCCATCTGGGGATCGAGGCCCTCTTAGGTCACCTCTTTAATTGTCCATCTCCTCTACCGTCTTGAATAGGATCATCTTTAGGGGCAACTACAAGCTATGTGATAACACTAACATACAAAAATTATTCACAACAGTGTTAACAAGGAAGCCAAAGATTCAGAAGAACATTGGTTAGAGGAGATAAAAATGAGAAACGAGGACAAAAACGAAGTCACGGTGGCATATAACTCAAATGTCGATTATGACAAAACACCAAAGTATATATCACTAGCATCAATTTCATGTTCATTACCAAATAAGTGTGAAGATGATGTATTGCAAAGAGAAACTATTACTAAGAAAAACCAAATACAAATAACCAAAATGTACGTTCCACCTCATCATAGGAAGAGTGAGAAGATCAAGGTTCAAAGAAAACAAGAAGTCAAACTTACAACTCCACCTATACCTATGAAGGATAAGTTACAATATTATAAATTATATGGTGTCAAAGATCTTGATATCAAGAATGATGACGTACAATTACTGAACAAATCATTGAAAGCCCAGAAATTCATACAACAATGAAGGCAAGGGCAAGTTTGGACCCAAGAATTTTCGAGGTTTTACATTACATGACTTAGTCAAAAGACTTCAAGGTATGATGCAAGCCTTACAAAAGAATCTTGCTAATTCTCCAATCGGAAGCGAAGTCAAGCTTTTACAATCAGGCAAGGATAAAGATGATGCCACCAGGGAAGCATACTCAACTAGAGAGTATCCAATTTGTTATGCTTTGAGGACAAAGCATTCCGTTGCCCGTCGTGTGTGCACACCAACAACAGAAATCTTTCGAAAGTTGTTTCCCAAGTGGGAAAGGTGTGGCCTTGGGGGCAAGCAAAGAGTCAGGTGCTGTCACCTGATCCCAACTCCTCCGTTTAGGCAAACTCCTGACGAAGCCAAAGGGGGTAGTCCTTGAAAAAGAGTTTCTAAGGCTCTTTGTTTTAAATGTGTTTTTTTTTAAAGGTGATGTGATGCGGATGGGTGTTGTTTTAGGAGTTTTTTTATTCACAATAACAGTTTATATAATCCAAAGATACAGATTGCAAAAGAGAAAGAGTTTAAAATGCACAACAAGTGATATTTAATCAAGATATCCATAGCATAAATTAAAGCATGTAAACAATGTATGATCCAGATATAAATAACACAGATAAAATGAAGGACCAATGCCTTGTGGAGTCAATGTGCTGGGGTTGCTTGATACAAGAGTTTGTGTGCTTGAGAACCGTTTTGCAATTGTTCTTTGTAAATTTTATTGTAAATTTTATGATGATCTTGATTATTATGGCTGAGGGAATTTCCAAGATATACCTTGCGGTACTGGAAATATGTCCGGAAAAATACTCTAAGTGGCTCCATACAGAGACATGTTGGCTGTCAAAGCCCTGAAAGCGTGTTCAACACTACATCAAACAAGGATGTAGCCTAACGGTGCCCCCAAGGTCTAAGTACAGTGATCCGTCCCAGGCAGAATTTGCCCACTTTCGAGTATTTGCGATCAACGTCGGATTTTCGTTGGTTATGGGATATGAATTTTATTATGGTTGAAATTGGAATTAATGTGAAAAATTAAGTAGCCTATACCGTTTCTGAGTATCCCAAAACTGGGTAGAGCATACGCGGCATAGAAATGATAAATTCCAATTTTAGGGGGATGTGTGAAAAAAGAGAACCTTTGTAGAAACTCTCCGACAGAGAGCACTCTTGACCCGCCTTATGGCGAGATTCAAGAGATTTATGATGCACGGAAATAAATACTAAAAATGAAATCTAATCTACCCAAAAATCTCTTTCAGGTCTTAAGACCGTACTCGGGAGGGCAAGGGGGTTAGTCAAATCAAAGCAAAAGAACTCTCCGACAAGGAGCACTCTTGATCCACTGTTGAGTGAGATTCAAGAGATTTATGAATTTTAACAGATTATATCAAAAAGACAAGTATTGAAACCAAACTAAACTAGCAAAATGACTTAAGCAAGATTTGACTAATCTAGCAGTATATCCAAATGAAAACTATTATAACAATTTATTGTGCAGGTATAAAGCAAATGAAAGTGCAAAAATCAAACATTGGACGATACAGGCTTCCCCCAAATGGGGGAAGTGGGGGTGTGGGAGCCGTTATCCCACTTGCTCTTATTTGATTTTTTACAATATTTTTTAATTATTTTTCACTTGTCAAAGAGTGGTTTGCTTGCTTCGTTTTGTTTGCTAGCTTTTGGGCTCTTTGCTTGTTGTTTGTCTCTTGTTCACCTCTGGATAAGAGCTCTCAACAAAGGCTAATTAAAGTGTTAGAGAAAACCAAAATTTGACTTATGATCTAGAAATTGAAGAAACAAAAGAAGAGAGGCAAAAATCAAAGAGAAACTGAAAAAGACCAAAGATAGTCAACCAAAGTCAAACTCAAGTAAAAAGTTCAAAAAATAGAAAGATAAATGGATCGATAAGAGGAATGCCAAGAAATGAAAAAGTGAAAAACAGTGATCTAAAACCAAAAATCAGCACTTTAAAAGAGCTGGAAAATGCACGTTTTTCAAGGCAATTTAGGCACGCTTTTGAAGATAAAAACTTGAAAATTTTAGGAAAAAATTTGGACAATTTTTTACCTGTGTTGCATGGGTACCCGTACCGGGTACTTGGGTACGACAAAGGTACGTACCCAGCCGTACCCAGAAGTACCCAAATCAAAATTCACGTACCAGGTACCTCACGGCCAAAACGTGGGTACGTTTGCCCAATCCAGTACGCCATACCCCGTGTTTGGGTACGGCAGGGGTACGGCCGGCTATTGTTTTTGCCTGTTTAATAAAATTTTAATAAAAAAATAAAAACCAGCACATAAAAAAATCAAAACAAATAAAAAAGCATACAATATAAATTCTAATTTCTACCTGGAAACTTACCGGAAACTTACCTTATGGGCTTCACTTACCACTCTCACTCCACCGGCGACTGGCACGAGTATTCAACAAAAGCTCTCGACCGGCCTCTTCAGCATGGTTTTAAGCAGCCACGGGTTTCACTGTTCAGCGTGGGTTTCAGGCTTCAGTGTGGGTTTCAACTTTCAAACTTTCAGCAGCCACGAATTTTACTAGCAGCCACGGGCTTTAACTTTTACTAGCAACCACGGGTTTCAGGCTTTCAGCAGCCACTTTACTCATACTGTTTTGAAGTTGAACTTTTTATTTCTTGTTTGGAAATGCCATTAGGCAAATTTTGAATGTAGTATGACAATGGACTCATGGAGTTGTGGACATATAATATTATCACTTTTTAAATATTAAATTTTAATTATTAACTTCCAAGTTTCAACCTTCCACTTGATATATGCATGTATGATGTGATTGTGACATGTTGTAATATTTTAATTTTATAAATTTAAAATTTTAATTTTTTATATATATATAATATATATATATATATGTCTACAGTACCCAGACGTACCCAAGTACCCTGTTTCAAAAAGTGGCGTCCCCGTCCCCGTTCCCGTACCAATACCCGTCCCCGTACCCACGTTTCCTGGCAACTTAGTTTTTTACTGTTTTTAGGCTAATTTCAAGAACTGTAAATTAGCAAAAAACAGCAAGCTAAATAGGCTGCAAAGGGCACGTTTTATGAGAAAAAGATGGAAAAAAATTTACTGTTTTAGGCTAATTTCCAGAACTGTAAATTAGGGAAAAATAACAAAAAACAGTGGGCTAAATGGCTGAAAATGGGCACGCTTTTCTAGACAAAATTGTGCACATTTCCCAAGGCAAAACTAGGGAAAAAGTGGACTTTTTGGGTGATTTTTTGGACTGTTCTGGACAAAACCAGAATGCTGAAAACAGAGAAATAATGGGCAGCAAGTGGTACGCAAAATGAGGCAAGGTTTGGGACACGTTTTCCAATGCACTTTTTAAGGTAAATTTTTGGCAAAAATTCTAAGTGTTTTGGGCACTTTTTTAAGTGTTTTTTGGCACTCTTCTTATGATAAAAACAAAGCTAAAAAAAAGTGGAAATAGATCTATGAGATCTATAAGCCCAAAAAGATGAAAAAAGTGGAAAAACAAGCAAAATAGAAAAATGGAAAAGATGGATCTACAACTTGAAAAGATGAGACTAGATCTTAGATCTTTGAATTTTAAACTTTATAAAAATGGATCTAAACCCAAGAAGTAGATCAAAGTTATGAAGCTTTGATCTACTTAACCAAAGAAGTGCAAGATTTGAAAAATGTGACTTTAAAATAAATGCACTCTTCAAAAAGCGAACAACAAGGAGATAAAAAACCTTTAATTTCAAGATCCGAGAGATTTGAAATCTTTTGATGGTGGATGGATCAAGAAGAGGACCTCAAGCCCAAGCTTGAACAAACAAAGTCTTTGAGATTTCCTGTATGACAAAGATCATTAGCATAAAAAGTGACGAAGAAGAAGGGGATGCAACCGAACTCCCAATCTTACTTTGCCTTATGATGTTCTGCCAAGATAAACAAACGATTAGATCTTAGTATGTTTAGCTAAGCAAAACTAGAAGTGCACAAGTATAACCGATTACAAAATGCAACTCCTAAATCTTGAATAACCTAGCATAAATATATAAATTTTAACCACAAATATCTATTCTTTGGATTATAATTATAATCTTTGTAAGCTAAGAATCATAAGCAAATGCATAATAATTTGAAATAACTATGTAGATTTCACCTCGATTTAGACACAAGACATGAACAATTTGCACACTGTTTGACCTCCAAAGCCTTCACTTTATTCCAACTTGCATGCTAAATAGCATCAAGCATTACACATGAAAAATACCAGAGGTTCCTTGCACAAATCATCCACCCAAAATATGGAGGCAAGACCTCATACTTATACAAAACAAAGTACCCAATGACCTAAGTCGAGTTTGGCATGAAGAGAGCCAAGCCATGCGCATTTACCAATGGGAGGAGAGCACACAAGCCTGAGTGATGAGTTAAGAGGGTGTTGTGATGTACGATGAGGGTGGGGTGGCCTCCACCTAGGCAAGGCGCCCACCCTCCATCATTGTGATCATCACCACACCAATAACCAAGTGCCAACACACCAATTCATGGGAGCTCAAAGGGAGGGCGCAAATCCCAAGGTGAGATAGCTTCTAGTGCTCCGATTGTTGACTGAATCTGTTTGGTGAAGATTGGAATCACCTTTAATGCTGTCTGCCATGTCATTCTGACTTTTATTTTAATCAATTTGGCATTTTTTTGAGAGAATTGAATTATCTCCAATTTATTATTTTCTGAATATTTTAATTAAATATTCCTCATTTATTGATTTTGAGGAAATATTTAATTACAAGGCCAAATAAATGATTGATCACTACTGGACACTTTGGCTTAAAAAATGATCACTTATTTGCCAAAATCCACCCCCAAACCACTTAATTATTACAACTTGAAATTTTTCAATTAAACCATAGGAAAAATGGTTTAATTAATTGAAAATTTTAATAATAAAATAATAAAAATTAAAAATCCAACGCGTCCGGTAAAAAAATTTCAGACGAATTTTTTAAACCACCTAGGGATCTAGGAAATGACCATAGAACATACAAATAGTGTCTAGTAGGTTCATATTTTACAGCTGGGCTCTAATAACCCTCCAAGGCCTAACCAACAAATTCGGGCATTCCAGCTTTGGAGGTTATAGAAGAAAAACTCATCAATTATTACTCAGCTAAAGGCAAAGCATAATCGACGAGTGAAAAAACTCCTTGGAATACCTTAGTTGACTGTCAAGTCTTAGGAAACCGAGCCACTCAAATCCCCATACTAGCACACTTTGATACAAACCCCATGGGGCATGGTCATTTCAACATAAAAAATAAAAAGTCTAACCAGAATTGGCTAAGTCTAAACACACTGAACCTCCAAACTCTGGAAATGAACATGTATCATGTTCAATAACTGGCGGCTCGATAGAAGTTCAACTATTGTACAAAATAGTTGGTAACACATTCCTTAAGGAGGTGGCAATTTTATAAATATAATAATAGATATAGAAATAATTAATAAATAGGATTAATATTAAATGAAAAGGCAAGAGACACACTTGTTCACTCTCATGACTAGTCAATGCAGTATATTGTCATAAGAGCATTGTAATTCATCATTCATTCAATCATATATTCATTATATACATTTATTGAAGAGATCTTTTTGTCGATTTTATAAAGAACAATTTATGTTCTTTACAGTTGGACTGATGCACCCTGCCTTGCTGGTTGTCATGAGGTAAATTTTGTGAAATTCCAACAGTTAGTTTGTGAGATATCTCATGTTTTGTATTGTTAGTTTTTACTGCAGAAAATAGCATCAGCATATTCAATATTTATCATTGTTCCTAACCTTCCAATTTAAAGGGTTTATTCTAGACGTATATCATTGACTCCATTAGGCACTAGTCTACTGACAATGGGGTGGTCATGTAGGGATAGAAGTACTTTCTATTGTGTCTTTCCAGGTCTATCCTTACCATAGTTATTGGGAAGCCTCTCGTGGCCTAAAGGATCAAGGCCTAAAGAGAAAGGGGGTTACATTGGGTCCACCTACCATATTCGGGTCCAGTTACTTCATTTGGGTCCACTTATCTTCGATGGTGGAAGAGAATTTTTGAGGTAACACCAAGCAAACCAATGCATAGCCTCAATGAGCAACCAAATTACAAAACTCCACGAAGAGAAAGCAGGCACAACCAATCTCTCTCTCTCTCTCTCTCTCTTCCTGAAGGCAAGCAAAGTTGGGAAGGGGGAATTTATAATGATCCCTTCTAAAGGCACAATTTGTGTTGTGGAATCCAATCCACAATCTATTGCTTTTGATCGGGGATTTAGTGTCAATGAGGTTGTTGAGGTTGTTGAAATAGGAAAAGTTGTTCTGTTTTTTGTGATGATTTTGGTTAGCCATTGCAGTTCTTTGTCAGATCTTGGTTGGTGGGAGAATTTAGTAAATCTTGGTTGGTAGGAAAGTCCATAAAACCTCGGTTGGTAGGGCAGTTTGTCAGATCTTTTTCAGTAGGACAATCAGCATATAATGCTTAGAAGTAGCTGAAGCTATAGCCTATAAGTAATCCCTTAAATCTCGAAGTAGGGCATGTTTTCTGGATTATTTTATTACAGGCAATCTTGAGAGATTGATATGAGGCAAGTGCAGTATCTGTACCAGCCTTGAAGAATTTCAGGTCTGAAATTATTGATCACCTGTTCTAGGGAAAGTGCCCTTTTGCCTCATGCACTGTCGCAGAGAGCTCTTACAATCTATTAAGTTATACTTTCAGATTTATTGTTGTCTTACTTGCTGGTTATATTATTTTCTGTTTTCGCAACAACAAAAAAATTCAAGTATTTGTCGGTTTTCTTACATTCAAGAAAGTAAAAAATACTTTTATATTAACCATCTCCCCAACATAAACAACCTATTCCCACCCGCAAATTAAATCTACCACATCAAATCCTCACACTGTCCCTCCTCCATTAAGCAACTGTATAGCCACACACCTCCCTCCCTCTATACCACCTGCTCATCTCCTCATATCCCACCCACCATGAGCAGTATCCCAAAAGGTAATCATTTAAATTATTCTCATGGGTTCATAATACTACTTTTTTATATTGATAGGATCACTCATCTTAAACTACCTGGTTGAAAAGAATGCATTTCTAGTATCTACATCAACAAAGCCCACTTAGAAGTTTAGACAAGTAACCTTTATATTAAAACGAGCTACACTATCAACACAAACAGAAGCATAAGTTGAGATAATTCGAAGAACACTTCCAAAGAAAAATCAGAACATAGAAACAAGCTATCACACCAAGGCTATCTTCTCATTGCACAACAGAAGCTTTATTTAATTCTTCTAAGCAGATACAAATTTAAGTCAGAATTAAACTCTATACATCAAATTCATTCAGTTTCTCATCTACCTCCCTCTATCATGTTTTATCTGTTATACTAAATGCAGCATAAGTATGTAAGTAAATTATGGCAGTGATTGCTAGTTAGTCATCAATTTTCAACTATCCCATTCATATATTCAGAATAACTTCTGGCATGTTTGATATTGAAACTAAAATGGCATGCGAAACTAGAAAAGCTGTCCACTCCTTTCTAATGAACAGGACTTAACTGTTGCTCTGATTGTAACGGCCTGCCTTGGACAAGAAAACATCCTAGCAATATCAAACCGTTGAAAGTTTGACTGCTGCTGCCTCCTTGAGACCATAACCGTTATTTTGGCTAACAGCAACTGGAAATAAATAACTATAGAGCAATGAACAGAAAGGAATTTGTTTCAATGTCTCTAAGAAACAATGTTTATGAAATTTCTTGCTGTCAAGGCTTGAATTTTGCAAAAAGGGTTTCAAACACTAAAAGTGCTCAACTTTAACAACTTTCCAGCAGTCATTAAATGGAATTATTTATTCTGAAATAGAAAAAATTATTTTCACAAAGCTTGCATATTTATGGAACATAGCTTTGCATTTTGTAGTAGCTTGAAAGGACAAAATGATTATTCTGTATTTTTGTAAAGTCAACCAGAGATCTTACATTAGATGTAGGTCTGCCCTCAGATGGTGAAAGTCTTCTCGTGTAACTAAAGCTTCTAGCATGTTAGCCATGCAGGACAACTGGTTTGCAATAGCCACAGATTCTGAAACAGGGGGCGGAATGCCTTGAATCCCATTTTCCATTCCACTCTTTCTATAACAAGACCATTGGAATTTAGAATCAGTGAAAAGCACGACAATCTATTCAATCATAAAACAGTTGCCCACAAACAAAAAGTTACCATGTCAAGTGTAATGCAAGTTATCACAAAAGACACTTGTTTTCAAAAACATACAGAACAATGGATTGCAATTATCATTAACCTTGTGTCGCTACTGAGATCAGTCCATTTTGTCTTCTAGATTGAACCAAGATAAGAAAACATAAATATTTCATTGCGTGAAAACAGATTTAATCACAAGTCCAGAACATTGCAAAATATACTAGGCAAGGCCTTCAGTAGAGTACCTAGCTGGCTAGTCCATTTAATCATACTTTAAAAATAAAACTTTGTCCTTTTTATTCCATGCAAGATAGAGATTGATTTAATTTATTTTCACTTTAGCATCTTTCTAGCACCAAGATCAACTATTGCTTGAAGCAGAACATGGCTAAATACATCATCAAACATCACATGCATCTTGAGATGAACAAAGCATGAATGAAGCATAACCACAAATTCACATTGCAGAATATTGACACCTTCAAAGGATAACCTATTGACACTAGAACTTTCCCACATCACTTATTTGAATATATCAAATTTTGCATAAAAATTCGTGACTCTAGCAAAAGAAGCTAGCATATAACTTGCTCAGTGAAGCATTCCCAGAATTGGAAACAAACCAACGGTTAAATAAACCAAAAACAGAGGAAAATATTGTCATCATTGATGTCGTGCATCAGGTGAATTATGAAGTTGATGATGGCCCTCACTTTAATTTCTATCTGGTGTGTGAAATTTGATCAGCTCACTAAAAGACCCCTCCTACCCCTGTCATTCAACATTCAGATTTAATTCAAACAGTGTTCTCATGTACACCATTTAGAAACTGATAAGAGGGAAAGCAACAGGGATTCTTCTTGCTAAAAGAGACTGAATGAATAACAGCACCAAGCAAGAGAACATAACTTGGAAAGGTATCTTTGAAGACAGGCATTAATATGGAGAATGCAGTACAAAATGAGTAATTCATTATAATACTTTATGTTGACAGAATACCCACCTTGCAATAAAGTGTATAAATTCTTTAGCACATGGTAACAGTCCTGGTATGATTTCTAAACCACCTACTTAAGAAAACAAAACTGCAATCTGATTTTTACAAGGAACTAAAACACAATAAGCTGAAGAAAGTAGCAGCAAGTACACAGATCTGAAAATTTAATCACATATTGTTTATTATTTTTGAAAATGGGTATTACACTGAAAGCTCCAAACACTACTTTAAATCTTAGTAATTAGCTCACACTTGATTTCAATTCGTAAAAGGAGCACTGATATTTTGTTTTAGTAATTAGCTCACATTTACCTTTTCAGCAGGTTTAAGGAACAACCAAAGCAGATCTCGATCATTTACATCATCTATTACAGCAATGCCTTTTACAGCAAGTAGGATTAACCTCTTTTAATTCAATGAGTACCTACCCTTCCGACTACCACCTCACTTGGCATAGCATGGGGAGTAACATATTTTAGACCAGACCTTAGCTTGTCCAAATGAGCACCTGCTAAGGATAATGGAATCCTTAGCAGCAGTATTAAGGAACAATAAAAAACTAAATGTAAAACAGTAAAAAGACTAAACTAACATATGCATAAAACAAATCTAAGCTAAAACAACAAACAGTAAACATCCATGGGAATACCATAAATAAAATTTACAATTTTTTTATTGATAGGCAAACTAGGGTTTGCAAATATTTTACCTCGAATGATGAGGTTGGTGAAACCCTTGCAGCAGTACAAGAGTAGTGTTCCAGAGCTCCACAGTTCCCTTCTCTTCTCCAAAATGCATCAAGGGTGGCTAAAACTCCATTAAAATGGTAGGCTCAAGCTCAAAGTGGATGGCTAGGGCTTAATAGGAATTTCGGCAGCATAAGGTTAGAGTGGATAGTGGATGTGAAATGAGGGGCCTCCATCACCTTCTTATAGATTTTTGGGTGGTGGGTTAAACAACCATGCTTTTAGGCACCAAGTGGTTTAAGTTAAGGGTTTAGGGTTTTTGCCCTCTTTTTCCCTCTTTTTTCCTTTTTTGAATTTATTCCCTTTTTATTTTGATTCTTGGAAATTTTAGACCCCTTTTGAGGGTTTTTTAATGTTTTTGGAGGAATTTTATCTATTTGAGGAGGAAATGTGGGTTTTTTGCCTTTTTAGGTACCCATTTGGGCTTTTTTGAGGTTTTGGAGGCCAAAGTGGTAGGAAAAATGGTCAACAAGGTTATGTGACTAGGGGGGTGAGCTAGTGAGTGATTTTTGGGTGTTAACACTAGGTGTTTTAGTCATCGATGTATTATCCTGATATAATGAACAACCGGTTTGATAATGAGTTGATTTAGCATGCTTTAATTTGTACTTTCAGATCTGATTTTTGTTGGGATGGTGCTGGGTAGATGGAATTTTCAGTATGATTTTTTTGTATTAAATATTGCCCTCGCAGCTGCTGAAATGATCTAACCCTTTGACCTGTGGTGTCTACACTCTTGAATGCTGCCCTAGAGACATTATTGATTGCAGATATAAAGTTTCAACAGGGGTTTCCAGAGAAATCAGATTCAGCATTAAGGTTGAAACATATGTTTGCTGCTTTATGAGACAAGAATTTTAACTAGTGTTCTATTAGGGTTGAAGGTGTCATTGCTGATTGTCTCTGCTAAAACAACTTAATTTCCCTGGCTTCTTAGTGCAATGTAGAAGCCTGTTGATCTCTTAACACCTTCAACTCTTGCTTTGTTTTTTGTGAGCTTTTGCCTGTACTTCTTTTCATGTTTTGCAAGTATTTTGATCTAGGCAACGACCCAAGAGGGGTGTCTAGCTCTCAAAGTTAATGTTATCAACCGGGATGGAGGTTGGGATGCCTATGGTACATAGTTAGCGTTTTCACACTAAACAGATAATTGACTAGTTGAAGAAGAAAGGTCGGAGATTGACGGTTATGTCTCCAAAATCGAGTGTTGTCTTTGAAGTTGCATATTTGTTAATTATTGTGTTAAAACCAAATCCACCGTTATCAAGGCTTTGATGAAATCAACCTGAATATGTCACTTCATAGGCATCCGGCCTGAGCAGATACTGTAGAAAAGTGGATAAAGCAAAACTAGATTACCCTTCAAACCCAGCACCTAGGCAAAAGGAAGTCCATGTTATATGATGCAGCCCTCCCTGAGCAGATACTGTAGAAAAGTAGATTAAGCAAAACTAGATTACCCTTCAAACCCAGCACCTAGGCAAAAGGAAGTCCATGTTATATAATGCAGACCTACCTGAGCAGATACTGTAGAAAAGTGGATAAAGCAAAACTAGATTACCCTTCAGACCCAGCACCTAGGCAAAAGGAAGTCCATGTTATATGATACAGCCCTCCACTTTAAGTTGTGTTTATCAAAGCGACTTCCAAAAACATAGGTTCAGTTGCACTTTTAATAAAAAGGTGGTAATTCAATGTGCAGGAAATTTTATTAAATCAAAACAGACGACATTTTTACAGTGAATGCTGAAGCCATATAGAGTGTCAATAGTCCTCGACACCTACCCAATAACATGGGCAAAGTCAAGAACTTGTGAAATACTTGTGGATATTCAATAAGAAATTAGCAGAGGATCTCCAATCATGGTTACAGCATTCAATGGTAATTAAGTAAAATATAAATAACACTTTCAAAATCCAATTGGTTAAAAAAGGGCAAAACTTGCTTTCAGGCAAAAAAGAATATATCGAGAGCATGCAAAACTAATAAAACTGCACATTGGCGGGCATTATAATTTGGTAACGTTTGCGCTGAACTAGGGAACAAGAAATACACATAGCAATAGATTAGGGTTACTTTGACTACGTTGAATATGAAGATGGCATGCATACATACTTGGTGTTCATCTCAATGTCGTGAGTTTCAGTCCAAGCTCTATGAGAAAGGCAGGCATTTTTGTGGGCCCAACTATTCTCATGGGTAGCAAGGGCACTCGGTTGGAAATTACAGCTACCCTCCACTCTGAATGCATTTCTGGTAGAGGTGCTGCCATGAGCCTCACATAAAGTGCAGAACATTCTATCGTCCCCATTGACTTTTCTCAGAGAAGCCCAAGGATAATGTTCCTGCCATTTCTCCTTCCATAACCTTGGGCCCCTGTGTCTCTTCCTCTTCGGTTGTTTGCTCGCATCATACAAAACATCCTCCTCCTCCTCAGCATTGTCATAATCCCTTTCAAGTCCTGGTGTATTGCAATCCTCCTGTAAAACATCATTCGTGCTGCCCAGTTCTATACAAGATACCCCCTCTATTGGATTCTCCAGCAATGAAGCAGCAGCATTGATATATAAGTTTGCCATGGTGAATTAAAATAGATAGATGAATGTAGATTCCCTGCGTTTATTTATTGATTCATTGAGCTGAATTAAAAACATACTTTTGAGGGATTTCGACCTTGACGCTCTAGGACTCGGCACCATGAATTCATCATCATTGTGTATATATGTCCGAGCAAACCGAGGCCGACATTTCCCGCCTTGGACAGTGCGCAATACCATGAATTATTGATTTTGAGAAATCAATGGGTCAACGGTATCTATCTACACATCACCATTAATAAAGAGAATTAAACTCTCTGATGCATTGTCTAAGGAAGCTCTGAAATTGGAGGAGGTTTGCTGCACTTGGAAGAAAATATGGAGAACAGAGTGATGTCAAGTGGTAGTGGTATTGTAGTGAAGGGTCTAAAAAGAGTTACTGTTTTTAGACTTTATACAGCAGTAATCTAGAATTAAGGTTTGTATGAAAAAAGGAACAATAATGTGTTTTTTTGTTGTCACTTAGTTACAGTGTTTTTAGACTTTATACAGCAGTAATCTAGAATTAAGGTTGGTATGAAAAGGAACAATAATGTGTTTTTTTGTTGTCACTTAGTTACAGTGGTATATGACAAACTAACTTTGTAATGTGTATTATTATTTTTTATTTTATAAAAATATTAAAAAATATAAAAAAGTAAATTAAGTTTTGTATGAAAAACTGAATAATAATGTGGTTTTTTTTTTATTGTCACTAAGCTACAGTTGTATATGAAAAACTAACTTTGTAATGAGCATTGTTATTTTTTTTTATTTTCTAAAGAATATAAAAAGTAAGTTTTTTTTTTCAGTTTGAAAAAAAAAACTTTATATGTATTTACACATTTATTTCATAAATGTTTTAACAAATTTTAAAATTTGCCTTATTATCAGGTATTACAGTCAAATGTAGTTAAACTATAGGTATTATAGTCAAATGTAGTTAAACTATGGGTATGGATGAAACTAATTCATCTTTCATCTAGTAAAGTATAATTTAGTTTTTTTAATTACCAAATAATATAACTTGTTAAGATTTTATAATCTACAAATTATAATATAATTTATGGGTTTAGAGTAAGATTTAAAATTCTTTTTAATTGGTTAAGAACTCATGGTTTGGAACCTTAAGGAAACAAAATTTATGGCTCAAAACCTAAAGGCGTCTAGTGAGAGTAGAAATTTACCCTCTTACAACACCCACAAAGAGGTTATTTTAAGTGGTTTTCCTAAAATAAGATGATGAGTCAACTTTTATTTGAGAATAGCAATTAATGATGGTTGTGATATAACAACCAGTGAGGGTTGTCATCTTGACAATAAGTTTTGTCATCTTTAAAAAAAATCATAACATAATTTAGTTTCCATAAATCCCAATTGTTTTAAATTTAATAGCTTACATGAGATTTCCAAACTATTAATTTATATTTACATTATCTCATGCCCACATTTTCTTAAAAAAATATCATGTAAAAATATTATCTTTCCATTTTTAGTGTTGTTATTCCACTTTCAATGTCATGCAATTGCTATTCATTATTGGTTGTTATTGTTTTTTACAATCCACGGAAACCCAAGCCACCACACCACTGCCTCACTTGTAAGACTATATGACAACTTGGATAAAAACCATGGGTCGAAACCAACCTTAATGTTAGATGCAAGAATAATATGTCCAATAAAAATAGAAATATTACGGTGTTCACACAAAGCATTACCAATAATAAATCGCCCCCTTAAAAATTCAAACATAAATGCTCACACCCTCAACCTCTAACTACCCATTATTAATCCTATGCGAATTTCAACACCGAAAAGATGCTCATGGCAATCAACGAAAAGGTTGAGCTATTAAGAAGAGTAAACATTACAAACTAACAAATTATAACTTACCGTTATTCCTCACTCCTCATTGCACAAACTCGCCAATGGGTTAAGTGTCATTGTTGTTTTAATATCATGTCGGCTTCTCCATCAATTGAGTTGGGTGAAACATAAATATGTTCGAGTTCATGGTTTATTGTCAAGTTGTACAACCACGGTCCGTTTGGCTCATGGTGATCACTAATCAATGATGATATCTCAATTTATATTTTAGTTGATAAAATATCTTAGGTTTAAAGTGGTTGCAATATTCATTACTCTACTACTCAGTTTTATTTTTATTTTGTTTTTCATGAATAGATTTATTATTATTATGTCTAAGACATATTGGAATCATTTTTTCCATATTAGCTAATTACAAGAAGTTCAAAAAATCAAAATATTGATAAATAAAGTTTTAACTTTGCAAATAATTTTTTATTTTTTATTTGTTTTAATATTTTAATTTTGATTGAATAACCAAAAGTGACATCAGCCTCGGGAACTGGCGTGTGGATTTCACTAGCCAAGTGTCCCAAACTATGTCACGCTCGCTAGTGTCCAAATGTTCCACATATTACTTTCACTGTGCCAGAGCTATTTTTTATTTCCCCAAGTTTGAGACTGTTTTTTTTAATTCTTTCCTCGTAACCGGGTTTCGGCTGCCGCGTGTCTCTGATCTGTACGTCCTCCTATTGCGTGTCGTCCTGTCGTCCAATCTCCCTAACTGCAATCGTGATCATATATGTCATATCCGTTCACCGCCTTTGTCTGCCTGGCCAACATCAAGTAATACATATTAATATTAATAATTACAGTATTGTGGAATGTATCTTGCCTATTTAAAGATAACCCGGTCGTACAAAAGAAACATTATATCTGTACATAATCAAAGATTTTTTGTATACCAAAATCCAATTCTTAGTCCCGCCAATCATGACAACACTCACCGAGAAGCATCTACTTGTCTAGACTCTAGATGTGTAACTTCTGAGTTGTTATCAGATTGGCTTTGCATGTGTTGCTCTTCAATTTGAATTCGATGCTTTGATCAAGAAAATCTGAAGTTCAATCTTCGGAACCGTAAAGTGTAGTCAGTTAGATCCCCATTAACTTAACTTGCTGTGTGCTCTTATAGGGTTGGTTTTGTGGTGTTTTCTCACTCCTGGAGTCCAATTTAGCTGTCTCGATGGCCACCCCAAGGCAGCACATTGAAGAGATTAGGAAGACCAAGTTTAAAGATAACCCTCTTACAGAAGAATTGCACCAAGCGGTCAAACTTTTGTCTGTGGAATTATACACCAAAGATGTCCATTTTGTTATGGAGTTAATCCAAGTAACTTAATATTTGGGTTGAAAGTATAGCTCATGTCAATCTTCTTTGTTTCGTATTTCTGTTGTCATGGTAATTCTGGTAGTTTTATTGCAGAATGCAGACGATAACACTTATGCATCGGATGTGGACCCATCATTGGAATTTGTGTTTACCACTAAGGATGTCGCTGGTGTGGGAGCTATTGCTACACTTCTTGTTTTTAACAATGAGATAGGATTTCAGAAACAGAATATTGATTCTATATGCAGCGTAGGAAGATCTACCAAAAATAATACAAGGGAAGGAGGTTATATTGGAGAAAAACGTATGATTCTATCATGCAAATATATTGGAGAAAAACGTATGATTCTATCATGCAAATCACTGCTTGAAATTTTTAAATATGATTTTCTCAAGTACAAATTTGTGATTAGAATCACCATCTCTCTATTTATATGTAGTTATTATTTCAATTTCATAGGTAGATAACTCTTTTATACATTGCAGGCATTGGCTTGAAAAGCGTCTTCCTCTTTTTATCATGTTGGTTTCTTCAAGGGAAAGCACTATTTTTAACAACAAATGGAACCAGAGAATATTAGGCTGTATTCCGTTAGCTTTATGTTCTACGTTTAGTTCCTTAATTTATGTTAACTCGCCCCCTGAATCAATGTGATCTTTATAGATTTTTTTTCCTACTGATAAACTTCGTTATCAGCAGCTGGCACAGGTCAGAGATGAGATTCGAGTCCAGTTAAGAAGGGAGGAAATAATTTTATGTGACTCCAGTTTTGTTGATAGAGATGTCGGTAGGCTAACAGAAACTCGGAGAATACTACCAGCATTTAGGATCATTTTGGAGAGAGCAAGACAAAAAGGTCAGCTGCAACGCGCCCTGGAGGCTTTCTTGGCTGGTGAAGTCCAAATAGTCCATCCTTGCCTTGATAAACCTGAGTATTCTAATATTTTTAACTTCTTGAAAGTGGAATATCAATCATATGATTGGTATGTTGGCTGCATTCAATCATGTGAGCTGAAAAGCCTGCCTGAAAATCTTTATGTGGAACTTCTTTGCTTCATCGCTGAAAATTGGGAGCAGAAACTTTCCAGTTATCCGCAAAATACTCCGTTTTTTTAAGTTTGAAATTTCTTCCAATAAAACAGACTGGGGCAAAGCTGTCTTGAATGTCTCGTGTGCAATCCCAGCAGAATCTCCGAAGAAATAAGAGAATGGAACGCATTGTTTAATCATCTCTATCATGGCTTTCAAAGTGACTTGTTTCAGCTCATTGCTGTATCAGACAGAGCCAGCTTCATCCTTGTGGTCGACCCTGTGATCAAACTGATTAAAGATGTTATTAACAAAGAGAATAGGATTCTGCAAACCAACTTGAGGCGTCTGGAGGTCCTTTCACAAGAGTTTGCCATGCTTTTCAGAGATGTACTTTTATGTATTTCCACCCTCTTTCAATGTCAACATAATATGTCCCTGGAGGTCGTGAAGACTTCGTTGCAATTGCTACGTATTTCTCTTGCAAAGGCATAACACCTACTGTCGTTCGATCGCTTGGGACTGCAGCAAAGCAGACCCAAGAGACTCTCCGCAGTTTTTTATCAGCTTTATCAAGGCTTTTGAAGCGACTTGTCAATGTTAGTAACTTCTCTGCAGTTTCTTTCATCAAACCCGATGTATATCGAAGAGGAAGCATTACTTCGAGGCAAAAGAGTCCACTGAAGTAAGACGTCTCTCTAGAGATGAAGGATGGAGACTGTCTCACAGAGTGGATTTCAAGGACGACCAAGTTTCTCTGGATATAGAAGAGCGTGCAAAAATTCACCTGTTCTCTTGCTCAAAACATCGTTGTTCTCTTGCTCAAAACATCGCCCTACGTTGTCATCCTATGCGTGGATGAACTTACTACGGGGTCTCCATACATATTGACGTTGCAAACTTAACATATGTCGGCATAAGCCCAACTTGCTACGTGTCTCCATACATATTGACATTGCAAACTTAACAAATGTCGGTATATGCGGCAGGGCATGCCACTGGTCATAAGCCCTGCATCTAAAATTGGGTGTCTGTAGAACCAGTTTTGTGGGTATAATATCACTGAGCTTCCTCATTTGCATGTTTATGCATGCGGTGCATCTATGCTGCAAGCTAATGTCATAGACATTGCTGCGTGCAGCTCTTGTTCCTAGGTTAAAATCTTTATGACTATTAACCAATATTTTAACTTACGAAAAAATGCATATAATGATGTAATCCTTTTTATTTTGTATGTATGTGTATGAATGCAATGGTTTTCAATACAAGTAATAAATTTTTTATGTAAGCTTGTTTAGTTTCTTTTGTATGTGTCAATCTCATCTCTTATGTTACTAAATTTTATTCACAACTTTGAGACATTCTTATATTTTTATGTTCCTTTATGTAATTTGGCTAGTTGAAAGCATGTCTTTATGTGTAAGTTTCTTTACTCTTTATGATGAAAACTTAGTACTAATAAGGGTTAGATCCTAATCGAGGTGGTTTTGCTAAAGTTTATGGCATGCATATACATAGTTTTTTTCTCAAATGCAATAGAAGCAGCTTTAGCATCCATAAGCGGACAAGGATCAACTGGTCTTCTTGGTATTAAGACCTCGGAGAATGGCAATATATTGATGGTCAAAATCTTTACCAAAACTTCATTGATAAGGTAAACCCTTTAACAAAATTCCATTGTTGAAAGGCATACGTTTTTCTATGATGAAGAACATGGAAAACAGTTTGATGAGTAAGGGTGTAAGGAAAATGCCAATATTGCCTAGAAGTTTGCACTTCATAGTTTTCTAATCCTTATTAATAGTTGATAGAGCTAGGTTAAGATGGATCTGTGCTAGTGTTATTATGTTGTCAACCTCGAAATTGTTAATGAAAGCATAATTGTATTTCTCTTCAATTTAAAGACTTAATCAACCTACAAAGTGGTGTATCACTTTGAAGCTTTGTAATTGTGATAATAAATGTTATTTTATTTTCAAGACTTCACCAAAGCTTCGATGAGTACTTCATGCAGTGGAAGTGGAGGGTACCATTAGGGTTAGAGGTGTCATCACCCTTTGTCTTTGCTAAACTATATTAATCCCCATAACTTCTTATTGCAATATATTAGATCTTTGACCTCTTTTTCATCCTCGACTCTTAATTGCTTCATTTTTTGTGAGCTTCTGCCTTCCTTTTTTTTCATGTCTTGCAAGTTTTTTTAATCTGGGAAACAACCCTAAGACGGGTGTGTAGCTCTCAAAGTTTGGGTATAGAGTTTGGGATGCCTATGATGCAACCTCAATGTTTTAGCATTAAAAAAATAATTTCATTGAAGAAGAAGAAAGGTGGGAAAAAGACAATTTTGTCTCCAAAATGCAATGGTGTCTTCAAAGTTGTGTAGTTGTTACTGTTGAAGCCAAACCTACTATCAAACTACGCCAATTTTTTGATGAAATTGACCTTAATATGTCACTTCATTGGCATTCAACTATACTAGATATTATAGCAAAATGGAAGGCTTGAGATAGTGTGGGTATTTATTAGCATAAATTTGGTCCTGGTTTCCAATGAACTAATCATAGTATGTTACACCTAGAATAATCGACCTATAAATTTTATATGATGGCACTCAATTTACACAACACATAGGATTGTGGCACCCTTGTGCATGATTAAGGACTTAAGAAAGAATGTAAATCATTGTGCACGATTAAGGACTTATGAAATAATGTAAATGGTTGTTAACATTCAACATAATTTAATATACTAAATGCACCAAACACTAGAAAAATTATATGGGAGCATGATTAATGATACAACTTGTAAGATAAAATCAATAGATGCATTTATTAAAATTCATAAGGAGAAGCGACTAATAATGTAGCAGAACTTGATGGTCTAATTAATGGCATTGGGTGGGTCAAGAGAAGAGGATGGACACCAGCGATCAATGAAGGAGACTCTAAAGTTCTCATCTCGATGGCGAAGAGATTTCAAGTGGGGACATTTGCATCCAAAGTCGGGTGCAACTGGAGATTAGAGGTTAGGCTAGGTGTCTTAGCCGAACTTCTAAGGGACACTCTAGCCATGTCTTCAATCATGTTAAGAGGAAGGCTAATGCAATGGCGGACTTCCTGGATAACCAAGGAGTTAATAGTCTGGAAACCCATAGTGAATGGGCAGTGGAAGAAGTTGTGGATGAATGAATAAAGATGAGGTGTCTCACATTAATGATTGATTATACGTACCTTGACGATTTCTATTATATTGCAACTTCCATAGCTGAGGTGTCATTCTCTTTGGTTTTAATGCAGTCTCTTGCTTGCCATTGAAAAGATGTTTTTAGGTAGTTTGATACCTGTGATTCTTGGAGAGGAAGTGCCTATACTCATCAAACACCTCCTTTCCTAAGCTTTTTGAACGACGAGATTTGATCTTAGGACCACAAACTGGACATGCAAATTTCCCCTTTGTCTGAAGACCTAAATAAAAAGATGGAATATCAATATTAATGTCTATTATAATTATATAAAAAATGACTGAATTATTTAGAAAAACATGCATGCGTATTATATTAACTAGTAGTTCGTAAAATTAAATGCAAATAAAGTGGAACTTATAATTACATACCACAGAAATGGGTTAATCCTGGGGCATCATGTATTGTCCATACAAGCATTGCATGGAATTCGAATTGTCTTTGTCGTATTGGTCTAGATTAGTCATACATAGTGATGCCATTCCATAACTTCAGTAGCTCGTAAATAAGAGGTTCGATATATACATTCATATCTTTGAATGTACTTACCTGATTGATTTGAACATATAAAATAAATTTTATGATTATGAGACGTACCGTTTAGATATATAAACCATATTTCACAATAGAAAAACTTTAAATATATATATAACATTATGAGACAAAAAACGACAAATGAGAATATACCACTGCAATAAAAAAAACTGCAGTGTTTGTACCTGGAATAATCATCGACAACATTATGTGCTCCCTCTTTATTGTCAACCATGGAGGAATGTTGTTGTTGATAACAAAACTAGGCCACACCGAGTAAACAGATCTCATATCTGCAAAAGGATTGACACCATCTGCTGCCAAAGAAATCCTAAGATTACGAGGTTCGTCTTTAAAGTGAGGCCATTTTTCCTCCATATCTCTAAATGCGGACCCATTTTTCCTCATTGGCATTCAACTATAGTAGATATTATAGCAAAATGGAAGGCTTGAGATAGTATGGGTATTTATTAGCATAAATTTGGTCTTGGTTTCCAATGAACTAATCATAGTATGTTACACCTGGAATAATCGACCTATAAATTTTATATGATGGCACTCAATTTACACAACACATGGGATTGTGGCACCCTTGTGCATGATTAAGGACTTATGAAAGAATGTAAATCATTGTGCACGATTAAGGACTTATGAAATAATGTAAATGGTTGTTAACATTCAACATAATTTAATATACTAAATGCACCAAACACTAGAAAAATTATATGGGAGCATGATTAATGATACAACTTGTAAGATAAAATCAATATAGATGCATTCATTAAAATTCATAAGGAGAAGCGACTAATAATGTAGCAGAACTTGATGGTCTAATTAATGGCATTGGATGGGTCAAGAGAAGAGGATGGACACCAGCGATCAATGAAGGAGACTGAAGTTCTCATCTCGATGGCGAAGAGATTTCAAGTGGGGACATTTGCATCCAAAGTCGGGTGCAACTGGAGATTAGAGGTTAGGCTAGGTGTCTTAGCCGAACTTCTAAGGGACACTCTATCCATTGTCTTCAATCATGTTAAGAGGAAGGCTAATTCAGTGGCGGACTTCCTGGATAACCAAGGAGTTAATAGTCTGGAAACCAATAGTGAATGGGCAGAGGAAGAAGTTGTGGATGAATGAATAAAGATGAGGTGTCTCACTCTTGTGGCCTCGGATTTGGACATCATGGATGCGGGTGTACAGGTGGCAGAGGGCCCGCATGCATCCAGCAATGTGGATCCGGAGGAAGGTGAACCAGTGTCGGAAGCTAGGCTTCTGGTCGACGGAGGAAGGCATGCATAAATGCTTAGCCAAGGGAGGACGAAGTAGAGTACGAGGGCGTTAAGGGAGGTGATGAAGTTGGAAGCGGACTGGACTGGTTCGTTGGCAGATGCGGTTAATATCCAGAGGAGAATGAATGTCTGGTAAGTGAGAATGTAGAGCGTTAATGGCAATGAGATGAGGAAGAGCTTGTTTGACGGCGTGCTCGAGCCTGGAAACATTAATTCTTGTGTGGTCGTCTTTATGAGGCGAATTAATGGCAGTTCGAAGGAGAGGGTCTAGGGAGATGTATTTATAGAGGATTTTGAGGTGACCCGCACACCACGAGCTAAGGAATTAGACTGTTCTATAGGTGAGGTGATAAAGAAGTGTCTCTACTCTGTGATACATTGTTGTTCCTCGATGGCCCCACAACAGTGAATGCGCAGTCAACGTGGGAGAAGAAGACGAGCAGAGCGCAGTGTGGTGGAGGAGGAAGTTGGGAAGGAATATATGGAGGATGTCCCGACTGGTATTGATGAGTCCATCTCAATAACGGAGGAAGATGAGATGCAGCAGCGAATTGATGAACGGGGGTCTGTGGATTTGTTGGATCCATACTGGATATTGCGAAGGATATTGGATAAAATAATGATGGAACGAGCCAGTTTTGGGGACCTGGTGCTGCAAATTGTCAGGAATTCCAAGGACAACCTATTGCGTAGTGTGGTGGACACAGAGGGAGTAATTGGGCTGGAAAAATCCTCCTTCTTGGCCTCACCGGCTTGCAACTCGCCCCCTCAGGAAGAAGGAGAGAATCCTCTGCCAGACGGTCTGGAAAGGACTCAGCCGGAGCATCCTCTAGAACCGACCGACCTGGATCAGTAGAATTTCCTCGTGGTGATGTTGTTTTGTGAATTTGTTTTTTGTAATTTTGTGAATTTGCTCTCTCAATCGTTTAGTATGAATTTTGTAAAGGCCTCAAGCCGATTCTTGTTATGGGCTAGTTTCTTGTATTCCTCTCTGTTGTTTTGAATGGTAATTGTAATGGCCTTGAGTCGGTTCTTGTTGTTGATCTGATTAGCTCGACGGGGAGAATGAATAGAAAGTCGGATAGCAGTTATGTTCTAGTTATGTTCTGATAGGGACCTTGGGACGGGAAAATATGTAATGGCTAGAAGCCTGGGTTAGGGAGCAAAAAATGTTTGGAAGAACAGAAAGGAAGTAGGGTGAAGTTTTGACCTCGTCAATGATTCTGGGGAATAGTGGGAAGACTTGGGCATTGCTCAAGATAGACTCTTTTTGTAACATTATGTACATTTCTACCTTATTTAAATAATAGAATGATACTCTCTTATACACAAAATAAATAAATAATTTCACAAGGAAAATATCATGAACCATGTTGTGGCATCAGTATAGCATCATCTCATCATCATTAGTTCCATGGAATATAACTCAAAAATAATTACAATCAATGTAACAGATAAGAGAGAGCAATTATCAAGAAGTATACAATACAAGTATACTGGCCTCAAATTCAACTCTAGTAACTAACTTTATCCAATTGTCATCGTGAAGTCATGTCGATCTAGTTATACTCCAATTATAGTCCTAAATCTAGTTGTACAACAATTATAGTCCATCTCAGTCGTGCCCTTAATGCATAAGTCAATAATCATAAAGTACTCTAAATCACAATCGCTTTGGATTGTGTTAATTTTACTAGTGACACTATGAAGGACTTATTCCATGAGGATATTTTTTGGTCTTCTTCTAAACGCCAAGGGAATGGATCAAGTTTGAGGTAGGTCCATGTACAATGGGGAGAGTCTATATGTTCATGAAGCTATGGACTCTACTATTGGATATCTTTGAAGTCTCCCTCATTTGTCCTTGTATGGGTAATGCATCTAGGTCTACATGTGGATTTTTGGCACAACTCAACTTTTACCCATGCAGGTTACACCTTGAGATCTTTCCTAATGTATTTAAACATCACTATGTGATCTACTATTCTAACATGTGTAAATTTATGCATAGATCATGATCTCAGGAAACCACTATCAAACTAAAGTATTTGGATTACACTTGGGTAGAGCCCATAAAGCACATAAATAATCCTTTTATTTTTAGGATTCGCTTATCCCAAGGCAATCAGCCTAAATGTTTCCATATAAAGAGAACCAATAAGAGATGTATCACCTAGAGATCATTAGAGATCATCTTCCAACTAGTTGATATTGGGAAAATGAATACACAATACATGGGATGTGCAAATATATAGAATATTTTTCAAATGGAAATAATGACACAATGTGTTAGCATACTTTTCTTTGTGATTTAGGTAGTTATACTACTTAATCACCCCCAACTACCAGCGCGCGTTCTTATTATATTAACATTCATGTCTCTTTCCCCCCCAAAAAAAAACATACTTTCTATTTCAACATAAAATTGGAAGTACGTTCCTCAGGCACAATGTGCATCCAAAAAAATAGACTTTCATCTATGGATCACCACTATTGCTAAAAATATCCAAAACATAACCTTGACCTTAACATGTCTAACAACTCGATGCTTACATATTTTCAAAATTGCATTCAGTGCTAATGACCAAATGACCTTCATTAAGTTCTTCCAAGACACAAATGTTCGGGGCTAACTGTAAAACCTCCTTTGATAGACTATTAGTATAAGTATCATTTTCATGATAAACATGTGTGAAGCTAAACCTCTGGAATTAATAGGCAATATCTTTCAATTTATGAGCGGTTTACAAAAGACATAGGTTATAGACTTGTTTTCCATTTGTCATTCAATGTATCATAAGCTATGAATTGCCAAAAAACTACAAACAATTGATATTCTTTTCCATAGCAAATTTTAAAAGAGCAAAAAGTGCTTTAAATTCACCTTGGTTTTTAGTTCCTTGACCCAGATTAGCCTTGACAACATACTAGTGAATGTCAAACAAGTAAAGAACAAATCCCAGGGTGTTGGTGAAAGTAACACCTTGACAGAAAACATTGAAAAAAACCCAAGCCAACTCCTTATTGATAATGGCCTCACTCACTACCCAAATCTTATTTGTTCTCGTAGTGGGTTGAAATGAAGAGAGTAAGGCTAGAATCTATTGTGATACTTTAAATGTTAGAGTAGTCTTGTCCTCATAAATATTTGTGTTGTGATCCAACCAAATTCCCCACGTTGTCATTACAGGGAATACTTTAAAATGATTGAGTTGATTATTGGAGAAGTGTTCATGGTGGCACTCCTCTAACAAAACCTTGTCCCATACACAAGGCACATCCGGTTGGAGTTTAATATCCCTCCAAACTTGCTTTATGAAGGAGCATTCCAGGAAAATATGTACAATGGTTTCTACATCATTTTGACATAAGAGACACAACCTTGTCCCATCTTTGTTCCTCAATTACAATATGTCCCAATTAAGCACCCTTCCTTACAACAAAAGCCTAAAAAACAAGATACTCTTTAGCGAGGCTTTAGTCTTCCAAAGCTTACTATACCACGAAGCATTGTCTATTGACCCATTCTCTTGTAGTTCCTTGTACCCTGGCTCCATTGTATATTGACCACCCAAACTATTGTAAGCCCAAACCAGTTCATCATTTACATCATGAAGCCTGATATGTGCCTTTCAAAGTTCAGAGATGTAGAGTTGCCAATGATAGTGCCATTCAACGTTCAATCCCACCTCCCGAGCTTGTAACTATCCTTGTATCCAAATTGTTGTAGTGTGAGAATCATTAATCTTATTAAGGGTGCACCTTCATAAATCTTGTAACTAGAGAATTAATGCTTCAAGGAGCAAAATATTATTCCCACGCCCTACAATCACATCAGCACCAATTTGAATTTAGATCTCGAGACCACTTTCCATGCCAAAAAATGTTCAACAATAGCGAAAGCTAGGGTGAGTGACTTCTAGTGGTTGGAAGAATTAGTAGTTATCTTATGTCTCCTTCTAATCCAATCCCAGACAATACAAGGGGAAATTTTTTTCCACCAGTATTCTTCATTATAAACTATCACTGGTTAGAAAAACCCATTAAGATTTGGTTGCAATCGCCTTACCAATAAGAATATATTCTTCAATCTCCATCCTCCTTGTTTCTTAGGAGAGGCCACTATCGTCCAACTAGTTAGGTGAGACCCCATCTACCTTTCTAGAGATAATTAAAACACAATTTTATAATCTCGTTGAGCACCCCTTTAGTAATTAAGGCTAGTAGATGCCATAAGACACGTATTGCTTCAAGGACAAACTTGATGAGCACCAACTTACTGCCTCTGGAGATCCACGTATTACACCAAAATTAATCTTCTTCTCCACCCTAGACAAGAAACATTTCCAATCATTAGCCTCATACTTGTTTAGATTTGGGACAAATCCAAGGTATTTAAAACCATCATCTAAGTCGAAAGTTGGAAAGGAAAATAGGTATATCAATCAATGTCTCAGATCGTCTTCCACTTATGGGAAGTAGATGGAAAATTTATGGATATTGATAACCATACATGTCACATCACAGAAGAGGTCTAGAATCTCCTTATACATTTTGTCTTCAACCTTATAATAGAAACAAAAAATTAGCACGTCATCGACAAATAACAAGTGTGTCAGTTGTTCAATTCTCTTTATCTGCATTCCCTAGATTTTGTTTAGCCTTCTCACATTAGATATTGCATGACTGAGGCTTTTCACCACAACACGGAATAGGTAAGGAGACAATGGGAAGCCTTGTCTCAATCCTCTTGATGGCTTGAATAAATCAAATCTGATCCATTAATTATAACTACAAAAGAAGACAAAATTACAAATCCCCTAATCCATTTAACAAAGGGCAGGTTGAAACCCAAATGAAGAAAAAGAAGCCTTAAATACGTCCACGATACTCAGTCACAAGCTTTGGAAATATTGAGCTTTACAACATGTATTCTTAATGGAATGAACACTTTCTTATGCCAGACCAATAGCTTCGTGAATGAGCCTACCCTTTGGGAAATTGAATTGTTCCAAAGAAATAATCTTAGACAATATTTGTTTGAGTCTGAAAGCGACCACCTTAGCAATAATTTTATAAAGATTGTTGCACAACAATATGGGGTGGAACTCATTGTAAGAAGATGGGCAATCTACCTTTGGGATAAGTGTTATGAAGGTGGAGTTATAACTCCCTAGCATATGACTTAAAAGTCTGACGTCTTGCACAACCCTGAGTGGATCCTCTCCCACGACCTTAAAGAAGTCTATGGAGAAATCTATGATCCATCCATCTGGAACTGGGCTCTTAGCATTTTGAAATGAATTTACGACCTTTAGTAATTCATCTTTAGTTACTAGTAGGTATTGATCTTCATTCTCCTCTTCATCAACGAGTCTCAAGAAGTGTCCCAACATTCTAAGCATCTCCCCTATTTTTTCATTTTATAACTCTTTGAAAATTTCTTGAAAGTCTTTACCCCTAGGTTTGTTAACTTTGTAAACTCTCAGACTTTATTGCCATCATATATAACAACTCTAAATGGTGTTGTAATTCCTCCTATGATTTACAAACCTTTAAAATAGCTTAGTGTTATGGTCTCTAGCCTTGATACACAAAGCTTGGATTTCAAGCCACCATTCTTTCTTGGTCCAATAGGATTTTGATTGATGTTGCTCCAGAAAACAAGTTTTGTCCAAAGAAATTTGAGGTATGTGACCGATCCTATTCCCATCATAAACCTCCCCCAATTCCTACTCAATTTATTTGAGAGTTTGAGACCAAAGTCTTTTTCTTTTCCCTGCCCATTCACTAACTTTCTCTTTAACCTTACACGGAGAGACTACAAACTGTGCACAAGTAGGAGCATCTAAATCTAGTTGAAAGTGGACCCAATGATCTCGAACAAGAGTTTGAAATCCTCCTCCTTGTGCCAATGAGGATTATATTTGAATGGTGTACCCACTTATTTATCTCCTCTACCCACCTCCAAAAACATGGGATAGTGATCCAAGATACAAAATTTACAACCCACACCAAGTACTATTCATTTTTTTCTAAAACCAATCCAATCGTTTGGACATTGCATTTGAATCAATTTTGTTGTTTATCCAAGTAGGGAAGAGTTGGATAGGATGAAGGTCTACCCAACCTACCATTTCAAATTTTTAAACGAAAATGTTAGCTAAATGAGCTTCCCGTGCAAAACTAGCCCCTAACTTCCTCCCAGCTCACAATTAAATTTAAATCCCCAACAATAATGTCATTTTTGGTCTGAATGTAGTTCAAGTTGAAAATATCATTCCACAATTGTTACTTACCATTGTAATGGCCATAAAGATAGAGTATAGTCAAGTAAAAATACAACTCCTTGATTTGTACCTCTGTACAAATCTAGAGCTTACTACAAAACAATTCAAAAGTGAGAGATTCACACTTACCCAGTGATAATGCCCCCTAAGAAACCCATCAAGCCAACACCCACGAACTCCTAATCTAGACAAATATTTCTAAAGTTTGAAATAATAAGGGCACATGGACCCATTGTTTCCTTCATCAACACAATATAAATACGTTCCAAATCAACTAAACATTTGAAGGATAGATTTTGGCCCTCCCTCTAAGGCCTTTCACATTTAGTGAAAGGATCTTCATGGGGGATCCACTTTCAGTGTCCATCCTACTCTAAGGACCCTAGGTAGAACATGTTCACTACCTTGATTGATCTCTTAAGAGGCTCTATCATGTGCTAGTTGTAGTGCATACTTACACCCCATTTTGTTAGACCCAACTCCTTCAATTGATCAAAGCCTAATACTCCCACAACTCCCAAGACTTGAGACAGAGACCTGGGTCAACGAAGGTAAGGTTCCCTTTCGCTAGAGATGACAGAGAACACGGGTAAGTTGGTTGGGATTTACCTATATATTGAGATGGTAAGGGATCAAAGTCTCTAGACATACCAATAGTAAGTGACTTATCATTGGTCGGTTCAACCAACTTAAGCATCACTTTCTCCCCTGGTTGAGGAGAAGGAGAGAGATTTTAGAAATGAATGGGTGGAATTGATGCTACTAACCCTAGCTTGTAAAACCATGAGTAATGGGAAAACATTTATGCTTACCCGGAGTACAATGAGAAGGGGGAATTTTATGCCACACTACTTCCAATATGTTTCATTGATATGCCAAGAGGTCTAGGTCCTCAAAGAGATTTGTTTGGTGAGAAGTATAGGGATCTCTTTGATGTGAGTTCACAATTAAGGGTATAAATATATATAGAATAGCCACCTCTACTACCACCTACTATGTAGAACGACCTAGATTCAACCAACTTCCCTTAACCAAGGAAGAAGTATCATATGGTTCCTTTATCACCCACACACTACACGCAGTTCTTGTTATAGAAGTAATTGTATTCGGATTGTCCTTGGTTTTAATCCTTCCCAGAGAGTATTTTTCCATTGAGACCTTTGACACCCACTTAAGACAACCATTTGTATTGGAACTTGTTGTCCCACCTCCTTGTTTCTTCAAAACCTTTTATGGAAGGACTAGTCACAGTCGACCAGTATATATCCCACCCTCTAGCATCTTGCACACTTGAAAGGGATGTTAACATAGTCCAAGGTTTGTACATATGACCTCTCCCCATTACAAGATTGATTGTTTCAAATAGTCATTGTCACATGTCCAAATCCACTAGAATGCGGGCTACAGAACGTGCATTGCTTGACTTGTAGCTTTCATATGAGGTGATAAAAGTTCCTAAGGAGTCCCCAATGAATCTAAGCCATGTGTTTGACTATAACTCGAATAGGAGATTCTATAGTTTCACCCACATCGGGGAATAAGACTCTGTCTCTTCCCGCACATCAAATAATAGGTGTCACATATCAATGGTAAGCAAACTCTCATCTAGGTTCTAGTGAGTAGAGAGAATCCTCCTAGTGTCCTCTCTGTTCTTAAATATAAACTCTAACCAAACCCAAGAAAGATATTAACATTCACGTGCTTTATTACACACCGTTATATTATATATTAGAACTCTTGATATATTATTGAGTATTGTTTTGATCCGGATGGGTATCGGTGACCACCCACCTATTCCATTGGCTCAAAACAGCTTTTCCAGCTGGGAAACTTTTATGGGTTTTCGGGTCAGCGGATTGGTCTAGATGGATATCAAGAGCCAACCACCTATTCCACTAGCTCAAAACAATTTTTCATGTTTGGTAGTTTTTATGGTTTTGCGAACCCGAAACTTTCGAGGTTGTTTTGAGGCCTCAAACAAATTTTTTGGTGTCACAACAATATAAATATAGCCATATACATGAATTAAGGTCCAAAATGTGTTCTTCTCGGCTAGTCCTTTCTAATGAGCTACTGAACGCCCTAAACGAAGATCGTATGCAAAAGTTATGCCTCTGAGAAGTTGACACCTCAACTAACCACCTTGGGGCCCACAAACCTTTTTACAGTGCATCTTCCACGGTTATGTTTTTGGATGTTTATGGTTTTTTCCCTCATGCTTATGATAAAAATACCCTTCGACCTCCTTTTGTAATTAGCTTGTCACAAATGAGTGTAGTAGCCACCTCTCTTCTCGGTGATATAACTATCACCATTCTAGCTACTTTTATTTTACAGCCTGTTCCGTTTCATTCATTTAATAGAATCTGAGTTTATTATATCACCACGTTCCTTGCAATATATCAATGTATGTGGTTCTATATATTCTCTTTCATTTTGTTCTCACATAAATCTGGAGCCATGGTATCAAAGCAGCCTGCTATTTCGTTATTTCTCCATGCTGTCTCCGATGAGGTCGGGATGAAGACAGTTGCATCTTGAACTAGTTGAGCTTGAGAAAGACTACCCTTGGTGGCCCAAACTACGTCTCATGGCCTAGGAAAAGAGAGAAGATGGAGCATGAGATTCTATCAATCTATTGCTCAAGGAAGCCCTCATGCGACAGAGGAACAAGATGATGGAAAATTTCACCCAAATCCATCGATGAATGCCGACAAAAATGGAGGGTTCATCGAGCAGTCACTTCGGAGGAGCCTCACCCTTCAAGGCAAAAATTAAATTTGATATTCCTTTATTTGAAGGTTGGATCGATGTTGATGCACTAGATAAATGGTTGAGTCTGTTAGAAGGGCATTTCTTTGTCCACAATTTTTTCAACAAGGAAAACATCACCTTTGTGTTCCTTAAGGTTGTCCCCCATGTCAAAAATTGGTGGGAAACTTATTGTGAGCAAATTTTAACAGAGGAGTCTAAAATGTTTGAGGTTGATCCCACTTAGGCCTCTTTTATAGATGTTGTTAAGGAACAATATTACCTCGTGGGAAACTATGACAACCACTACTCAAAATGGACCATTCTTCATCAAGAGAGGGACCAAGTGGTGCCGGAGTACACCAACAACTTTCATACCTTGCGCACAAAACTGGGTATTAGAGACTCCGAGCAGTACCTAGTTCTAAAATATCACAATGGCCTACATCGATACATCTTAACAAAGATGGAATTCCTAGACATCTCTTCAATGGGAGCTGCTTATCGGTATGTTGTAAAATTAGAGCGGAAATTTCAACAAAAGAATAAGCAGGATTTTGGGCCTGCAAATTAACCGCAAGAAAAGCATGGCAAAGGAAACCTAGAGACACAAAACAAAGGACAACACACGGATAACCAACCTGAAGGAAACCTATCCAAGAAGGGTAATGGGAAGGTTAAGAAGGACACTGGAAAGTGGTTCAAGTTCCACAAAAGCCCCTGGAACAACATTATTGAATGACAAAACAATCATTAGTGGCTAAGATCAAAGATTCAGAATCAGATCTTGGTTTTGATTTCGACTCAGAACCCAACGTCACAGTTGCAGACAAAGGGAAGAAGATCATTGATGCAGAACTCAGTGTCACTGTCGCTATCACACAGATTCATCCAGAGGAATTAGAAGGGATAGAGGCAGACGAGCACCTATTTCACTCACAAATGCGGGTGAAGGGAATCCCCCTACATTTATTTGTCAACAACATCAACCAAAAGAACCTGATCTCAACAGAAGTCATCAAGAGATTAGAGCTACCAAAAACAACACACCCACATCCATACACCATCGGTTGGATAAGCCAAGGACGAGGTATTCGTGTCAGTCATTAGTTTCTTCCACCATATGGCATCAAGCCTTTCAAATACTAGGTACTGTGTGATGTGGCCCCACTCAAAGTTTGTGATGTTCTTTTAGGACAACCATATATGTGGAAGCGTCATGCTATGTATGAGTCATGACCTCGTAGTGGCATTATCACTTTGGGAGGACAACTCTATCAAATACTAGAGGCAGTTGCACCTACCATAGTCTCTTTGACCTCAACCAACAAGTGTAGGAAGTTAATATCCTACATTGGTAAATCTTCCCTCTTCACAATTGTTTATGAAGGTGAACGTCATATCACAGAGACCTCCACAACCTCTGCATAGGGTCCCTTTACTCAATATAAATAAGAAGAACGCAAAGGCATTATTGCCTCACCTATTCAGGTACTTCTACGGTGCAAGGCCATGCATTCAAGATGATCCTCTAGAAAGAAATCATCCACACTGATTTAGACCAGGGATAATAAGGCAACAAAAATTGTTGAACGGGTTCAGCGCATCCATCAACATCAATTACAACCCTATCAAGCTGTCAAACAAAGGCAGCCTTTTCACCTCAACAAATGCCTCACCAGGAGCTCAACTCAACACACACTTCACCATATGATAAGGGACTCGACGAAATGGAAACCATTGCTTCTTAAGGGGGGAGAACTGATCCAGATGGGTATTGGTGGTCGCCCACCTATTCTGTTGGTTCAAAACAACTTTTCTAGCTTAGCAATTTTTATGGGTTTTCAGGTCAGTAAACTAGTCTAGATGGATATCAAGAGCTATCCACCTATCCCACTGGCTCAAAATAGTTTTTCCAATTTGGTAGTTTTTACAATTTTTCAGACTCGAAACTTCTGGGGCCATTTTGAGGCCTTAAATTACTTTTTTGGCAATGCAACAATCTAGACATAATCAAAGGCAGCTCAAGACGTCCAAAATATGTTCTTCTCGGCTAAACCTTTTCAACAAGTTACTGATATCCCTAAACAAAGATCATATTCAAAAGTTATAACCTGGAGAAGTTGACACCTCAAGTAACCACCTTGGGGCCCACAAACCTTTTTACGGTTCATCTCCTAACCTGGATGTTTAGGGTTTTGCCCTCATGCTTATGATAAAAGGGCCCTTTAGCCTCCTTTTGTAATTAAGTTGTCGCAAATTACTATAGCCGCCACATCTCTTCCCAAATATATAGCTACCACCATTCTAATTGTTTTTATTTTATAGGCTATTCGGTTTCATTCATTTAGTAGAATCTAAGTTTAATGTATCACTGTATTCCTTGTAATATATTTGTGTATGTGGTTTTGTATATGCTCTTTCATTTCGTTCTCACATAAATCTGGATCATATTGATTTTGATACATCCCCTTAACATGAAATGCATTTTTATTTTAATTCCACCCCTCTCCCCCACCTCCACCAAATAGAAAATCCAATTGAATAATGGTTACGAAATTTGAGGAACACCATTTTTCAATCTTCAACAATTTAATGTTGCTTTAGTCCTGGAGACTTTTGCAGGCGTGCGATCTGATTCACATCACCTTCTATTTAAAGGTAGACATCCAATTGATTTTCCTAGATAATCCCATACTCTTATTTGCCCTTGCCCTCTTTTTACTACAAACTTATAATACAATCAAAGTCCCGTGTCGAATTAGTTAATGGTCCTCCTTACCAAAATCCTTTTATGTTGAGTTTAAGCTGCAAAAGGTGTGAATTAAAACAAATAATCATCAAAAAATTCAATACAAATTATTCAAAATCATCACATGGCCATATGATAGTATGATATTGTTTCACACACCAAGGGAGTGACAAAATAATTTATTGAGAGCGACCAAATAATTTATTGTGTGCCTAGTTTGAGATTTAAATATGTATGCCAAAGTATTTAATGCCTTTCTATTTTTCCTCTTACAAAATAATCCCCAAAGGTTTATATATTAGTGGAGGAGTAAATGTATTTGTATGTTAGGGTTATGCTCTTCTCTTGCTAGGTATTGGGCATTTTTCTTAAAATTTACAATTTTCAACAAGAATTTGTATTATGCTCTATCTCTATCAAGTCTATAATTAAAAAATATAAAGAGAAAATACAGTACACTATCCTCACTTGTAGATTAGGGCATAGTTATGTTGTTTCTGTTGAACATAAATTCATGTCTAAATTATGTTCCTATTTAGGATTTCCATGTCTACATTTTATTTTTTTAACACCCTTCTTTTATTTCTCTATAAATATTTCAAGTTGCAATGCTTTTAAAACCTCTAAATATCTTCAAAACAACATCTACCTCTTATTTTTCCAAGCAACATCACACATACAAAAAAAATCAAGTCAGTAGGTGGGGATATTGTATGTTAAATTTGTTGTTTTGTGGCCTTGTACAATGTATGGTACATTTTGTTGGGTGCAACTGCAATCTTTCAAAATCTATGTTTATCTTTAAATGGGTCGAGTAGTTTCCCCTATAATCTCATGTGTCAAAAAATTTGGTATAACGATTAGCTTCTACAAGAAAACTAGAGGCTAGCATACTTTTTAAAATTTGTTGCACATTGGAGGTTGACAAACTCCAATAAAGACTCAACAAACTTTACCCATTATGACTAAACACTTTGTAGAAAAAATCTCTCATCCAACAATTTTGAATTGTATTTAAAGGAACTAGGGGGGTTACACTCCTCCTTAATTTAAAACATGGTAGGTAGGTGATTAGAGTCCCCTCATACATCAACTAGCAACCCTATCCTTTCATACTCATTCAAAATTGTTAAGCCCTGTATATTGTGACATCACATTTATATTATTAGATTAATTTGGCCTTTGTTGGTCAACTAGGACCTTAACTATAAGTGTACTATTTTTCTCCTATATATACCAAGGGGACATAGTTCTATATATCATCTCATTTTATGCATTTGATATATTGTAAAATGAGGTTTCCCCCTCAAAGAGGCTTCTTATTCATTCTCAAGGTGTGGAGTTACTTTTTCTTTCTACTTTTATTCTATTTTGGAAATTTGGTCCAAACATTTGGTATAAGAGCCATTTTTTTCCATAACTATTTTTTGGGATGTTTCAGACAACAAAAATTTTAGGAGCTTGAGGAGACATACAAAGTACACGTGGTAAAAAATTTAGGTACTAGTTCACTATAAGTTCATTTTACAATATCTGTAAGTTAGGGTTTTTTAGGACTCCAAAAACTAGTCTCAGGCAAGAGTTTGAGGTAAAATGGTTATATATGAATCTTTTCAGCTCCCAATTGAGTGCCACCTATTGCGTAAAAAATAATATGTACCATATTGTTTATGGTGAAAAATTTAGAAGCATACAAAAAAAACACATGGCAATCCATACAGTTCACTCTCTTGAAAGGGACAAAAATAACAAGTTTGGTGAAAGTTACCATAACTTTCTCTTGGCACATCAAAAGTTGGTAAAACCTATGGAACTTTATAAGATATATCAAACCACTATAGTGCAAAATTTCTAAATCGGAGGAGCCAAAATTTCAAATATACTTTAGAAGAAAATTTGGCTAACAAGACAATATACAAACTAGGGTTTTTAAGGTATGTTAACTTGAGATTTGCATCACTTATGGTTGGAAGATTTGTTTAGGGTGATTCAAAAGGTGTCATAGATAATAAAATAATAGTGAGCAAATCTAGTAAAAATCAGTGGACTCACATGGAAAAAGGTGGTGGAAGAAATTATACACCCATTAAACCTTCTAGAGGCTCATCCATTACAGAAGAAGAGCATGGAGCGGTGGATATTGGGTTGTCCAAGCTTAGCGAAAGAGTAGGAAAACTTGAAAATACAATGTTAGGAAAGGTGGACATCATGAGTATGGTAACTAAGGAATTATTCCAAACATTCAAAGGGGATATCCAAGTTGATATAAAAAAGAACCTTGAAAACGCGAGGGGGGACATTTGAAGGGTATAAGCAACCTAATTATCCAAAAGTCAACTCCTCAAGAAGAGGACAAGGATAACAAGATGGTGGAATCATAGTTACCTCGAGAGAAAATTCTACCACACTCATAGAACAAGAGCATTTATTCATAGACACCTGATTACTCATTACTCCAAGATCCACGTAATCACGGGTTCAACTTGAGATCAAGGAACTACTTCATTCCCAAGATCATTATGAATAAGTTTGATGGTAATGATCCTGTAACATGGACATTTCAGATGCAGTAATTATTTGATCTACACAAAGTGTCGACTTTACAAAAGTAATTATTGCATCCTTGTATTTAGAACTTGATCAATTTGTGTGGTACCAATGGCCTTGTGATTGTAAAAAGGACTCTATCGTCTCTTTGTTTGTATTTACAAATGAATTGATATCACATATATTTAGAAGTGATTAATAACAACACCTTTTTTATCCCATTGATAATTCTCAAGAAAAGAGATCCACTTACAAAGCACATTAAGAAATTTCAAAAGTTGAGTCTTAGAGTGAAGAACATTTCATAGGATAATTTTTTGGATCTCTTCATGGGCACTGTAAAGGAGAGCATTCAACATAAGGTACGTCTCTTTGAATGTAAACAATGCAGCTAGCACTATGTGGTATTGAGAAGAAGGATGAGCAGCTAATTCTCCCAATTCTGTCAAAATTGGGACCATACTATCTGTATTCGTATCCACCTTCCAAACAACTAATTATCCACCCCAAATTGGAAGATTCCCACTCTAGTTTCCTTCATTTTGTCTCTCACAAAGGAGTAGGACAAATTGGTGCAAATGGGATTCATAAAACCATTTAGGGATCAAGCTCGTGCTGCTAGAGAAGGCAAGAATGTGAATGGTAAAGGAAAGAAGAAAGGCACGGAGAAGAAATGGTATGAGCAGAAGCAAAATGAGTCTCCCCAATAGTCAGAGGGAACTTTGAATTCCAAGAGAGTCAAGCAAAATCAAAAGGAGAAGACCAAATGTCCATACTGCAACAGAGGTTTTCATCCTTAAAGTGCTTGCATGAAGAAGACAGTTGATCTTATGGCTCAACTTCTAGAGAAGAACAACCTTCCAGTACCTGCAGGTGCTAGGAGGAAATAAATTGATTCTAAATCAAAATATAAAGAGAGATTTCATGCACTCATGGCTGGCACTTCGAATTCATCTTCCTTCATCATAGATTCTGGAGCCTCTAGACACATGCCTGCATCTAGAGATCTCTTCTAAGGATTCGAACCTACTATTGGGCCTTCCATCCTAATGGGAGATGATCCAGAAGTTACTTCAAAGGGAATTGGAAGAATCAACCTTGATCATGTATACTTCAATGATGTGTTGTATGTTCCCACCTTGGCAGCTAATCCCCTTTCGGTCTATTAGATGACCCATATAGGAGTTCCAAATAAAGTCATTTTTACTCCTGATGTTGTTGAGATAACATAGATCTCTTCTAGAAAAATCATTGCACAAGGAATTGCATATCATCATTCCAAGCTTAATGATTTCTCTCATTTCATGCCTTACTAAACTCAAAGATCACTTATTACCCATGCTAATGAAGTTAGACGTATTTGGAATGAGAGGTTTGGGCACCTCAACTACAAATATTTGCAAGAACTGCACAATCAAAACATGGTTGAAGGCCTCCCAAACATCAGATTTGCTAAAGGTACCTCTCAAGGTTGGTTGATTGGGAAGCATCTGGAGCATAAGTTTGAAAAAGGAAAGGAAAAGAGAGCCTCATATCCTCTTGAATTGATTCACAGTGACATATCAGGACCTCTTCCTCACCTATATCTAAATAATTCTAGATACATCTTAACATTCATAGATTGCTATTCAAGATTTACCTAGGCTTATTTTCTAAAGTTGAAATCATAAGTCTTTGGATATTTCAAAATTTTTAAAGTTGTTGTAGAAAATTTCACTCATAGAAAGATAAAGGTCCTTCGTATTGATAATGGAGGAGAATTTGTGAAGAACGAGTTTCAACTATTTTGTGCAGGTGAAGGTATTGAAATGCAACACACTATTCCATACACACCACAACAGAATGGTGTGGCTGAAAGAAAGAACAAATGATCCACTCGGGTCCAGGAAGCCGAGGGGGACAACAGTTCGACTGAATGAGTCGACTCTGTTATGACGAAATCATAAGAAGTTAAATATGCAAGCAGAGTTACACTACACAGATGAACACAAATACACACAGACAAATATGCAGGAATGCGAACTGATTTCTCTATTACCAAAAACCAGATAGATAAGATGTAGATTACAATAGTTTACATGCTTATATAGAGAGTGCGGAGACGCTTGGGTTATTTCCCGTTACGTTCAGTTACAAAAGGCGTTATAACGATTCGACAGTTCAACCGTTATAGTCGACTGGAAGACAAAGAGACAGTTTGTTAGAGTTTGATAGTTGCATGTCGCAAGATGGTGTTGCACAAGTCATAGGTCGATGCTGCATGTCGACGTAGTGAAACTGTGAGGTCGATGAACGTGTCGAATTCATGTTGTAGTTCGATAACTTGCCAAAGTTGTGTCGAAGTCGCGAAGTGTGTCGAAGCCGTGTCGAATTCGAAACTCGTCGGAGTTGTGTTGACGATGATGACTGGTCGCAATATATGTCGGCATCCGACAATAATGCCAACTATGATGTGGATCATACCTCCTTCCTTAAGAAACAATGGTCCCCATTGTTTGCTCGTGAAGGTGAGGAAACTTGTTGGTCAGTTCAGTAGCAGAGTACCATTTTACTTGTGCTGGGATTTGTCCTGCCGTAGCAACCTGAAACAAGGGAATTGTGTTTGTCCTTGTATGGCGTACTCGTCGTCCCACAATGGTGTTGCAAGGAAGAGGCTCCTGAACATCTAGGTTGATGTCGTTGGGTTCTGCTATCTGCAAGTCGTTCTGTTCCAACAGTGGTGCATGGTATGGTCGAAGTAGATCCACGTTGAAGATTGGATGCAGACCAAGGAACACAGGAATGTCGAGCTGGCAAGCGTTTTCACCAATCTGCTGAAGAATACTGTATGGACCATATCGCAAAGGTTTGAGCTTCTTGAATGGGCCAGTGAAGTGCTCCTTCTTAAGATGTAACCATAACTTATCCCCAATTTGGAATGAATGAGGGATACGATGCTTATCGTGTCGTGCTTTAGCTTTCACGTTTTCTCTATGCAACATGTCCTGTGATTATCGTTGGATGTCGTAAATCTGTTCACAAAACGTCAAAGCTTTGTCAACTTCTCGCTGGTTGTGGTCGGTGTGGGAGTTCGGCTGTGGTGAGAAGCTAATCAATTCGATAGGCGCTGAGGGTTGAAATCCATAACAAATCTCAAATGGACTCTTGCCTGTAGCGCTGGGCTGAGCACGATTGTAGCTATGCTGTATGTATGGAAGACTTTCATCCCATATTCGTCGATGCTTGTGGTTGTACATGCGAAGCAGTTGTACGACCAAGTGATTAACAACTTCCGTTTGTCCGTCGGTCTGAGGATGGAAAGCTGTCGACAATGAGAGTCGTGTGTCTAGCTGTTGCCAAAGGGTCTTCAAAAAGATGCTAACGAATTTGGCATCTCGGTCGGAAATGATGGTTGTCGGTAAACCAAAATGTTTCCAAACATGTGTGAAGAAGAGATGAGCAGTTTGTTGCGCTGTCATGCTCTTCTTGTATGGTATGAGAATGGCCATCTTGGAAAATCTGTCGACTAATACTAAGAACGCATCATGCTGATGTTTCGTAGTAGGATATGTTGATGAATTTGGAACTTCGGAAGATATTCACTTGTATATTGTACTTGTACTTTATTGTATCCCCAACGGAGAGGTATTATTCCTCTGATTGGAAGTGTCGTCAGTTGTACTTGCAAGTGTCGCAAGTTATATTGTAAGTGTCGTAACTTATACTTGATGGGTTATTAGACCACCTTGATGGGGTCGGCCCTGTATGAGTCATGTGGGTTAAAGGGTTAGTAGACCACCCTAGTGGGGTCGACCTAGTCAACATTATGTTAAGTGGTTAAGTTGGGGCTGACCTAGTTGAGTAAAGGTCAAGTGAAAGTAAAAGTATAAATAGAGAGTGTGACTCTCTCATTTGACACATTCACTCACTCACTCACTTTGCATTAGTGAGAGAGAGGAGGAGTGCGCACTAGTGGAGGAGGAGTAGCTGTTGTAGTCATCTATCTCTTGGGTTTGATCTTTGTATTGGTGCTTATTCTATCATTGAGGAAGTTGCGGGGTTTTTCACCTTCTTGGTTTTCCCCGGGAAATGTTTTGTGTCTCTTGTCTCTTGCCTCTTATGCTTGATATGCTGTACATGTTTTTCTTTCAGTTAAGATCCTAGATCTATTGAATTAAATGATGAAAAAATAACAGGATATCCCCTCAAGTAGTCCATAGAAATAGATTCCCATGGTCGACTAGGAATTGGCATAGGTGTGTACAATACCTGTCGTCAATTAGGCGGTTTAGCAATGGCACAAACCACACATGATTGAATGTACTTGTTGACTTCGGTTTTAAGTGTAGGCCAAAAGAAATACTTCTGTAGAATAGAAAGTGTCTTTGCTACTCCAAAGTGTCCTGCAGTATTGCTGTAGTGCACGTCCCAAATGAGCTGCTATCAATGCTCACCAATCGGTACACAAAGTTGTCCAAGCTTGTATAGCAAGGTGTCTTTCAAGAAATAGTCGACGGTTGACGACTTGTCAGTCTGAAGCTGTTGGTAGACTGGTGAAAAGTTGATGTCTTCCTGGTACAACTGAGGCCAAGTAGTGGTGTCATATCCCTGCATACCCATCATTGTGAAAATGAGAGTAATGGGCGGTTTGCTTAGACAATCGACAACGGTGTTAGCCTTACCTTTATGATACTTAATCACAAAATGGAATTGTTGTAGGTAATTAATCCATTTAAGCTGTCGAGTTGTTTGAAGTTTTGACTATGTCGGAGTGAACTGAACAGGTTATGGTTAGTGAGGATGGTCGGTTCCTTTCCAAGGATGTAATGTCTCCATTGCTTGAGAGCTTGCACAATGGTGTACAGTTCTTTTTTGTATGTCGAATATCTTCTAACAGTGTCGTTAAAAGTTTCAGAATGAAAAGCGACTGGGTGACCAGACTGAGTGATCACTGCGCCCAAGGCATAGTCCGATGCATCCGTATAAATATCAAAGGGCTGATGCAAATTAGGTAACACAAGTACTAGTGCAGTACAGAGCTTGTGTTTAAGCTGTTCAAAACCTGCTTGTTGTGTCGGTGTCCAATTAAAGATAGTTTTCCCACTTCCTTTCCTCAACTGATTCAAGGGCAAGGATATGTGACCGAAGCCGAGTATGAATCGTCAATAGAAATTCACCAAACCAAGAAAACTTCTTTGTTCTTGAATGCTGTGAGGAATGGGCCAGTCTTTGAAAAATTGTACTTTTTCTGGGTCGACGTGAATGCCTACAGAGTCAATTACAAGCCCCAAATATTTGATGTTGTTCATTGCAAAGGGACATTTGTCCATGTTCAAGTAGAGTCAATGTTGCTGGAGAGTCTCGAGGACTTGTCGAAGCTACCCGACATGTTCTTCCCATGACCGACTGAAAATCAATATGTTGTCGAGATATACAATGACACATTTGCCGATGAAAGGTGGAATAATGTCATCCATGTATCGCATTAAGGTCGTAGGTGCATTGGTTAAGCCTAAAGGCATGACTAACCATTCAAACAATCCTTCCTTGGTCTTGAAAACAGTTTTCTATACATCTGAGGGCTCGATTGGAATCTAATGATATCCCGACTTGAGGTCGAGCTTAGTAAAGAACTTAGCACCTTTCAGACAATCGATGAGCTTGTCTATCTGCGGCAGAGGGTATCAATTCTTCACTGATGTTTTTTTGAGTGCCCTGCAGTAGATGCACATGCGCTAATTCCCGTCTTTCTTCAGAATGAGGACAACTGGACTTCCACAAGGGGAGGAGTTGGGTCGAATATGGCCTTTGTCGATCAAATCTTGGATTTTTCTGCAAATCTCTTCATTTTTTAGAATGGATCTTCTGTAGATGGATGCGTTAGGAAAAGAAGAACCATGGGAAAGTTCAATAGAATGTTTTACCTGACAATGTAGAAGTACTCCATCGGGAACTTGGAATAGGTTCTGGTATTCATCAAGAATATTGTCGATCTGTTGTTTTTGTCGGGAGCTGCACTAATCGGTGACTCAACTAGTTCTTGCAACCTTCCTAGAATGTTGAAACTTTATCATAATTAATTCTAACTTCTGAGCATGATTAATGAGCTTCTTTGTTTGTTTCGCAGATACCAAGGCAACCGTTGGTGTAGGTCATCGTTCTGGTATGCTATATCGCTGATCTCCGATTCTGAAAATCACCTTCTACAGTCGTGACTGGTAACTTCCATGGCTATCCCATAAATAAGGTTTCCCAAACAGGGCGTCGGCTACAGAGAGGTGCCACTTCGCAAAGTACTTCATCTTCAAAAGGATTTATCAAGTATGCGAGATTGCATTGTCGGGTGATCCTTAGCTCGTGTCCATCCTTCATCCAACCGATGTTGGAAGGATGAGGATGCGGAGTGGTCACAAGACCTAGTTTTTTTATCATGTTCTTCATAAACAAAGTTCCTCTGGCTCCCGTTGTCCTGTTGGCAGCAAGCAACAACCTCTTCACTTCTTGACAAAGTGAAGAGAGATCAGTCCTTTATGCGATAAATGAATTAAAAATTATATGGAGCTCCTTCAGAATCTTTGATTCTGAAGGTGCTCCTAATCAAAGAAAAAGTAATTAATGATGCTAGAAGCTGATAGGGACCTGATCATCAAACTTGGCTTTTTTTTGAAGGATTGATAAGTTTCGTAAATTCTCATTAAAATTGTTTAAAATATTGAAGCGAGTTTATGTGACTTAAGGGTTTTGTGTCAAAGAAATATCATAAGATACATTGTTTAGGGTATTATTAGTCTCAAGACTAAGTGAATTTGGGAATCTAATATCATAAGTAATATCCTATCATAAACTTTGTCAATAGCATACTTAATCGATAAATGATGGTTTATATAGGAAGCGTTTCACATATGATAAATACCCTATGTAATGATACATACTATAGTGTGTTAATACCATGTATAAAGGTTTCGACTTAGTGTTGTATATATATAGTTTGTACATATAAATAAAATAAACACCAAGCTGGTCATTTGATTAATACCTACTCAACCTTAAAACGCAATCTATTCTTCTTCATATCACGACGTAATATCATAGAACAATGATGATCGTTTGATGAACTGGCCATGCGCTAAATCAACGGTTAAATCGATAAACCTTTGGATTGGTGAGCTGGCATGGAAACGTGGCCTTCACCACTTGACAGACTCGACAATTGTATGCATTTGGTAAAACCATGTTGACAGTGTTAATTGCTAACACTCATTACGAACTACGCCATCGTACCTATTAATTATGAGCCACTGTCAATAATCAATGATCGTAATAATGGTTCTATCAGTCGTCATATCGACGGTTCGCTAAGTTAAGTAGTGATCACTACTGGGCAGGGTCAAAACGCGGATAAGTTGGTATAAGCCATGGTGTAGCATGAAAGTTGTAATATTTATCACCATCCCGCTAAAATGGTAGGTTCAGAGATTTGATTTTGATCAGATTTCAAGCATGTGAAGATTTTTCTAGCATGTCGTGTGTGTGGATACCTATTCCCTCTGTTTTCACTTTCCCTTTCATGCCACGACTAAGCCCAGACAGTGCTGAAGAAACCATGTCTCCTCTGAATCGTTTTGAAATCTCAGGGTATGAAATTATTGAAGCTAATCAGGAGGTTGCCCAGAAATTCGAGAAAATGGGATGGACGCATTTCTTTCAAAGCTTTGATGGTCATCATGTGGAGATTACCAGAATGTTTGCAATGGGTTTTAAAAATGACAGGGTGCGAATTTGGGGTTTTGAGTTTGTTATCAATGAAGACAAAATTGATGAAGCCACGAAACTTCCCCAGGTGGGAGAACGCTGGTTTAAAGGCCTTATGGTGGATAAGAAGAAGTGTTTGGCTTTGTTTACGCCTTTACCAGATAAAACGAAATTGAGAGTAGGCGTGCCTGTAAAATTTCTCAAGCCCGAGTGGAGAGCTTACTATGAAATCTTGGTAAGGTATGTAACCTGTTGTGGACGTTTTTCCCATTTGCATTTGTATCATTTACGGTTGTTGTTAGCGGTAAAGGGTTATAAACTTAATTTGCCCTTCTATCTGTGGCAAAGCCTGAAGAAAATGTCACAGTCTGTAAGGAATTTCAATAACCCTGATAATAGTCTGTGTCACCATGGATTGATTAAAATTTTACTGCAATTTCAATTATCCGCAAAAGGTCGGTCTTGGGATGAATTCCTAGTCGATTGTAAATTGGGGCCAACACAGCATTGGCCTAATTCGTCTCCTCGAGCTCGTAGGAAACGAAAAATCATAGATCCTGAGGATGATAGCTCAGAGGATAATGAACCAGAGGCCGTAAACACGTCTGTAGACGATGAGGTAGATAAAGATGCTGATAGGGTTTCAGTTCCTTGAAGTTCTAGGGAAATTTTAAATGAATCACAACCCGATAATAATGATGGCAACCCTGTAAAATTAAAAGAGGGATCAGCCGAAGACGAAATTGATAAACCTGCTGAATGTGATAAAATTTCTATGCATAAGCTGAACCATTTGGCTCAGGTTTGTTGTGATAAGGAAGGGTCGAAGGTTGGAAACTTATCGTCTTCACGTAGAATCACCAGAAGCATGCATAGTCTTCATTCTACTCCAAGGTATAGGTCTGATCCACAGACTTCCAAATCTACTGCTGCCGAACCTGCAGTTGTAGATATTGAGGATGATATTCCCATACCTGTCCCTAGCACAATGGGTGTAGGGAATTCCACCACTGTCCAGGGGAATGATGTGCAATCAGGTGAGGTCGAGGGAAACCAACCAGAAATAGATGTTGACATTGTACAACTTGAACCATTACACAATCAGCGTTGTGATAGTCCTCGTTCTCCTCATGTAGCTAGCGAAGACGAAACCCTACAGCAGGTATTAGGAAATATCTATCAGGATAAAAAAGCAGAGTCTAGAGGAAAGCGCAAACAGTATACGGTCTTGTTGGAAGAAGAAAATAAAACGTTCAAGAAAGAATTGCTAGAATGGATTGACAGGTGGAAAAAGGCCAACGTGAAAAAGAATCAATTCAAGAAATCCAAGAAATCGATATTAAAAACAAATCAGATGCTTTTGGAACGAATTGAAAAACAAAATGTTAAAATTATCAGGTTGAAGGCTAAATTGGCCGAAGCTAGAAGAGTAGTCGCTCTTCATAATGAAGCCTAATAGTTCTTTTTCTTGTTGACAGGTAACGATTATTTTGATTTAGCATGTCTGTAAAATCGGAGATTTTACAGGCATGCATTTATAATTTTGTTTTAATATTTCGGTTAACTGTGTTAAATCGATTTTGATATAATGTATTTATTGAATTTAATGCAGGGGGGTTTTATCACCGCTTTCTTCCAGGAATGCAGGACATGGTGGATGCGTTGGCATGAAAGTATAGCTGATCTGTTACAAGTTGGAGTATTCTGAATGGCCAAGAATGTTCTGAGATGTCTCGACTCAGGCTAGTCGATTCTATTTTTAGTATTTGGTGTAATTAGATGCTTTTATGGTTAAGTAATTTCCTATAATGTTGCATGCAACATTTATAGCAAAAACCGACTCTCACTACTATATGAATGAATATTTTTGATGAACTCGAGAGGGATGAAGTGTAGAAGAAAACTTCTTGAAATATATTCTATTGCTAGTATTACTTCAAACTTGAAGCTGAAGCTTTGTTGTGGATGATACTGGATATCTACGAATGATGCTGTGAATGGTATTCATTTTTGGGTTTTATATATACATATATTTCGGTTTGTCATCTTCTGTTTATATGCAAACTCTGTATGCTGTGTCATACTGATGTTTAAACAATTTCTCACTTTGTCGTCTCAAGATTAGTTATTGAATGCATATGTCATTGTGGTTTGTTCATTAGTGTGTTCACTATAAACATTAGCTTGAATGATATAACTTCTTGTTTATTTAAAGTTTCATTTGTATGTTAACGGTGAATTTTAAATAAACATTATCTCAAATTTGAATGACTGTCTTGAACAATAATTATTAATCAGTTCTGGAAGTGAAATTTGACTGTGTGTTTTAGGTTGAATCTCATCTCCATTTCTATATAGCAGAGTAATTGTTGTTATAATTTAAACATGTTTGGTTTATATCATACTTCAATTTTCTGTTATAAGATTAATGATTAATCTTAGTTTCAAATCTGCTCTCAGCTGAGATAGCGTTAAATAGAATAGATAGATTAGTTTTAAAAGTTTATTTTATTTTTAGTATTGTTAAATCATTCTGCATACTGTAATTAAGCTTTCATACTTGGAAAATTTCACAAAAAATTGAAGTCTTTCTTTCCGAAAGCAGCTTTAGGACATTTGTAAATATATAGATAGGATAAACATTAGAATAGGTTAGATTTTGCTAGTTTTGAGGTTTCCTTAAGAGACAAACTAGCTGGTAGCAGGACCATAACCTGCGAGGTCTTGTTAACTTAAACACACCGGATACTGCTTTAAGTTGATTGTGTGGATAAAACCTCTTTATTGGCTCTGATTCATAAAATCAGGCCAACAAATGGCGCTAGAAGGAGGGCCTGAATTAAGTAATGGCAGGTGAAACTAATGAAACATTTCCAACCAGCCAACAATCTTTGGAAATTAGTAGATCACCTCTTAGTGAAACTGTAAGGAATATCCTTGAACGTGATCCTATTACTTCTCCATTTACTCCCGCACAAAGTGCTCAAACTCTAGAAGAATCCAGACATATCCTTACTAGAGCTTACGCTAATCAGTTAGGTATTACTCCAATAGATTATGGTCTTCCTAGACAACAGCGACATAACCCACAATTGACCATAGTTACAGAAGATTTGGAAATAACTGATAATACTCCACAACATCAAGCTGAAAGTTATCAAAGACAGATTACACAAACCAATACCACAAGGAGGTTAATTTCGGGAAGTGGTTCTGATCAGCCACCTTCTCCTCCTGAGTCACCACCCAACAGTCCAAGATCTTCTCATTCTGAGAGTTCTTCTAGTTCTCAAGGAAGTCCAATGGCAGGAAATGCAGGAGGAGGAGGTAATCCTCCACCCCCTCCACCCAATCCACAGCTCCCTTGGTTAAGGGCAGCTGCTGTAGCAATTCCTGGGGTACAACACCCATTACCAAAACATTCAGATAAAATTCTTCCTAAGTTTAACCTAGATGACAAAGAACCTGCAGAGGTACATATTGATAAATTCATGTTAGCTGTTCAAACCTTAAATGTTCAGCATGAGGATGTTGTTTGTCGATTATTTCCTCTCACCTTTGAGGGAAGAGCCTCTACCTGGTACTTTTCATTAGTACAAGGATCTATTACAAACTGGGAGGAATTTAATAGAGTTTTTTTAGATAAATTTGGGGAAGATAAAACACCTGCTCTTTTAGCCCTAGAATTATCTAGAATTAAAATGGAACCCAAAGAAAGGATTAAAGACTTTAATCAAAGGTTTCTAACATTAAAAAATAAAATTCCAATTGCTTCTCAACCACCGGAAGATATAATCATCGAAAATTATACATCAGCCTTACCTAGGAATTCCGGAATGTTTGTTAAGAGAGCTGGAAAAACAACACTGATAGAAACATTTGATGAGGCAATTAAAGTAGAAAAAGATTTCATGTCTTATGAACCAGAAAGGAGTGGTAAAACTGATTCTTTTCCTCGAAAGAAAGTAGAAAGATCTAGTTCAGATAAAGATAAAGCTTTCGATGTGGAACAGCTACAGAATGCTATTCGAACGTTAACTAATGAAGTTATTGGGTTAAAAAAAACTAGTTCTGAAGCTTCCCCTTCTAGGGATTACTTCAGAAATCAATTTAGACAAAACCCAAACGCAAACAATAAGAATGCACCCCCAGATATAGCTGCTAATGAAGAGATCTTTAACACAATTCGAGCTGTTCTCTCTTTATCTGAAACAACTAGTCAAGAGATAAATCAGAACAAAGAAGATGAAGAATCTGAAAATGAAGATGAATCAGAAGAACCTCAACAAATCAATGGGCACTTCTGGGATAATTTTGTGAAAAAACATGAGAACAGAAGCCCACCCCCAGGACAACATGCATATAATACGCGTAGTAAAGCAATTGCAAATACTCCTGGTGCTTCAAGCTCTACTTCAAACACTGATAATAATAACTCACAACTGAACAAACAAACTCAACTCGGCAAACAAACTCAGTCAAATAAGGGTACCCAAACCATTCAAAACGCTCCAAAGTTGGATTTACAATATGACATAATTGAAGATTTGAAGAAGACACGTGCAAACATTAGTATGTACGATCTCCTTCAAATCTATCCAATGCCTGGTAGTCCTATTATCAATCCTGCGGTAAGCACGATCGTCCCTAATACAAAGCAAAATGTTGCTGCAAACAGTTTAGGAAATGATCCAACAGCAACTGATAAAGGGAAAGCATCAGCTGATAAAGCTTCTTTGATAGGTAAGAACTCTAAGTCAACTACACCTCCATTCTTACTTACCTTTGAAATTTTTAATAGAAATGTCCACAATTGCATGGTAGATTCAGGAGCGTCTTCTAATGTTATGCCTTTATCTGTGTGCAAGAAATTAAATGGCAAATTTGTCCCATCCAATGCACAAATAACTCAATTAGATAGAACAAATGTGAAGGTTGTCGGAGAGATGAAAGATGTCTTAGTTAGGATTGCTTGTAATCCTTCAGTTTATCAAATCATAGACATCGTAATCGCTGATATACCTGATGCATATGGACTGTTCTTAAGTAGGGATTGGTCTCAACAGCTAAATGGTTTCTTTGCCACTGATTGGTCAACCTTGTGGTTACCAAAAAATGGAAAAGCAAATCAGATAAAGATACAAAGAGAAAGGTACATGAAACATACTGTTACAGAACTACATGATCCTAGTGAACCTGTGTTATTTTCTGATTCCATTATGGGAAACTACATGTATGAGTTAGGTTTTGGAGATTTCAAAGCTGAAAACTCTCTCCTTTCAGTAAGCAGCCAGCAATCTGAGATTTGTAATGTAACAGTTATTTCTGCTAACTGTTCCCTTAAGGAGACCATTGGTGATGAAAGTAATGTAAATATTGTAAATATCATAGAAAGCAAAGTAATTGCACATAATTCTATTTGGACTCTTTATTTCGATGGTGCAAAATCTAAAGAAGGAGCGGGAGCCGGTTGTTTACTAATAGACCCCCAAGGTAATAAGACTTGTATAGCCTGTAGAATAGAATTTAGTTGTACAAATAATATGGTTGAATATGAAGCTTTGATTCAAGGATTGAAAAAAGCAATCGATTTGGGCATCAAAGAGATTGTGGTCTTTGGCGATTCAGAAATCATCGTTAGACAGGTGCGTAATTCCATTCATTGTTTATCTGAACATTTGCAAAGTTATCAGAAGGAGGTATGGAATCTTATTACATATTTTGATGCATTTAACATAAATTCTGTTCCTAGAAGTCCAAACCAAGAAGCAGACTTATTGGCAAATGTAGCTTCCAAATTGATTCCTTTAGAAAATCTTTCGCCAGAATTCTTTTCTGTTGAATTAATTTTTAGACCTTCCATACCTGATAACATTTTTAATTGGCGTGTGTTTGATAATGATACACAGGTACTGCATTTTCTGACTAATGATGGAATCTTTAAAGATTCAGCGATAGATGAAATCACGCACGACGACAATTTACGAGATTTTTCGGTAATTAATGATTTTTGTTCAGTTGAGAAAGCTTTTGAACAGGTAAAACCCGTTCCCAACTCAGTATTGAGATTAGAAAAGTTTTTTGATCTGCAGGATAAGTTTAAGTCAGTTCCAAATTGTAAAACCAATAGCTCTTGCATGAAATATGAAACTATCAATTTGGGAACGGAATCTAATCCCCAAACTATAAACCTAGGAATAGATTGTGATCCTGTAGAAAGAACAGCTTTCATAAAATTATTCAAAGAGTTTAAAGATATATTTGCATGGACATATGATGACTTAAAAACATTTAATACTCAAGTCATGCAACATATAATTCCAATTAAACAAGAATCAAAACCTTTTCAGCAGAAATTAAGAAAATATCACCCATCATTAGAACCAACAATTAAAAAAGAATTGAATAAATTGCTAACTGCCAGGATCATTTTTCCTGTCAGACACACTCAGTGGGTAGCAAACTTAGTTCCAGTTAGAAAGAAAAATGGGGATATTCGATTATGTGTCGATTTTAGAAATTTAAATAAAGCTTCTGAAAAAGATAACTATCCAGTTCCACCCATGGAACAAATTCTTCAGAAAGTATCTGGGGCTGAGATACTGTCTCTCCTTGATGGTTTCTCAGGGTACAACCAAATATTAGTCTCCCCGGATGATCAATTAAAAACAACTTTTAGAACCCCATGGGGAACGTATGCATACCGTAAGATGCCCTTTGGATTAATCAATGCGGGAGCAACATTTCAACGAGCAATGGATATTGCCTTTAGAGGCTTGATTAATCATTCAGTCGTTGTCTATTTGGACGACGTTACTGTCTACTCTAAACATCGCCCTGATCATCTTAACCATTTGAGAAAAGTGTTTGAACGATGTAGAAAATTTGGAATATCTTTAAATCCTAAGAAAACAATATTTGCTGTTTCAGAAGGTATCTTGTTAGGATGTGTAGTATCAAAACATGGAATCATGATTGATCCGGAAAGAACACAAGCTATTTCAAAGATTACTTTCCCTTCCAGCAAGAAAGGAATGCAGTCATTCTTAGGGAAAATTAATTTTGTCAGGAGATTCATCCCTAGTTTTTCAGAGACTGTTCGTACTTTGCAGAAAATGATTAAAAAAGATGCTGTGTTTAATTGGGGACAAACTGAAAAAGAATCTTTTCAGAAAATTTTAGAAGCTATTTCAGAAGCTCCTAGTCTTCTAAGTCCAGATTTTAACAAGGATTTTATATTATATACCTTCGCTTCTGATATTGCGTATGCAGCAGTGTTAACTCAATTAAACCAACAAAATAATGAGGTTCCAATTTCGTTCATGAGTTCAAATTTCAAAGGTGCTGAACTAAACTATCATGAAGTGGATAAACAAGCTTATGCTGTTTTTAAAGCGGTAAAACATTTTCGTCCTTACTTGTTAAAATCCAAAACGAAAGTAATTGTGCCTTATTCTTCAGTAAGAAATTTGTTGGTACAGAAGGATTTAGGAGAAAAAAGGGCACCTTGGATGACAGCTCTCCAAGAGTATGACCTAGAAATCAAACCATCAACAATAGTTAAAGGGCAAGGATTGTGTAAACTAGCTGCTAAAGCTGCTCATTTGTCTAATGATAAAACCGAAATTGTCATTGATGAAGATTTACTTACTAGAGAAATTTATTTTTATCCACCACCTCAAGATTCCTGGTACACAGACATACGAGTACTTCTGGAAACAGGGACTGCCCCTGATTACTTAGATCCAAGGAAGAAAAGAGCACTAAGATTGAAATCTGCCCCGTACTTATTGATAGATAATGTCCTCTTTCGAAGAAATTCAGATGGGGTATACCTTCGGTGTTTAGATAAAGATGAAACAGAAACAATTCTGAAAGAATTGCATTCTGGACCAGCGGGAGGTCATTTCGGTGGAGAAACCACATCCCATAAAATTCTTAGGGCTGGTTATTATTGGCCTACCTTGTTTCGAGATTCTTATGCTTTCGTCAGAAGGTGTCAAGAGTGTCAACTTGCCGCAGGAAAGGTTAAAAAATCTGCTTTCCCTTTACAACCTGTTTCAGCTGAAAGACCTTTTCAGCAGTGGGGTATCGATATAATAGGTCCAATAAACCCTCCCTCATCAATGCGACACAAGTACATAATAACTGCAACTGATTATTTCACTCGTTGGGCTGAGGCTGCACCATTGAAGGTTGTGAATACTAATCAAGTTATATTATTTTTGGATTTCTTTATTATAACAAGATTTGGTGTTCCTGATTCTTTGGTTTTTGATAATGCATCATATTTTTCATCAATTGAATTGAGTCAGTTCGCTTTAGAAAAAGGAATAAGAATCAGGTATTCAGCTAATTACCATCCTCATGGGAATGGTCTAGCTGAGTCAACAAATAAAAATTTATTGAAAATTCTTAAAAGAACTGTTTCAGTTCACCATCGGAATTGGCATACAGAATTGGTTAATGCTCTCTGGGCAGACAGAGTAACTCCAAAAGTTGCAATTGGTAATTCACCATTTTTCTTAGTGTATGGGATTGAAGCTATTCTTCCGCCAAATTTATTTTTACCTTCATTACAGTTAGCTCAGTCTGTCCAAGAAGAAGAATGCCCAGCAATGGAGAAAAGAATTAATGCATTGTTAAAATTAGAAGAAGATAGAGAACAGTCAAAACAACACTTTAACAAACATCAACAGATTGTTAAGTCGTGGTTTGACCAATCATTTAGTTCTGATCGCGAATTCCAGGTGGGAGACTTGGTCTTAAAATGGGATAAAGCTCATGAAGTTAAGGGTAATCATACTAAGTTTCAAAAACTTTGGTTAGGCCCCTTTGTTATTTCTGAAAAAATAGGTCCAAGTACCTTTCGATTGCAAACACTTGAAGGACAGTCCGAGACATTCCCTGTGAATGGACTGATTCTTAAGAAATATTTCTGTTAATAATTGCTGTCTAAAATGTATATACTTATTCACTGTTTATAAATAGTTTTTATATTTTTTTGTATATACACTAGCAAACTGTATATGAGTTAAATATCTGTCAATATTAAATATTTCAGGTTATTAAAATTTCATGTATATAACTAGTCCTCAAAACAAAAATATGTAATTAACAACTGTAATTAGTATAAATAAATAAGATCAGTTTTCTCGTCAGTCTTGAAAATTTTGATTTAAACTGAAATCTTTTAAAGTTGTTCGGATTGATCAAAATTTCTTGAGTTTGTAAAAAACCTTCATTAGTTCTATTTATAAGTGTTTCCCGGATTTTTCTTTCATCTGGTTATTTTCTTAAATAAGGATAGTTTATTATATATCTTTCTCAAAGCTCGTGCTTTTGAAAAATCTTATATATTTTTATCATCGGTTTAGGAAACTTTTGTCATTTGAGGACTGTCTAGCATCTGTTCCAGCTAATAAAAGCTAAAGTGAGAGACGGAAGGTCTCAGTAATGAGCCGGTCTGATCAGAATCATAAATATCTCTGGTATGACATTATTAGGAAACTAGTAATGGCTTTTGGTCTTAAAACCAAGAGATAAGGGGTCTCATCACGAGCCAGCTGATTCATTTTCTGGTGGTATTTATGACTGACATTACTATTTGGTTATCATGCTGGGTAATGATCTCTCATTTTAGTTAAAACAAAATCAATGAAAATCCCAATAAAACATAACTTTTGCCTGAAGAATAGGAGGTCTCAGTAATGAGCCGACCTAATCATGATCATCAGTGTTGCCTGGAATAACTTCATTTCTGATCACCAGGGTGATGGCTTTTGATTTTAAAATTAAAAGACAGGAGATCTCATCACGAGTCGGCCTGCTTATTTCAGACAACTCTCGTGAATGATACTATCACGTTGGGACACCAAACCCAGATAGTAGTCTTCAGACATAATTATTATTTAAAAAAAAAAAAGAAAAAAAAAAAGAACAGCAAAGCAAGAAACAAGAAAATTACTAAACCAAGGAACAGGTTCTAGATAGTTTTCAGAGGAAAGGCATTCGAGGCTGATGGTAAGATCATCCTTACTAAGAAGCACTGGTTTCGATAAGGATATTTGTAAGCTTATCTCTAATCATATGTTTGTTTCAAAAGATGAAAAATTTCTGGGTTATACTTATGAATCTGAATAAATAAAGGTTTGATATGAATAAAGGATTTTGATTATCTTTAACAGGTTTCTAAGATTTCGTTTTAATCATCTTGTTTTAAGCAGAGATAACTGGTTCTCCCAAGTCGTCGCCATTTGTTGGCAGCAAGCAACAACCTCTTCACTTCTTGACAAAGTGAAGAGAGATCAGTCCTTTATGCGATAAATGAATTAAAAATTATATGGAGCTCCTTCAGAATCTTTGATTCTGAAGGTGCTCCTAATCAAAGAAAAAGTAATTAATGATGCTAGAAGCTGATAGGGACCTGATCATCAAACTTGGCTTTTTTTTGAAGGATTGATAAGTTTCGTAAATTCTCATTAAAATTGTTTAAAATATTGAAGCGAGTTTATGTGACTTAAGGGTTTTGTGTCAAAGAAATATCATAAGATACATTGTTTAGGGTATTATTAGTCTCAAGACTAAGTGAATTTGGGAATCTAATATCATAAGTAATATCCTATCATAAACTTTGTCAATATCATACTTAATCGATAAATGATGGTTTATATAGGAAGCGTTTCACATATGATAAATACCCTATGTAATGATACATACTATAGTGTGTTAATACCATGTATAAAGGTTTCGACTTAGTGTTGTATATATATAGTTTGTACATATAAATAAAATAAACACCAAGCTGGTCATTTGATTAATACCTACTCAACCTTAAAACGCAATCTATTCTTCTTCATATCACGACGTAATATCATAGAACAATGATGATCGTTTGATGAACTGGCCATGCGCTAAATCAACGGTTAAATCGATAAACCTTTGGATTGGTGAGCTGGCATGGAAACGTGGCCTTCACCACTTGACAGACTCGACAATTGTATGCATTTGGTAAAACCATGTTGACAGTGTTAATTGCTAACACTCATTACGAACTACGCCATCGTACCTATTAATTATGAGCCACTGTCAATAATCAATGATCGTAATAATGGTTCTATCAGTCGTCATATCGACGGTTCGCTAAGTTAAGTAGTGATCACTACTGGGCAGGGTCAAAACGCGGATAAGTTGGTATAAGCCATGGTGTAGCATGAAAGTTGTAATATTTATCACCATCCCGCTAAAATGGTAGGTTCAGAGATTTGATTTTGATCAGATTTCAAGCATGTGAAGATTTTTCTAGCATGTCGTGTGTGTGGATACCTATTCCCTCTGTTTTCACTTTCCCTTTCATGCCACGACTAAGCCCAGACAGTGCTGAAGAAACCATGTCTCCTCTGAATCGTTTTGAAATCTCAGGGTATGAAATTATTGAAGCTAATCAGGAGGTTGCCCAGAAATTCGAGAAAATGGGATGGACGCATTTCTTTCAAAGCTTTGATGGTCATCATGTGGAGATTACCAGAATGTTTGCAATGGGTTTTAAAAATGACAGGGTGCGAATTTGGGGTTTTGAGTTTGTTATCAATGAAGACAAAATTGATGAAGCCACGAAACTTCCCCAGGTGGGGAGAACGCTGGTTTAAAGGCCTTATGGTGGATAAGAAGAAGTGTTTGGCTTTGTTTACGCCTTTACCAGATAAAACGAAATTGAGAGTAGGCGTGCCTGTAAAATTTCTCAAGCCCGAGTGGAGAGCTTACTATGAAATCTTGGTAAGGTATGTAACCTGTTGTGGACGTTTTTCCCATTTGCATTTGTATCATTTACGGTTGTTGTTAGCGGTAAAGGGTTATAAACTTAATTTGCCCTTCTATCTGTGGCAAAGCCTGAAGAAAATGTCACAGTCTGTAAGGAATTTCAATAACCCTGATAATAGTCTGTGTCACCATGGATTGATTAAAATTTTACTGCAATTTCAATTATCCGCAAAAGGTCGGTCTTGGGATGAATTCCTAGTCGATTGTAAATTGGGGCCAACACAGCATTGGCCTAATTCGTCTCCTCGAGCTCGTAGGAAACGAAAAATCATAGATCCTGAGGATGATAGCTCAGAGGATAATGAACCAGAGGCCGTAAACACGTCTGTAGACGATGAGGTAGATAAAGATGCTGATAGGGTTTCAGTTCCTTGAAGTTCTAGGGAAATTTTAAATGAATCACAACCCGATAATAATGATGGCAACCCTGTAAAATTAAAAGAGGGATCAGCCGAAGACGAAATTGATAAACCTGCTGAATGTGATAAAATTTCTATGCATAAGCTGAACCATTTGGCTCAGGTTTGTTGTGATAAGGAAGGGTCGAAGGTTGGAAACTTATCGTCTTCACGTAGAATCACCAGAAGCATGCATAGTCTTCATTCTACTCCAAGGTATAGGTCTGATCCACAGACTTCCAAATCTACTGCTGCCGAACCTGCAGTTGTAGATATTGAGGATGATATTCCCATACCTGTCCCTAGCACAATGGGTGTAGGGAATTCCACCATTGTCCAGGGGAATGATGTGCAATCAGGTGAGGTCGAGGGAAACCAACCAGAAATAGATGTTGACATTGTACAACTTGAACCATTACACAATCAGCGTTGTGATAGTCCTCGTTCTCCTCATGTAGCTAGCGAAGACGAAACCCTACAGCAGGTATTAGGAAATATCTATCAGGATAAAAAAGCAGAGTCTAGAGGAAAGCGCAAACAGTATACGGTCTTGTTGGAAGAAGAAAATAAAACGTTCAAGAAAGAATTGCTAGAATGGATTGACAGGTGGAAAAAGGCCAACGTGAAAAAGAATCAATTCAAGAAATCCAAGAAATCGATATTAAAAACAAATTAGATGCTTTTGGAACGAATTGAAAAACAAAATGTTAAAATTATCAGGTTGAAGGCTAAATTGGCCGAAGCTAGAAGAGTAGTCGCTCTTCATAATGAAGCCTAATAGTTCTTTTTCTTGTTGACAGGTAACGATTATTTTGATTTAGCATGTCTGTAAAATCGGAGATTTTACAGGCATGCATTTATAATTTTGTTTTAATATTTCGGTTAACTGTGTTAAATCGATTTTGATATAATGTATTTATTGAATTTAATGCAGGGGGGTTTTATCACCGCTTTCTTCCAGGAATGCAGGACATGGTGGATGCGTTGGCATGAAAGTATAGCTGATCTGTTACAAGTTGGAGTATTCTGAATGGCCAAGAATGTTCTGAGATGTCTCGACTCAGGCTAGTCGATTCTATTTTTAGTATTTGGTGTAATTAGATGCTTTTATGGTTAAGTAATTTCCTATAATGTTGCATGCAACATTTATAGCAAAAACCGACTCTCACTACTATATGAATGAATATTTTTGATGAACTCGAGAGGGATGAAGTGTAGAAGAAAACTTCTTGAAATATATTCTATTGCTAGTATTACTTCAAACTTGAAGCTGAAGCTTTGTTGTGGATGATACTGGATATCTACGAATGATGCTGTGAATGGTATTCATTTTTGGGTTTTATATATACATATATTTCGGTTTGTCATCTTCTGTTTATATGCAAACTCTGTATGCTGTGTCATACTGATGTTTAAACAATTTCTCACTTTGTCGTCTCAAGATTAGTTATTGAATGCATATGTCATTGTGGTTTGTTCATTAGTGTGTTCACTATAAACATTAGCTTGAATGATATAACTTCTTGTTTATTTAAAGTTTCATTTGTATGTTAACGGTGAATTTTAAATAAACATTATCTCAAATTTGAATGACTGTCTTGAACAATAATTATTAATCAGTTCTGGAAGTGAAATTTGACTGTGTGTTTTAGGTTGAATCTCATCTCCATTTCTATATAGCAGAGTAATTGTTGTTATAATTTAAACATGTTTGGTTTATATCATACTTCAATTTTCTGTTATAAGATTAATGATTAATCTTAGTTTCAAATCTGCTCTCAGCTGAGATAGCGTTAAATAGAATAGATAGATTAGTTTTAAAAGTTTATTTTATTTTTAGTATTGTTAAATCATTCTGCATACTGTAATTAAGCTTTCATACTTGGAAAATTTCACAAAAAATTGAAGTCTTTCTTTCCGAAAGCAGCTTTAGGACATTTGTAAATATATAGATAGGATAAACATTAGAATAGGTTAGATTTTGCTAGTTTTGAGGTTTCCTTAAGAGACAAACTAGCTGGTAGCAGGACCATAACCTGCGAGGTCTTGTTAACTTAAACACACCGGATACTGCTTTAAGTTGATTGTGTGGATAAAACCTCTTTATTGGCTCTGATTCATAAAATCAGGCCAACATGTCCACAATCAGATGCAATGGATTGTTATGAACCCATATCTGTGTATGGAACAGGCGCTCTCGTTCCTCCTCGTCGACAATGGTCGAGGCTATTGGAGTTGTCGATGTCAAAAGAGTCATTGCTTCTGGGTCATATTCTAGCACAGTCTTGTCGAACGCATCGGATGTCGACACTTTTGCCAAAAATTTCTTCCGAGCTTTGCATTCAGACGTATCATGCCAAGATGAGTGATGATAGTCGCACCATTTTTCGGTCGGTTGCTTGCTACGTTCCTTTCTATGAAAAGGCTTCTTGCCGTGATCTGGCTTTGGCGGAGTCGGCTGAGAAGATTTTGACTTGACGAAGTCGGCTGGTGCCTTCTTGCCGGGTGGACGTCCTGATGTCGGATTTGTCGCAAAGCGCACTTTTCCATTTTGCTTGGTTTCAAGTTTGCTGGCATAGTGGAATGAATCCGCAAGCATATTGACAGTCAGAAACTCCATCGCCTGTTGAATGTACTGGGATAAACCGCTCATGTACTTCAGAACAAGCAATTTTTCTTCTTTTTGGATGCCAAGTCTAGCCATGAGTCAATAGAACTCGTCGGTGTAGCTTTGCACGAGTTGGTCTTTCCATTGCCTTAGCTGGTGCCACTTCTTATACTGCTGCTCAAGATACTTCAGCGGGTAAAAATCCTTTCGGATGTGTTCGACGAATTTATCCCATGTGTCGATGGGGTCTCTGCTTTTCTCCATCTTTGTCAAAAGATTCTCCCGCCAGCAGTGCACATATGTTGACATATTTAAGGATGCAATGGTGATCTTGTCGGCTTCTGAGAGTTGTTTCACAGAGTAATAGGAATCCAATTGTTGAACCTAATTGTCGAAGGATTCCACGTCAATCTTTCCTTCTAGATATGGTATGTCCAAATTCATTTGCACTTTGAAGGGGTTGATTTTGTCGGAGTTGGTTCTCGTCGGAAATACTCTTGATGTTGAAGCAAATTGCATGAGAATATCATTGAACTGGGCAAACATCTCAGTTCGTTGTCGATCTAGCGCTTGCTCTATGAGCTGCTGTGTCTCATTGATTGCATGTCTTTCGCCTGTTTCTTCTACCATCTCTGGAGGTAGTGTCTGCTTCGATTGTTGAGTCTGCGAGCGAGTTTGAACCGACATAAGTCAGGTAACTTCGCTAGAAGTGTCTATGCAAAACTTAAGCACGAACAAAGCTGATGCGCTCTGACAAAGCTCTAGATGAACTTTGATTATGATCTGATACCAATGATCCACTTGGGGCCAGGAAGCCGAGGGGGACAACAGTTGGAATGAATGAGTCGGCTCTGTTATGACAAAAGCATAAGAAGTTAAATACGCAAGCAAAGTTACACTGCACAGATGAACACAAATACACATAGACAAATATGCAGGAATGCGAACTGATTTCTCTATTACTGAAAACCAGATAGATAAGATGTATATTACAATAGTTTACATGCTTATATAGAGAGTGTTGAGACGCTTCGATGCCTTCCCGTTACGTTCAGTTACAAAAGAAGTTATAACGATTCGGCAATTCAACCGTTGTAGTTGACTAGAAGATAGAGAGACAGTCTATCGGAGTTCGACAGTTGCATGTCGCAAGATGGTGTTGCAAAAGTCGCAGGTCGACGCTGCATGTCGACGTCGCAAAACTGTGAGGTCCATGAATGTGTCAAATTCATGTCGCAGTTCGATAACTTGCCAAAGTTGTGTCGAAGTCGCGAAGTGTGTCGAAGCTGTGTTGAAGTTGAAACTCGTCCGAATAGATGACTGGTCACAATAGATGTCGGCATCCAATAATAATGCCAACTGCGATGTGGATCAACAGAACCCTAGAAGAGATGGATACATGCATGCTTGAGTCTAAGGCATTGTATCCTAGAATTTGTTGACGATGATGACTGGTCACAATAGATTTCGGCATCCAATAATAATGCCAACTGCGATGTGGATCAATAGAACCCTAAAAGAGATGGATACATGCATGCTTGAGTCTAAGGCATTGTATCCTAGAATTTGGGCAGAAGCTGTCAACTATGCTGCATATATCCATAACAAAGTTCCACACAAAGGCCTAAAAGGAAAAACTCCATTCAAAGCTTATATGGGATACAAGCGAGATGTGTCTCATCTAAGAGTCTTTGGTTCAAAAGCTTGAGCCAGGATTCCTTCAGAGAAGAGGAGAACCTTAGAGCCTCAAAGTCAAGAGTGCATATTGGTTGGTTATGCACGGAATGAAAAAGCCTATAAAATATTGGATCTGTCCACCATGAATACCTTCCTTGAAAGAAGTGTCCAGTTTGAAGAATGGAAATTGCATTATGCCCACTATGTTGAAGCTGAAATCTCACCAACTACTCCACCACAATATGTTGAACATGACAACGAATCATCTACCCATGAAAGTTCATAATCTGATTCAGAAAGTGAATATGAGCACATGCTAGATCCATATCCATAAGATTCAGTAGATCCTATATAGCTAGCAAAACATGATCCAGTACCACTTCCAAAATGGGATGAAAATACCATATAAGCTGATGGTGAGCTTGCTAGGAATCCACAAGATCCAAGAAGAACCAGATCTTAGTATCAAAGTGCAAGTTTTGCACTCTCTCATACAGATACGTTTCTTCATGATAGGTGCTTTATGATGGTTGGATTAGATCCAAAAAATGTCTTTGAGGCCTCCCAAGATCCAAGATGGATAACAACTATGGATGAAGAGTACTAATCTCTTCAGAAAAATGAGACTTGGGAGCTTGTTTCTCTCCCTCCTAGAAGGAAGCTTGTTCAATGAAAATGTGTATACAGACCAAAGATGGGCTCAGATGGAGTAACATGCAAGTATAAGGCTCGCTTGGTTGCTAAAGGATTCTCTCAGGTTCAAGGGATTGACTATACAGAGACCTTCTCTCCAGTGGCAAAGATGGACTCCATTCGTCTTGTTTTGCCTCTAGTTGCATCCAAGCACTGTGAGATGCATCACATGGATGCGAAGAGCACATTTTTTCATGGATGTCTATAGGAGGAGATATACATGCAGCAAACTGAAGGATATATGTAGGATCCTTCATTAGTGTGCATATTAAGGAAGCATTTATATGGGATCAAGCAGGCTCCCCGAGCTTGGTATGCAAAGATGGACTCCTTTCTATTGTCACAAGATTTTCAGAGATGCAAGTCTGATTCAAATGTCTACATGAAGAATGATGGTAACTCTCTTCTCCTTATTATTCTATATGTTGATGATTTACTGATTACATGGATTTTAGCTTCATGCATTTGTTCTATCAAATCAACCTTACACAATGCCTTCTCAATGTCAGGTTTGGGACTGCTAAAGTAGTTTCTTGGTCTTGAAGTCTCTCAGAGTGATTCAGGAATCAAGATTGCACAGTACAATTATGAAGCAGATCTACTTGATAGGTTTCACATGATAGAATGCAAACCATCATCATTTCCTTTTCTTTTAGGTGTTAGTCTTGAAGCTGGTTCTTCTTCACCATTGGTAGATAGTACGTTGTATAGGTAACTGATCAGGAGTCTTTTGTTTCTTACACATACTCGCCCTGATCTATCTTATGCAGTGAGTGTTGTCTCCAGATACATGCAAGAGCCTCATGAGCTTCATTGGAAGGCGATTGAAAGGATATCACACTATGTGCAAGGGACAAAGACCTATGGTATTGACTATGCAGTTGGGTATCCATTGAACCTTATTGGGTACATAGATTCTGATTGGGATGGAGACAAATCAGATCGGAAGTCTACATCAGGGTATGTTTTCAAGTTTGGATCCGGTCCTATCTATTGTTCAAGAAAAAATCAAGTAGCTCTATCTCTTTCATCTACTGAAGTTGAGTATAGAGGTGCATAGAATGCAACCACACAATGCGTCTAGTTGCAAGGCATCTTATCAGAGTTTGGTATTTGCTACAATACTCTACTAGTCATCTTCTGTGACAATCAGAGTGCTATCAATATTTCTACAAATCCGCTTCAGAGATAGAGGACCAAACACATTGAGATACATATGCACTATATCTGAGGATTGGTGCATGGTCATACCATCACACTGCTTTACTGTCCTTCAAAAGAGTAGATTGTAGATATTTTCAACAAATTTTTTTTAATTAAAAGTTCACTCATCTCCGATCCCTTATTGGGTTGGGTGATACTTTGGTTAATTATATATTTTTATAGTCTATTTTGAGGGGGGGTTGTTCCCACTGGGTTTTCCCTCTTTCCTTAGTTATTTTTTAGATTGTTGTATGGGATGACCATTGGTATCAGTATCCAGGGCCCTATTTTCCATTTTTTTCTCATATTCATGCTTAAGGGGGGGGTGTTGGAACATTCTAACCATATTAACCTTGGTTTTTCATGCATGCATGCATTCCATGCATTGGTAATTGAGTCTCCTAGCACATAGTCCTTGTTTTTTGTCCCCTAGTTCTTCATTTTGGTCATCATTAGCCTCCTTATCCACTCAGAGCGCCTTATCCACAATAATGAAGTGTAAATGCACCCTCATGCATGATTTTAGGAGTCAACACAGTCAGTTCCATGAATTAAGGTGCCTTGTCCCCTTGATTGCCTTGTTAACTGACTGTTAAACCTAGTTTCACTTAAATTGAGTGTAGGAGCACCTCTTTTGACCACTACAAGTCAGTTATGCACCACTTTGGAGTCTCATCCCCTATTTGATATCCTAATGACTCAGTCATGTGCCAAACAAACTTCAATAGACTAGCTATTCATCATTAGTGGCCACTAGACCTTGTCGGGTGATGATTCCAATGAAAACTAAGCCTGCCACTTGAGATGAACTCAAATGACCTCTAAGGCTTTCAAATTATCAGTATTGTAACATTTGTTGTTTACCATATATTTGTTGTATGATAGAGAAACAACAATTTTTTATCCAAGTTTCAATTCATGAGTAAATTTTACAGTTTTTTCTTATAAATTCTTTCTGTAAAAGCTTTGTGAAATTAGTGAGGTTTGTTCAGCTTTGTGATCCCACCCGTGGAATTTCACGTACCCCCTTTGGGAGGGTTATTTGGATCCTAATTAGTAGTTACAAGATACAGATTGCCCCCATAATTAGTAGGATGATTTGGTTGGTTTACTTTTCCCCCTTGGTTGTACCTATTCATTTTATTTTTCCCCTTGTTCTTTTTCTTAGTATTATTAGGTTGGACATTACAAGGGTTGGGCATAGACCTTCCCAAGAGGAATATGGTTGGGTTGACTAGGGATAGGTTGGGTTTGAATCTTTTGGACTTGAGGTATTTAAGGTCCTAATGAAGTACCAAGAAAAGAATGATAAGGATCATGGGTTGGTGAAGCCTCACAGATGTAGAAGGGTTAGAACATGTAGTTCCACTACAAGAAGGGCCTTGAACATGAGGATGTGTAGGAGGAACTTAATATAAAGTAATAGATCTTGCATGGGATGATGAGTATGATTGATCATATTTATTATTAATGCGGTGAACGTATCCGTTCACTAAATTAACCGTGTCTAGTTAAGGGTTAATAGTCGAATCCGACTCTCATATTGGATAATAAGTAAGAATAATATATTTGATTGATATAAAGATGATGTCTTTTACAAGATAGACTTTCCCGTATTTATAATTGTTTAAAGGGTGTCTAATGCAACTCTTCATAAAGAGTTACACCATTTCACTAATTAATTATATTATTATATTATTCTTGTTTGTTGTTATTATTATTATTATTTATTTATATATATATATATATGTTGATGTTTATTTTATTATTATTTTATTCATAGCATTGCCTCTCTCTTAGAAAGGCTTTGTCCTCAAAGCCTTATAACGTTGTCGCACCTTTCCTTATGACATTGTAGCTGACGAAACATGTCGGTACGAACTTCTAAGTGTAGAGCATAACTTTCGATATGTGGATGGGTCAATCCATCCCAAATTGATTTGTTGCTGACTATTGGGATTCCCCATTGATCTATCGTTAAGAGATTTGATCACATTAGTACCATCGTCTTTCGACATTTCCCACTTTTCAGAATATCGATTTCTATGGTTGGGGTGTCTATAGGGAATTTTCACAATGTCATTTTCTTTTACAAGTGTCGTCTTTTGAGCATTGATCTGAGCTGGGACTTTTATTTTCGTCTCTTGAGGTTTTAAGGTTTCATTCTGCATCTTTTCCAACTTGTTTTCTAACTGCCTATTATCATTTTGAAACTTCTTAATCAATTCGACTTGCGATTTTCTGTCATCTTCAGACTTCTTAAGTTGTTCCTTAAGATCTTCATTATGACTTCTGATGCAGCTATTTTCTTCCTGCTTGTCTAGAAGTTTTCCTTCAATGTCTTCCATAGATTGTTCTGTCTTCCTACTATTTTTCAACTTCTTAATTTTTGTGACTAGTGTCTTGTTATGATTTCTTAATCTGAAAATTTCTTCAGAATTGTTGGATAGTGTTTTACTACTCTTTGCGATCTCCAGTTTGTGTGCCTTTTTAGAGTCGTCATTTTGTTGTTGAAGAACTTTTATCTGTTGTCGACATTGGCCGACCTCTGATTCTTGACTTTCTAATTTATGTCGTATCTGAGTTAGTTCTTAATCTTTGTCGCTAACGATTTTGTTCAAGCGTATTATTTCTGCTTCATAATTATTTATTTCCTTCTTTATATCTTGATTTCCTAACCTCTGATTGAATTCATTTTCGGCTTTTAACTCATCAATTTGCGCATACAATTTTTCTATACACCTTGCTTGGTCACATATTTTTATTTCATTGCACCTTTCTTGTAATTCAATTCTTATTTCTGAACTGTTATTTATGTCACACAATCTTTCATTGTCTTTTCGATAACGTTTTAATGTGGCTTCTAATTCCTCTATTTGTAATCGCAAACCAGCTTCCATGGTTTCGACTTCTTCGGAGATAGATAGTATTCAACTTTTTCGATGATAGAATGTCTTTGATTTTGACTTCTCTGGTGATAGATAGCCGCAATTCTTCTAACGAAGGAGTCTCCCTTTGACTTTACTTTGACTTCTTCAATTTTGTCTTCTCTAACGAGGGATGCTTTTCTTTCCCTTATAATAATTATTATTATTTAAATGTAATAATAATATTATTTTAATATTATATATTTCCCAAACAATTGTAATATTTTACAATTATGGACTAATATTAATTAATCTCCACGTTGGTTAACCTTTTGCTTTAGATTAATTTCTTTGTGGATTGTGTGTAGATTAGGTGGTTGGGAAGAATGATTGTTACCTTCCCCACCCAAGTTCAAATCTCACTTTTGGTTTGTTCTTAGGGAATAAAACCAAACCCACTTCTCACAAAACCATGTGCACCTTGAAACCATGTGCGGTTTCACTTCTTACTTTTACTTTTTACTTCTACTCACTTCTAAACTTTACTTTTACTTTTTTTTTTTTCTTTTCTCTTCTTCTCACTTCTTTTTTATTTATTTCTATATTCTATTTTCTTCTTTTTTACTTGTCTTTCTTTTCTTCTTTTTTTACTTCTTTCGGCCACCGGCCTGGTTTTGGACAAGGTCCTAGATTGGTGGCTACAAGCCTAGCTCGATACCAAATGCGGTGAACGTATCCGTTCACTAAATTAACCGTGTCCAGTTAAGGGTTAATAGTCGAATCCGACTCTCATATTGGATAATAAGTAAGAATAATATATTTGATTGATATAAAGATGATGTCTTTTACAAGATAGACTTTCCCGTATTTATAATTGTTTAAAGGGTGTCTAATGCAACTCTTCATAAAGAGTTACACCATTTCACTAATTAATTATATTATTATATTATTCTTGTTTGTTGTTATTATTATTATTATTTATTTATATATATATATATGTTTATGTTTATTTTATTATTATTTTATTCATAGCAATTAAGCATATTACCAATACATGGACCACTCAACACCATAGTGATTTCCATACATACTACTACCACTGGAGAAGGGAATTTGACCATGCAAATTAGAAGTAGACACAACCGAACCTACTACCCCATATATAGTGTAGGATACCCCCAATTGATATCAGTAGGTGGAATAGAATAAAGGGGAATTAAGAATAATAAAATATAAGTATCTTGATGAATCATAGATAAGGTCATACTATTGAGCCTTCATGATGCCTCCTTTCCTGTATTTTGGCATTGTTGACACGATATCTTTAGCTATGGTAGAGAGAAGTGACTTTAAAACCAATATAAAAAGATAGAATCATCTATCTTAATTTACATAAGACCTTTCTTCAATGCAATTCATGCCTATGGTCAGTAATATGTGTTGGGCGCAACCCAAGTACAAGAAGTTTTGATGACGAAGGTACAGTTAGGCGAGGCCTAACGTTGATCAGTTTTGGGAGAAGCAACTCCGCAATTCCCGAGAGGAGGGTATGGAACGAAGCAAAGTCAACATGAAAGGACCTCTCCCCTTAGTAAAGATGAAGTACTAAGGATGACCATAGGTAGTTGAAGCAGTTAAGGATGAAGCGACGAATTGGAAGCTACAAGAGAAAAGAGTAAAGAAGCGGAATGGTGCAAAGGACGTGCCACTACAGTGTCAGAGCCACGCGGTCAGAATTGCGTTGTCAGAAGAAGCGTCAGAGTCAGAAGAAGCGACACAAAAGGACAACAGAGTTACAGCAAAGTTAAGGCAAAGCGTGGTCAAGAGGAGAACCATGTTGTTTTGGGTTTAAGGGTACTATGGGGGTTGGCCCATAGTTATTGTAATATGTGACCTTCGGGCACATCTATATAAAGGGTTAATTTTGTATAAGGAAGGGTTAGATATTGTTAGATGTTGATAGACTGAGAGAGATCTAAGAGAGGAAATACTCTGCATCTGAGTGCGCAGACTAGAACTGTTACCCCTTCCAAGTAATATAAGAATAGTTCCTGTGGATGTAGCTGTCATCTGGGGGGTGAACCACGTAAATCCCTATGTTATGTGTATGAATCTACGATGTGTTTTGTGTTCATGTCATGTTATGTTTATGTATTTGATTTCATATGTATGTGAATGGGAATCATATGTTAAGTAAGCAGAATACATGTGTATGAATGTTGCGAAGTAACGTTAAGTATGATGAATGCGTAGTTATGAGAGTAAAGACAACAACGTTTCAACGAAATCTGTAGGTTGTCGATAACTTCGGAGTGCATAGTCACAAGTTGATATTGTTATGTTAAGTAGATGTTAAACAAGGAAAGCGTTGTGAGGTCGCATAACAGATATCCGCATCACCACGGTTACAGAAACTTGATTCTATAACCCTCCATCTTCGCTTCGGGTGAGACTTCATCCTGTTCGCAGGTAGATGCTGAAAGGGCCAGTGAAAGGGGATTTTGTTGGAACTACCGATTAGAGAAATTTTGAGGTAAAAAATGGGCCTCAAAACAAAGAAAATGTACTATAAAAATCAACCAATCGCATTCTAGTAGATGACATCATCTCCCATGGTTGAGGTGGCATTGAATGAGTTAAGAATGTTTATTTGTCAAATTTTCTATGGTGGATGAAAACCCATAGTTAACCAAGGTGGTGGTATAAGTACTTTTAAGTCATAAAGTAAAGTACTAATAATTAAAGTACTTTAACATTTTTTCATAAAATAATATTATTGTCATTTTCAAGTAAAGTACTCATAATGAATGTCTTTTCACACTCTCATAAAATAATATTATTTTCATTTTCAAGTAAAATACTCATAATTCATAAAGAAAGTATTTTCACATTTTCTATAAAATAATATATAGTCGTTTTCATGTTTTTAATTTTAAATTATATATTCACTCCATTCTATTTAATATCATAATGCCAAACTTATATATATATATATATATATATATATATATTTGTTATTTTCATATTTTTAATTTTTTATTATATATTCACTCCATTTTATTTAATATTATAATTTCAAACTAATATATATATATATATATATATATATATATATATATATATATATATAATGATTTTGATATTAATTTATTAATATAGATTTAATGAATAAATAATAATAATAATAATGTAATGTGGATTATAATAATATTATTAACATTTTATATGTAAATAAATTTTCAATTAAGTTACATTATATTAAATTGATGAGAAAAATACTAAATATAAAAAGTCAACATAAATTTAAAAAAATAGCTCTTAAAAATGTTTTATTATTATTTATTTTCATTTGCAAGTTCAAGACAAATAAATGCTAAAGGACAATAATATTTTGGGAATTTACAATGAATTTTAGTCACATGAATATAGAGTTATTTTATTAATTTTATTTCTAGTCAATTTTGAAAAGTAACTCAACCATCGTTATTTATATTGTGCATAGAAAATAGTGTAGGAGGTGACTTGTCATATATACCTACCCCATAAAACCCCTAACTCATAATATTTTAATATATCTCATACTTTTTTAGTACATTTCTTAGGAGGCCATTTTTTGACCTCAAAATCTCTCTAATTGAAAGAACTTCGTCGAGCTCGGGTCAGCCCAATCAATGACCAAAAAATGGTTCCGTTGCCGACTTTGGACTGTTGTGGCGGTGATGTGCGATGCTGATGTGTTATCCTAGAAGAGAACCATACCAACAAATGGTATCGTTGCATTTTGGTAATATGTCATATTGATGTGGAATCCAGAGAAGAAATAAATACAGAACTGAGTAATCCAGACAGAACATGAGTTTGTGAAGCAAGAAAACAAACATCCGCGTCTTACCACATAATAATGGTTGCAGAGGTATATATTCCCTAACTTGCACGAAGTTTTCTTCGCATATTTTGCTACTAAGCTACATGAGTGGATAGCGAGGATAGCAGAACGAAAAAACTATTTTCAGGATGAAGAACCTACAGTGTGGAATCCAGAGTTGATTCATAGTGTTAGGAACCCGTGTCAACCCTTCTCTTTACTTTGTTAGTATATTGTTGTTGGACACATATGCTTTGTAAGTCGTCCCGTAGTATTATATGTTCCATGGTATTGATCCATAGTATTGGATGCATATGCTTTGTAAGTTTTCCCGTAGTATTATATGTTCCATGGTATTGATCCATAGTATTGGCGCATATAATTAATATATAAGTACGTGTTGAGGCCAATGAATGCATCCACGAGTTATTTGTATTGAGCTTGCTCAAAGGAGGTTTCTCCCTAGAAGTGGCCCGTGATCAATAAATCTCTTCTGTGTTATGTTATTTTTGATATATCGTGCATTTTCATTAATTAATTGTTAGAGGTTCCTCACATTTGGTATCAGAGCAGTTTCTTGGGATCGTTGGGTGGAATTTCTGCCAATTTTTTTTTCCGCATCTGTCTTGTTCCTTTCAATTGCATGTTCGGATCCAAAAATAATCCATATCCGCTTAACTGTGGAAAGTACTTGGGAATAGCCCTAAAATTCATTGTGAGGAATACCACAGGAACCCTGAAGTAGATGGCCCATTGAGAGGACTTGCCAGCGAAAAGGGAAACAACCCCTACCTGATTGAATAGTTCCCACCCGTGAGGTAAACCAAGAGATGTCGTTTGTGGCAAAGTGGTTATCAGTTTTACCTGAGCTGTGGAGTGAGGGGTACTGTCCCAATACGCAAGTCATTAGACAGCATTGGTGGCCGAGTAAATCCCCTGAACCTTTAGGAAACCGCGCATACCTGGGGTCCATATCTATCACCAACTGATAAATCACAGATTACATCTGTCCAGAATTGTTGCAGATCAATTCCGAGCCGTTGCAGATCCATTCCAGAATTTGTTTTTAATTTTTTTTCGCCATATCTTCTTTGTTTTAACTTCGTTTCCCTTGAAAATTCACTTATACCCCTGCAATACCATTCTGCATATTTCATTCCTGAGGACCTTATCCCAAATTCCACTTCCCAAAGCCATAAATCCCACATTTGTCTATTTTTAGGGTTTGCCATAACTTCTTCGATTTTCACCCAATCTTCTTCAAATTTTGCCACAGTGTTCATTTCCTATTTCTGCTCCTTTGTCCCTCTTTGAAAATTTTTGCCATTTTTTCACCCGGCTCCTGAAATCCACATTTTCTGCTTCCCTGTCCATTAGAAAGTGTCCAAAACTTAGTGAAACCCCAATTACCCATCAGAGTTTTTCTCAAATCCAAATTTTCCTTTATTAAAGAAGTTTTTGTTTTTTTTCTTCTACCCATTCAAAAAAGAAAAAAGAAAAAATTGAAAAACAATACTGGTTATGGTTGTCACCCGCATAAGAGCAAAAATAATGGAGGAAGAACTTGCATCCCTCAAAACCAAATTCCAAGATCTGGATGAAATATTTCTCAGCCTCCATCTTTAGCATTCAACCATGAACAATAAACGATAGCCAAAATCTTCTACAGACACTGGGTTCTCTTCTTCCAGCAATTTTCATGGGCCAAAGATTGATTTTCCCCACTTCAATGGTACTGATCCGACTGGATGGATATACCAGGCAGAATAATATTTCAGTTTGCATAATAATTTTGATGTCAACAAAGTTCCACTTGCATCCTTTCATTTGGAACATGAAGCCATTCAGTGGTACCGTTGGTACATAAAGGATCATGAAGAGCCAAAATGGATAGATTTTTGCCAACTCATTTTGCAACGATTTGGTCCTAGTGCTTTTGATGACTTCACAAGAGCACTCACTAAACTTCACCAAATTGAAATTGTGAGAGAGTATTAGATAGGATTTGAGAAACTGGACAAACACATAGAAGGATTGTCTAATGAATTCTACCGGAGTTGTTTTATCAGTGGTCTAAAGGATGCAATCTGATCTGAGGTTAAAATGTTCTGTCCCAACACAATGATGGAAGTCATAGGGTTGGCTAATTTGACGAAGGACAAGATCACAGCCCAACAACGCTCCAAATCCACTTTTGTTCCATTCAGAAATATGGTTTCCCAACAACCTCCCATCACGCCAGCTCCTCAACCAACTCCTATCAAGCATTTGTCTGAAGCATAGATGCGGGCACTTAGAGAAAAAGGGCTTTGTTATAATTGTGATGAGAAATTCACCTGGGGACATAGATGTGTTGAGGAAAAGATCTATCTCTTGGATGTGGATTCTCCTCCTGCCTCTGAAATTGGCGAAGAAGCTCCGACTACCTTAGATGATCAGGTCGACATTCAATAGCCGCCTATTGACCCTCCTTCTCATGACGACCACTCAGATATATCTCTCCATGCTTTAGCCAAAGTCACCACCCCACAAACATTTCGGGTCAGGGGTTACTTCAAGAAGCTCCCTCTTACAATACTTATTGATTCTGGTAGCACTCATAACTTCATTGACCCTGGGATCTCCAAACAGGTTGATTGTTTTATCCATCCTTGCTCCAAATTTGAAGTCATGATTTCCAATGGGGGCACCTTACCTTGCAAGGGGAAGTGTCGCAATGTGTGTATCTCTATGGGATATTATAACCTGCGCTCCGACATGTTTGTCTTGGCCTTAGGCAGATGTGATGTGGTTCTGGGCACTCAATGGTTACGCACACTTGGCCCCATCTTATGGGATTTTGCTGAACTTTGGATGCAGTTTTCAGTCAATGGGAAAAAACACACATTGACGGGCTTACAAACAGGGTATCTCCGCATCATCAATTCACATCACATGGAAAAGCTCCTTAAGAAGAATTCACATGGTGTCATCGCTCAGCTCCATTTCATTCAGATGCACCCATCAATGGTCTCCACTACTCTTTTGGATCTACTACAAATTTTGGATAGATATGCAGGTGTCTTTGCTGAACTAGTGGGATTGCCACCTTAAGTATCCCTTTCCGGTAATAATTTAGCCATCCTTACATATGAGAAGGAAATGATGGCTATTTTTCATGCATTACTGAAGTGGCAGTCATACCTATTAGGGAATTATTTTTGCATCAAGACTGATCACCGGAGTCTGAAATATTTCCCAGAACAATGGGTCTCCTCCCAGCACAACAGAAATGGGTTAGCAAACTCATGGGTTATGACTATGAGATCACTTACAAGAAGGGTAAGGACAATCTGATGGCGGATGCTCTTTCTCGCACATTTGATGGCCAAGTTTATCTTTCAGCTATTTCTATACCTGTTCCAAATTGGTTGTAATTTGTTAAATAGGACTCTATCAACGACTCCTCGTTATCTCAAATCATCCAACGATTGTCCAACGACCCTTCTGTTATACTGCATTACTCTTGGGATGGTGCTTCCCTGATATACACGGTTCATCTGGTGCTTCCCCAGAGCATAGATCTTCAATAGGTTGTCTTCTATGAACTCCATGCTTCTCCATCGGCAGGGCACTCTAGGTTCCTCAAAACGTCTGAGCGGGCACGGTGTAACTTCTTTTGGCAGGGAATGAAAACAACAATTCAACAGATGGTGTCTGAATGTGATAGTTTCCAGTGCAATCAAGGTGAAATGACACTCCTTCCGGGATTGCTCGAACCCTTTCCCATCCCTACACGGATTTGGACAAATATTTTTATGGATTTCATTGATTTCATTGAAGGGCTCCCTAAATCTGGAGGGAAGACAATGATTTTGGTTGTGGTTGATCGCCTCTCCAACTATAGTCATTTTGTGCCATTAGCCATCCCTGTACCGTATCCTCAGCCGCACAAATTTTCCTGGACATGATCTTTCATTTTCATGGAATCCCTTCTTCCATTGTCTCGGATCACGATGCAACTTTCACCAGTCATTTTTGGACAGAACTATTTCAGCACATTGGCAACAAACTGAATATGAGTTCAGGGTATCACACACAAACAGATGGTCACACTGAAATTATCAATAAATATTTGGAAACTTATCTTCGTTGCTTCACCTCCAAACAACAACATCAGTGATCAAAGTGGCTCCCTCTCACTGAGTGGTGGTACAATATATCCTACTACACTACATCTAAAATGACTCCATATGAAGCAGTCTATGGTGAGGCACCACCAATTCTTCTTCCATACACCCCCAATAATTCACCAGTTCAGGCAGTTGGCACGGATCTTCGAAACTACGATTAGATTCTTCACATTTTGCAGGAGAATCTTCACATGGAAAGAAATAGAATGAAACAACAAGCCGATCAGATCCGTTCTGAGCACACTTTTCAATAAGGTGATATGGTTTTTCTTCGTCCACAGCCTTACAAGCAACCCTCCCTAAAAATCAAAGGGCATCATAAGCTCGCTCCAAATTTCTCTGGGCCATATAAGGTTCTTCAAAAGATGGGGTTTGTTGCTTTTAAATTGGAACTTCCTCCTTCTTCCTGCATTCATCCAGTATTTCATGTCTCCTGTCTTGAGAAATTTCTTGGCACCAACATCAGAGGACAAACTATTTGACCAGAACTGGATAATGAAGGATCCATCCTTTCGGAGCCGGAGGACATCCTCAATAGGTGCATTTGTCAGCTTCTCTCTCGATCTATCAAAGAGGTATTAATTTAGTGGCACAGAATACAACCAGTGGATTCTACATGGGAACCATTCCTTCATATTCAACAACAATTTCCGCATCTAAAGCTTTGAGGACAAAGCTTTTTTTTAAGAGGGAGGGGATGTTAGGAACCCGTGTCAACCATTCTCCTTACTTTGTTAGTATATTGTTGTTGGACACATATGCTTTGTAAGTCGTCCCGTAGTATTATATGTTCCATGGTATTGATCCATAGTTTGTATTAGTCCATAGTATTATATGTTCCATGGTATTGATACATAGTATTGGACGCATATGCTTTTTAAGTCATCCCGTAGTATTATATGTTCCATGGTATTGATCCATAGTATTGGCGCATAGAATTAGTATATAAGTACGTGTTGAGGCCAATGAAGGAATCCACAAGTTATTTGTATTGAGCTTGCTCAAAGGAGGTTGCCCACTTGAAGTGGCCTACGATTAATAAATCTCTTATGTGTTCTGTTATTTCTGATATATTGTGCATTTTCATTAATTAATTGCTGGAGGTTCCTCACACTTAGGCTTAAAGGGATTGACAACCATATTTCAAGAGCAGTAGATTTTTTGGTTGGATAGCTTACCGGAAGGATATATTACAGAGTTTGTTGTGGACACTTTGAAGTATTACAATGCAACATAAGGATATTTTTTCCAAGGATTGAGAGGTAAGTACCTGAGAAACCTGAGTTTATGCATTAAAATGCTATTAGCTAAAAAAGGTGTCTTAAAAATGCAATCAGATTCCTAGGGTTTGAGTCTGTAATGTTCAGAAACACAGATAGTGACACAGACAAAGACATAGGTATTTTGCGTAGTGGAAAAAGATATAAAGTTAGCAATAGAAAGAGGTCTCGTGAAGTTGAACCTCGCACATTCCTAGAAACTGAACTAGGAAGTGATAGAAATTCATATCATGCTGATTCTGATAGTGAAACATAACCTAGACAAATTTCCTATCAACCTATTACTCCGCAGAAACCTATAGTTGAGGAAATAAATATTACTAGTTCGCAGAACACTAGTAGTAATAATATTACAGGAGGAGGTACTCAGAATCAACCAAGTAGTGGTATACCTTCATCGTTTCAGAACCCTACACTTCCTAAAAGAAGAATGACAAACGACATAAAGCTACCTATTTTTAAAGGAACTGGTCTAGAAGATCCAGAGCAACATTGGTTTCTCTATGAAGCTGTCTGTAACGTTAAGCAAGTACAAGACGATTCTATAAAACAAGCTCAACTAGTCACAACATTTAGAGACAGAGCTTTAACATGGTTCATGAAATATTCTGTTTGACAGAACAAAACACTAGATGATATCAAAACTGCATTGATCAAAGAATTTATGAAGCCTAAGTCAGAATCTCAGTGTAGCACAGAGGTAAAAGAGATAAAACATAAACCTAATGAGACTGTGTGGGAATTTGATCAGAAATTCAAATCCTTGTTAGATCAAGTTAGCTTTGAAATAGCACCACAACAACATCAAGAATGGTTAATTGTTGCGTTGTTGCCCCACATTAGATTACCACTAATGCAACAGAAGGTAACCTCACAAACAAAAGCATTAGAAATTGTGATGAATCTAGAAGCTTCACCCATAGGAGAAACCAACACAGGAATGGTACAGATACATACACAGCTAGCAAACCTGAGATTACAGTTACAAGATATGAAGAAAGGAAAAGAAATAAGAGAAGAGGTTTGGTGCACTAAATGTAAAGGAGAAGGACATTCCAAGGAACATTGTCCTGTGTTGAGAGATTACCTCGCTAGTGGGGCATCAAATCCATTAAATCAACCTCAAGGACCATGGTGAGAAATTTTTCGATGTAGAGGACATCGCCCAGAGGATTGTTACCTACTTCAGAAGTATGTATAGACACCAAAGAACCTGCACTGCACATTTTGTAAATCAATTAGCCATGATGATACCAACTGTAGAGCATATGACCTCATGATAGAAAGAAAACATGATGTCTACAGAGTCCAAGGAGAAACACAAAACAATAATGGAAATGCGCAGTATGATCAAGGCACATATAGAGGACATGATGGATTCAGAGGAAGAAGACATAACACTGACCAAGGACGAGGAAGAGGTCAGATTGTTTGCTATAACTGCGCTTAACCTGGACATTTAGCAAGATACTGTCAGAACCCATGCACTACTTGTAAGTACTGTAAATCATTTGACCATATCATTGAAGCATGTCCCATTTTGCAAGGAAAAATGCAAGAAAAAAGACCAGAAGGACAGAACTAGAGTATTCAGATGATTGAAGTTGAGAAAAGAAACAAAGATCGCAACATCCATGTTGTGATGCGAAGTGGAGCTTTGACAGGAAATAACAAAACAAATCAAGCTTCGACTTTTGATGATCACATAAACAAACCAAAGCCTACAGAGGGGCCTTGGGTAAGAAAAGCAGTTGGAAAAATGCCTGCATTCAACCCTAACCAAGAAAAAAAGGTATTCATGGAAGCGAGAAAAGGATTTCAGGACTCAGAACCTTTGACCAAAAGGATCCAATTGCGAAGTGATCGGACACCTGTATTAGATATGCCGACATCGTATGATGGATCACGGACTTCGCCAAAACAAACAAGTCCTATCACACAATTTCTATAGAGTTTCATAAAGCTACTGAGGCATGAAAACGCCTTAGGAGAATTACAAAACATCTTGGGACATTACGAACAATGTAATACAGTAAACGATGCACAAAGAGCAGTTCATATATCAAGAACCATAGAAGAACAAGAAGAGAAATTAGGCTAAATGCGCAGATTGGAGATTTCGAAATGAACCAGGTCATTCTTGACCTAGGATCAAAGGTGAACGTGCTAACAAAACAAACATGGGAACATATGGGGAATCCAAAGCTATCTTGGTCTCCCATACAATTGAGATTAGCTAATCAACATAAGGTTATACCTTTTGGGAGGCTATCAAGTGTTCTTGTTGACATTGATGGAGTGCGAAGTAAAGCAAACTTTGAGGTTATTAAGATCATAGATGACAGTAACCCTTATCTTGCATTATTGGGGATTAACTGGGAAATTGATAACCTCGCAATTATCAACTTGAAGAAAAACAAATGATATTTGAAGGACCAGATATCAGGGTTATCGCACCCTGGATCCTTCACAAGGAACAAGGTATGTTGAACCAGTACGAGAATAATGCATAGCTCAAGAAGTTGGTAATATCTACAAGATGACAGCGAATCAAGCAGATTACATTTAACCCTACAGATGATGGAACGTTGAGCTGGAGATGTGACAGTTCTTACGTATCAAAATCAGACGCAGGATTGGAGAATTGACAGAGCCAAATGCTTGAAGTATCAGCTAGACGATGTGCGAAGATAACGAAGTCACTACGTTGGATTGGAACATAGGTAATTCCAGTTCCTACTTATGATGGTTTGGGTAATATACATGCCTTCCTTCATGAATATTTAGCATCAGTTTCAGATGAACATAAGCTAACAACTTTAGATATAGTGTTGCGAGCTACACCTTCCAGGTGGTGGGATGTGCACAAAGACAACCTGAACACATGGGATGAATGTAAGCACTTAATGGAGATCAGATTTGAAGAACAAACTGAGATTGTACAAGCAAAATACAATGGACAGACTGGTACTAGAGATCATATAGAGTCTTGCTTGAAAGAATGGATGCATATACCAAAGATATAATGGGTTCATATGTTCATGCACACATTGTATCAAATACCAAAGAACTATTATATAGAAGCATAACTTCGCAAAGGCACTACAGATTGACACATGATGATAAAGAAATTTCAATCAAATTTCAGTTTTGAGGATGATTGTCCGAGCGTTAATGAGGGTTTCCAGATCATTAAAAAGAAGATATTTGATGATGTCTCGTTGCCTGTGTATAAGCAACCAGATTGGGAAATACAAATGGAACATGCCCTTGAATTTTATAACTTCGCACCAGACGAAGATGAAGATGAAGACCCTCGTGATGTGAATGTACTTGAGTCTGAAGGAAAACACGATGTACAAGGACTTGATTTGGAAATTCCAGACTTGAGTAACCCTGTGAAAACCAGAAAGATCAACATTAGTACTAATGATGAGCCAAAGTTTGCTTCTATTGGGGATTAATGGGATGAAGAAATAGTAGGACAAATCGCAAACCTACTATGCGGATATCAAGATTTGTTCCCTACTAAGTTTTCTGAAATGAAAGGCATTTTAGGTGACTTGGGAGTAATGAAAATACCTCTCAAGCCTGATGCAAATCCTATTAAGCAAAGATCTTATAGATTTAACCCCAGATATAAAGAAAGAGTGAAAGCATAAATTGATAAAATGCTTGAGGCAGGAATCATTGAACCAGTAGAAGAATCAAAATGGATAAGTCCCATGGTAATTCAAGACAAGAAAGCTAAAGGTGAAATCAGAATTGCTGTGGACCTTAGAAAATTGAATGATGCATCTCTCCATGATCTGTTTCCCACTCCATTCATAGACGAAGTGCCAGATAATGTAGGTGGACAGGAGGCATACTCTTTCACTGATGGATTTTCTGGCTATCATCATATCAGAATTGCTACAGAAGACAAACACAAGACTACATTTGCTACTGACTGAGGATCATTTCAGTACACTGTTATGCCTTTTGGATTGAAAAATGCACCTGCTATATTTTCAAGAGTGGTTGTAGCTACATTTAAGGATTACATTCATAAATTGTTAGAAGTTTACTTTGATGACTAAACAATATTTGGCCTTTTGAAGGACCATCATGCGAACTTAAGAATGATATTAGCAAAGCGTAGGTAGTATCATATTTTCTTGAACTTGAAGAAGTGCGTCTTCTGTGTTCCTTATGGTATTTTATTGGGACACATAGTATGTAATCAAGGATTGATGGTTGATCCAGCGAAGATATAAATCATAGTAAATCTTCCATAACCTAATTCAGTTAAGCAGCTATGCACTACATTGGGGCATATAGGATACTATAGAAAATTCATTAAGGGATATGTGCAGATCATTGCGCCTATGGAGAAACTATTGAAGAAAGAAGCAAAGTACAATTGGACTTAAGATTTCCAAAAAGGATTGGACACACTGAAAGAGAAAATTGTTACAACGCATATTCTCGTCTTTCCTGACTGGAATAAGCCATTTCATGTACATGTAGATGCTTCATCTATAGCACTTGGCGTTGTATTAGCATAACCAAGTGAGGGAGGAATCGATCATCCCATTGCATTTTCAAGCAAAAAGATATCTTCAACAGAAAAGAATTATACCACAACAGAGAGGGAAGGCTTAACTATGGTGTACGCATTGCAGAAATTTAGATACTATCTACTAGGTTCGCATTTTTTTATGTTCATTGACCATTTAGCTTTGAATTACTTGATTAATAAACTAGTGTTAGGGGGAAGAATATGCAAATGGCTCTTACTATTTCAGGAATATGATTTTGAAATCATTGTGAAACCAGGAATATTGAGTAACCTAGTAATTTGGAGGATAATATACCAGATGTGCAGTTGTTTGCTATCCATATAGTAGATGACTACTTCAGAGGTATTGTAGAATTTCTAACTATAGGATTAACACTTGTAGAACTTACTACGCAACAGAAGAAACAATTAGTGGTAAGATCAACTGACTTTACCCTAATTGCAGGACAATCATACAAATTGGGACCAGATGAAGTATTGCGTAGATGCGTACTAGAACATGAAATACCTATCATACTTGATGAAGCACATTCAGGTGTATCTAGAGGACACTACGTAGGAAGAGCTACTACACAGAAAATTTTAAGAGCAGGACTATGGTGGCCTACGATACACAAATATTCAAAAGAACATTGTCGGAATTGTGATGTATGCCAGAGAAATGGGAAGCCATCCCGTAGATATGAGATGCCATTGATGCCACAATTGACATTGCAAGCCTTTGATAAATGGGTTATTGACTTTGTGAGACCTATTAACCCACAAGGGAAAAGAACCGGCTCAAGATATATCATCACATCTACATACTATTTTACCAGATGGGAAGAGGAAAAACCAGTGAAGGACTGTAGCGCAATTCATCTTTGAGAACACAAGGATTGGATGTGCAAAGATTTTAATGAGCGATCAGGGAAACCATTTCCTGAACATAACTATTGCATCCCTAACATAATAATTTCAGATCTAACATCAGAAGAGTACACCATACCATCCACAAGCTAATGGCACTGTAGAAGCCTTTAATAAAGTATTGGAAAATGCATTGACCAAAGTATGCAATACAAACAGTTATGATTGAGATCTTAGAATACCAGCAGTATTATGGGCATATAGAACAACTTGTAAAAAGTTGACAAGTCATACACCCTTCAGATTAACATATGGACATGAAGATGTCATGCCCATGGAATACATAGTACCAAGCTTGAGAATTGCAGCATTCACAGGTATGGTTGATGATGAGACAATGGATGAAAGACTACTACAGTTAATTGGATTGGAGGAAGAATGCTTCATTGCAGGATTTCACCAACAAGTGCGGAAATATAGAGAAAACGTATGGCATGATAGACACATCAAATACAAATTATTCCAGGTAGGAGACCTTGTCCTCCTCTATGATAGCAAATTTACGAAGTTTCCTGAAAAATTCAAAATGCATTGGTTAGGACCATACATTGTCAAACATGTCACTAATCGTGGTACAATTCAGTTAGCCACATTACTTGGTGAAAATTTGCAAGGTCTTGTCAATGGGATTAGACTAAAGACTTACAGGGATGGACCTACTCCTATCGACATAAGTTAAACAATGCAAGAAATTTTTAAGTGTCAAGTGCAGTTGAAATTGGACACTAAAACATAGGGCAGAGACTGCACACAACGATTTTATTAAAATGCATAGTTTTCCAATATATGAAGATGTGTTGCAAAGCACACATAGCAAGCTAAGTTGCGAAGTAAAAGAAAGGACTACCGCTGTGAAGTTCAATTAAAAGAAGGAAAATATGAAGTGAACCTCGCAATTCACCTAACTATCCGCGAAGTAAAAAGAAACTAGCCGTTACAGTTTTGGTCAGAAAATAATCGTTGTACAGTACTTTTGGGAACCATATTTTTTCGCTTTAAGGCATATTTGTCTGTTGAAGACACATTAAAAGAAGGGAAATGACCAAATCTAAGCAAGATTTGGCCAACGGACATAGCATTTAATACTAATTTAGCCTTTTGTGGGTGTGCCTTAGTGTCTCTGTGCCTATAAATAGTAAAGACCGAATAGTTACCGATTTTACCGTGACTTTTAATTTTTACTGCATGTAATTTCCGAGATTTTTACCAGTCAAGAGCGAGAGTAATCCGAAAGTGTATGTTTGAACAAGAAATCCTAGAAGAGATATTAAGAGAATTCCAACATTCTGGTTTGGAAGGAGTCATGAAGACGCTAGTGAAGAAATCAGTCCCAGAGAGAGGTGGAACATCTAGAGATTTACCGTGAAATATACCGGAGCAAAAGCATAATGATAAGCAGAAGGCTACTGAGCAAGAGAATCCGAAGGCCACATAAATTCCAAAGTCATTTCTCCCAGAACAACCTCGCAACAGGTCGATTCTGCTGATACCCGAGTACATCCCTCCGAGAACAGAGGATGCACTAGCTGTGATACTTAAGAAGAATCCGCAATACAAGATCTCACTGTCGCCCATGTCGAGTTATGTGCGCGAAAAGGAGAATTTGCTCGGCAATATTCCAAAATGCAAGTTATTGGATCATGTCTTATTGCATGAAACAAAGTACCCACAATTTCAGCTGGACCAGTACATGTGTAGGTGACATGACGAAGCCAGTAAGCAAACAACAATTCACCCGTAAGACTGGATTGTGCCATTGCAACCATCAAGATTATTGAATTTGCTATGAATTCCGCATTTTGACTGGAGCCCAGAGCTAACAGCGGTTGTGCGGACATTGATCTCATGTACACACCAAGTTTACTTGTGGTTAGACCACAAGATTGATATTAACATAGATCTCATTTACAGAATTACGCACTTGAGCAAGAGAGGCGCTGACCCTGTAGCAAAATTCGTAGGAAAGAACAAAGGCAAAGAACTTGCAAGGAGGATGAAGAATGAATTCGGCTTGATAAAAAGAACCCGTGGATATCAAACAAATCAAATCAAGGATGTCACCACGAAGTTCACAGTTCAACTGTTCTCAGGAAAAGTACCAAGGAAATGCAGACCGACCAAGGTGCTGACCGCCGTGATCTCCTTAGCTGCGAAGGCCAAGGATGGAATCCAGTATAATTGGGAAAGTTATCTTCTAAATTAGTTCTTAAATGATGTTGCAGATACAAAAGACAATGGACACCAATTCCATTATAGCTGGTTGTTAGTTTTAATCATGCTCGTAGGCTGGAAAGAGCCTAAGTATCAACAAAATGTATCGGTATTTGCTGGATATTGTCGTGGACCCAGATTTGTGAACATGTGGGCCAATTCGAAGCCGAAAAGACAAAATGTAAATAATATACAGTTGTATACATATTATGAACAATTATGCAAAGTAATCAAGTGCACTTCGCGTATACCTAAGGAAATAACAATAGCATATATTTGCAAGATATGATTCAAAGCGGGCCTTCACCTTATTTTCATTCAAACGAGAGAACCACCAAATAACCCAGAATGGTTCGAGGGACTATACCAACTGGGCGCGCAGAAGATTGATCTTATCATTGAAGATTGGCCGCTCAAGTAGAATATTGATGTGCCAGAGACATTGATCACTACATAAGAGGAAAGCGCAAATGAAAATACCCAGGACCAAGGAGAATAGCCATCAAGTGCTCAAGAACAAGAACAAGATCAAGGAGAAGAACAACAACAAACTGTTGATTTGCCAGCAGGAGAGAAGAGGAATAATCCCGACACAGCCGTGCCTGAAGGATCGCAAAGGAAGAAGCAAAAAGCAAATAAGGCTCTGCTCGATGCGCAGTTATATGATGATGATTACGATTGCATCGTAGCCCGAGTCAATGAGAATATCGAAGAGACACTCGCATTGAAAGACAACAAGCAAGAGGAAATCCAAGCGAGCATGATACAGAGCATTGCGGAACTAAAGAATATGGTGGCAAGAGTAGAACAAGTCCAACGATATCTAGTAAGGGAATCAGGATTCGAAGATAAGACATGGGAGTCAAGCCAAAGAAAAAGAAAAACCCCTGATTTAACAATGAGACTCCGGTTAGTCCGCATAGAGCGGATGAATGCAATATTCCCGTCTGATGAAATTATTGAAGGTGTGAAGCAGCTCGCACATCTGGATATTAACGTGGGGATGTTTCCCATTAAAGGACTGCATAATCTACATTTGCAGGTTGTGGAAGAAATCTGAGACAGATATTTGATCTCATACAACCAACATCTGAAGCTGAAAGATAGTTATAAGGAACTAAAGAATGAATGCACGCTGAAGACAAATGAGCTAGCAAATACTCAAGAGAAGTAGAAAAAGCTGAAGAAAACTGTATCCAAAGTCTGTGCTAAGATCCTAGACTGCAAAGAAGAGGTTGAAGTGGAAGTGACCATCCTTAATATTGGTGCTGCCGTTGACAATCTCAAATCGAAAATGGAAGACATGGAAACTAGATACAACGAGAATATTGCTGACTTAGAGTCTCGGCAACAACTTGGCACTCCACCAGAGGTAGAATTAGAAAGAGCCGAAGAGTTGAAGACATCAACCAAGAACACCTCCGCAGATGTTGTGAGGTGTCAAGACTTTATAGAAGAAGTCACTAAGGTTTGGGCTATACTGCAAGAGGATCCTGAATTACAGAAAATTCAGGATGAAGTTCAGAAGAGGAAGAAGGACCTTGATTCTCTTAACACGACCATGAAGGATTTGCTGCCAAGGCAAAGGATCCAGAAGTTCGCAGAAATGAAAGAGCTTCAGAAGGAGATGAAGGAACTAAGGATGAAGGAAGCTAAAACTTCGTTGAAGTTACAACCTATGCAAGAAGAAGCACTGACACTCTCTAAATAAATTGAGGAGAAATTGCAAGAAATACGCGGGAGAGAGAGTACAATAAAGGATCAAATGCAAGAACCCCTATCGACGATGATGCTCGAAACAATCAAAGAATACGAGCAAGAGACTAAGGAAGCAATTACGAAGTTGAGCTCAACTTTTCAGGAATTCACTGCGAAGACGAACATCCCAAGTGATGTGTAGTCAAAGAATCCTAGTGTAAGTGGATTGGGGACGAGCCACAAGTAAGTGTTAGGGGCCTATTGGGCGCAACCCAAGTACAAGAAGTTTTGATGATGAAGGTTCAGTTAGGAGAGGCCTAACGTTGACCAGTTTTAGGAGAAGCAACTCCGCAATTCCCGTGAGGAGGGTATGGAGCGAAGTGAAGTTGACAGGAAATAACCTGTCCCCTTAGTAAAGACAAAGTACTAAGGACAACTAGAGGTATTTGAAGCAGTTAAGGATGAAGGGGCAAACTGACAACTACAGGAGAAGAGATTAAAGAAGCAGAATGGTGCAAAGGATGCGCCACTGCAGTGTTAGAGCCGTGCGGTTAGAAGTGCGTTGTCAGAAGAAGTGTCAGAGTCAGAAGAACCAGCGCAAAAGGAAAGCAGAGTTACAACGAATTTAAGGCAAAGCATGGTCGACATGAGAACCATGTTGTTTTGTGTTTAAGGGTACTATGGGGGTTGGCCCATAGTTATTGGAATATGTGACCTTCAGGAACATCTATATAAAGGGTTAATTTTGTATAAGGAAGGGTTAGATATTGTTAGATGATGATAGACTAAGAGAGATCTAAGAGAGGAAAGAATATGCAGCTGAGTGCACAGAGATCTATTGTAGAGAAGAGTCTGCAGCTGAGTGCGATGACTGGAATTGTTACCCCTTCCAAGTAATATAAGAACAGTTCCCGTGGATGTAGCTCCCATCTGGGGGGTGAACCATGTAAATCCCTGTGTTATGTGTATGAATCTATGATTTGTTTTGTTTTCATGTCATGTTCTGTTTATGTATTTGCTTTCATATGTGTGTGAATGGGAATCATATGTTAAGTAAGCAGAATACATGTGTATGAATGTTGCGAAGTAACGTTAAGTATGATGAACGCGTAGTTATAAGAGTAAAGACAACAATAATTCAACGAAGTCTGTAGGTTGTCGATAACTGCGAAGTGCGCAGTCACAAGTTGATATTGTTATGTTAAGTAGATGTTAAACAAGGAAAGCATTGTGAGTTTGCATAACACATCTCCGCATCACCACAGTTACAAAAACCAAATTCTGTAAACCCCCATCTTCACTTCGGGTGAGACTTTAGCCTGTTCGCAGGTTGATGCCGAAAGGGCCAGTGAAAGAGGATTTTGTTGGAACTACAAAGAACATCCCCGAACCCGGTTCAGGCCAATCAAGGACCAACAATATGGGTGGCCATGTTCTGATGGAACAAAAGAAGGATCACAACTCTCTCGTCATATCTAATACGTAGATGAAAAATGTTAGGGATGTTGTCGCTATGGACACAAAATTAGGATGTGATGTTGCAGGATGTTTGATATACCATTTCACAACAATGCAAATGAGCATGTATCCAAACAAGCATTGATAATATTGAATCGTTAATAATGTTGTTGGAAGAACACCATAGGTGAAATGACATAATATGGTTACATGGGTATTCTCCGACTCATCCTTCAAATTTTGGCATATCCGAAGGGAGTTTGGTTGGCATGGTGGGCCATGTAAAATCATCTCAAATAGGATCATTGGGAAGCCTATTCAAATCTAATAAATTTAGATTAACCATAAACAAAAGGCTAGGTGTACGAATCACATTTGAATTTGCAATTGGATTAGAATTATTATTGGTTTTAGAATTGGTATTAGGATTCATATTATGATTAGAGTTATTTCTAGGCATGTAGGTGGTTGAAACTACAAGGGTAGTAGGAACACTAGGAGTGGATGAGGACAAACTTGAATTTAAATATATTGAAGTAGGTGAATTCAAAGGAGGAGTAGGAGGTGATGGAAGTTGGTTTTGTTCGATTCTGACATGTTGTGTCAGAGAAATAACACATCCAATGATCCTTGCAAGAGGATAAAATCCCCGATGTCTCAGAGAGCGCCTATGATTGATTGGTTGTGCAATCTTAACTAAATGCTCAAAACTCTTTGACTAAAGTAATATGTCTAAATGATCAATAACGAATAAATGAATAACTCTAACTCACTCAAGTGTTGAATTGGAATTATGTGCGAGGTGGGTGCAATGTATTTGAATAAAGCAAAGAGATAAAGTAATAAAAATACACCCTAATAAAGAAAAGACTCACTATCCCTAAAAGTGATGCTATTCAAGTAGTGTAAAAATAAAATTAATAATATTTGAAACTTTCCTTAACAAGTGGCATTAAAGGTCCACCACAGAAAAAGAGTGAAGAGTTGAACAAGGGCCTTCCAAACACTCAAATTGATGGGATATGAGGTCCACAAATATACTAAGTGAAGAAGGTATGAAAAATATAGTTAAGTGAAGGAAATTAGGAGCAACTCTAGTCAACCAACAACTATTTGTCTTAGGTGCCAACCCTCTTGCAATAGCTACTCGGGTAGGAACCTAAAGAAAACCAACTAAGCTACCTCTTCATGGATACATGCAATAGGTTACCTTGCCTTCAAGCTGAAATCAAATGGTTAGGAGATATTCAATCAAAGAGTTAGGAGTTTCAATCAAAGAGTTAGGAGTTTCAATCAAACCTTCGATCCCATTGCCATTATCCACTCAAAAGAACACACATGTTTTCGAACAAAGTTTGAATTATATTTGATAGAAATAATTTAAAGCACCCTAAAAGACAACAACTATGTCTCAAATGTTTAAGGTTATGGCAAATTATTTTTAAACTTACCTCGAAACACTAACTTAGCTAAAATGTTATTTTGGTATTAAAAGTGAGGAACTTTAGTGGGTTAGATTAAGTTGTCACTTTAAGGGTGAATTTGATGTCATGAAGAAAGTATTAAGGGTGAATTTGATGTCATGAAGAAAGTATTTACTTTAGGAGTGATTTCTGTGCACTTATGGTGTTTACAAAAAATAAAAAAAATTATTGAAATAAACTTTAAACTAACATTAGAAACGAAACAAGAGTGCATGAATGAAAAAGTGATAGTGCCACATACTAAAGACAATTGAATATTTTTCTTTTAACAAAAATGAACTTTTTCAAACTCATGAAAGTCGCACTTTAAAAATATCCAACAAAGAAAGGTTCCAAATGTGACCTAGATAATGACTAGTGAAATATTAAATACCTTAAATAGAGTGCAAAAACTATGAAAATAATAAGAACTTCAAGTGTTTCTTTTCAAATTATTTTCCTAACTCAAAAGCAATTTTAAGAACCAACATTTAAATAAGGGATTTAAGTGTTGAAAAAATGCAATGAATGTGAAAGGTAAACCCTAAAATTTGTAAAGATATGGAATAAACTTTAAAGGAAAAAGTTGTTATTCCTGAACTAATATAATGTGATTTTAAACAAATAAATAAGAGAAATCAACCCAAAATCAATTATGAAACAATAGCTGAGACTAAGAGAGGCTAAGATTTTTGGCAAGGACCCTAAACCTAGTAAGTACTAAGAGTTAAAGAACTATTTTCCCTACCTACAATGTCTAACTAGAAAAATCAACAGATAGTTGAAATTAGAAAATAAAAAAGAAAGGGGAATTGTGTAGACATATAAGGAAAATCCCATAAATATGCAGAAAGCAAAAAACCTAAAAAGTGAAACATACACAAAAAATCACCACAAGTCCACAACATCATGGTTATTATCAAGAAAAATGAGAGCACATGTTTAACAAAAGAAAAACTATGATGTGAATAGAAACTGGAAATGTTGAAAAATGCTCGTTATTGAGGCTAGAAGAAAGGCTTTACTACCGAGGTCTCCTAATATTGATGGCTATAGTAAGTAGAAAAAAAAATGCAAGGGTTATAAATGATCATGTTATGAACCAAATACCTAAGATAACATATATACTAGATTATATACCATGTACAACAAATCTAAACGTGAAGTACAACTCCAAGATAGTTAAGCAAGATGAGTTATACAATAACTCCTTAAACAACAGGAGAACCTGCTCCAAATACTGCAGATACATTCATATATCCAATTCCCCTTCATATTCTAAACTATGACTACATGACCTCTATTTATGTTAGGTTAAACTTGACTCAATAAAAGAGTCAAAGATGGGTTTATCATTGGTGGTTTACAGGCCAATGGTTTTGGGTGTCCGATGGTATTTGACCATGGTATTGCATGTGATGATGCCTACTTAAGGGATTGAGGAACTCCATTATGAAGTGCCTAAATTGGATAGTGTTGACTTGAGAGTGGCCAGTGATGGTCGGATTGGCCATGCCTTGTAATAGATCTATTGTTGGTGGTTTTCCCAACAACTAGTATCAGAACGAGGTTGAAGGAAAATGTAAATGTATTGGAAGCTATGGTATCTTGCATTGAACCCAAGCTTGTTGGTCCTCCTGGGCTGACTCGGGTTCAGCGAAGTTATTGTAGACACAACAAAACCCCTTTCACTGGCCCTTTCAGCACCAACCTGTAAACAGATTGACGTCTCACCCGAAGCGAAGTATGGGGGGATACATAATCAAGTTTATGTAACCGTGGTGATGAGCGGATGTGGTATGCGGCCTCGCAGCATGTCCCTTTCTTAACATATACTTAACATGACTACACAAATAGATGACTTCACACTTCGTAGTTACCAACAGCCTACAGAACTATGCTAAATCACTATTATCTTTACTGGTTAACTACGCATTCATCACACTTAGTATTACTTTGCAGTATTCATACACATGTGTTCCGATTACTTAACATATGATCTCCATTCACATATACATGAAATAAAACACATAAAACTATAAAAACATGAACTCAAAACATGCCATAAACTCATACATAACACACAGATTTACGTGGTTCACCCCCAGGAGGGAGTTACGTCCACATGAACTGTTCTTATATTACTTGGAAGGGTGACAGTTCCAATCTGTGCACTCAGCTGTAGACTCTTCTCTACAATCATATCTCTATGCACTAATTTGTAGAGTATGTTCTCTCTTAATCCTCTTTGAGTTTAACTCACCAAAAATCCAATATATTCGAACCCTTCCTTATACAAAATTACTCATATATATAGATGTGCCCGAAGGTCACATATTACAATAACTATGGGCCAACCCTCCATAGTACCCTTAAACCCAAAAAACCCGTGGTTCTCCTGAAGACCATGCTTAGATTTAACTTCATTTTCCCTTCGGCGTCGCTTCTTCTGATTCTGACGCTTCTCTGATAGGCGCAGTTCTAACTTCTGTAGTGGCGTGTCCTTTACACCATTATGCTTCTTTACTTTATGCTCCTGTAGCAGTCAGGTCGTCGCTTGGTCTTTAAATGCTTCAACCACCTCTGGCCGTCCTTAGTACTTCGTCTTTACTAAGGAGACAGGTTCCTTTCCTGTCAGTTGTACTTCACTTCATACCCTCTACCCGAGAATTGCGGAGTCGCTTATCTCCAAAATTGGTCAAAGTCAGGCCTCACCTAAGTGTACTTTGCATCGAAAAATTGCTTAACTTGGGCTCCGACCAACATGCCCCTAACACTTACTTGTGGCTCGTCCCTGAGCCACTTACACTAGGATTATTTGGCTTTGCAGCACTTAGGGTGATCATCTTTGCTGCAAATTCTTGGTATGTTGCACTCAGCTTCGCAACAACCTCCTTAGTCTCTTACTCAAATTCTTTCACCATGTCAAGCAACATTGCGGAGATAGGTTCTTGCATTTGTTCCTTTATTGTGATCTCTGTTGTTCGAAGCTCTTGTAGCTTTGCCTCTATATCCAAAGAGAGTTCCAATGCCTCTTCTTGCATAGGTTGCAACTTTAATGAAGTTTCATCTTCCTTTGCTCTTAATGCCTTCAACTCTTTCTGAAGTTCCTTTATCTATGCGAACTTCTGTATTCTTTGCCTTAACGACAAATCCTTCATAGCCATGTTCATTGTGTCGAGGTCCTTCTGCTTCGTTTGGAATTCATCCCGAATTTTCTGTAAGTCCGGGTCTTTTGGAATTCACTTCCTCTAGCAAGTCTTGACACCTCGAAACTTCTAAGGAGATGTTCTTTGTTGAAATCTTTGGTTCTTCAGCCCTTGATTCTTTTAGTTCTAGCGGAGTGCCAAGTTGTTGCCTTGAATCTAAGTCAACAATATTTTCTTTATAACCAATCTCCATATCTTCCATTTTTTCTTTGATATTGTCTACTGCAACACCAATCTTTACAATGGTTGCTTCCACTTCCGGTTCTTCTTCGCAATCTAGGATCTTTGTGCAAACTTCTGCTACAACCTTATTTTAGCTTTTTATGCTTGTCATGAGCATTTGATAGCTCATTGGTCTTCGCTTTTCATTCATTCCCCAGCTCTTTATAACTTTCTTCTAGATTGAGATGCTGGTTGTAGGAAATCATATCTCTGTCCTTGATTTCTTCTTCCACTTGTAGGTGTAGATCATGTAGTCCTTCAGTGGGAAACATTCCCATGTTGATATCCAAATGTGCGAGCTGCTTCGCACCTTCATTGATTTCATCAGATGGGAATATCACGTTCGTCGGCTCTATGCGGACTAACCGAGATTGCATTGTGAGTGCAGGCACTTTTATTTTTCTTCGCCTTGACTCCTTTGATTTGTCTTCGGAGTCTGATTCCCTTATTAAGTCTCTCTGGAATTTATCTATCCTTGCTACCATGCTATTCAGTTCTACGATGCTCTCTATCATGATTGCTTGGAGTTTCTCTTGTCGACTGTCTTTCATTGCGAGCGTCTCTTCAATATGCTCGTGGACTTTGGCTGAGATGCAGTCGTAGTCATCATCATGCAACTGCGTTTCGAGTAGAGTCTTATTTGCTTTCTTCTTCTTCCTTTTCGGTCCTTCCGACACATCTGTGTCGGGATTCTTCCTCTTATCTCCTTCTGGAAAGTATCCAATATGCTGTTGTTCTTGTTCTTAATCTTACTTTGGGTTATCTGTTTCATTGATGCTTTCCTCAGATGCCGTGATCAATGTCTATGGTGCATCGATTTTCAATTCGGGCGGCCAATCTTCAACGATGAGGTCAATATTCTGTGCATCCAGCTGATATTGACCCTCATACCATTATGTGTTTGCTGGTTCTCGAGGCTGTATGAAGATAAAGTGAAGCCTCGCTTTAAATCTCATCTTCCAGATGTATGTTGTCGTTATTCCCTTTGGAATGCGCGAAGTACGCCTGATTACTTCGCATAAATGCTCACAGAATGTGTACTACTGCACGTTGTTCACCCTTTGTTTGTTTGGCTTCGAATTGCTCCACATGTTCGCATATCTTGGTACACGACAATATCCAACGAACATCGGTACATTTTGTTGATATTTTGGCTATTTCCAGCCCACGAATGCAATCAAGACTATCAACCAACTATAATGAAACTGATATCCGTTTTCTAGCGCATTTGCTACATCATCCAAGAATTCATTCAAAAGGTAGCTTGCCCAATTGAATTGTAATCCATCCTTAGCCTTAGCAGCTAAGGAGATCGCAACGGTCGACACTTCTATCGGTCTGCATTTCCTTAGTACTATTCCTGTGAGCAATTGATTCATGAACCTCATGGAAACATCCTTGATCTGATTCGCTTGATAGCCACGGGTTCCTTTTACCATTCCAAATTCGCTCTTCATCCTCCTTGCAAGTTCTTTATCTTTATTCTTGCCTATGAATTCAGTTGCAGGGTCAGTGCCTCGTTTGCTTAAGTGTGTAACTTGTAGATAAGGTTAATGTTGATATCAATCTTGTGGTCTAACCACAAGTAGCCCTGGTGACAACATGACAACAATGTCCGCACAACTATGGTGAGCTCTGGATTTCTGTCAAAATGCAGAATTCTCAGCAGATTCAACAATCCCGAGAATTGTAATGCCGCAATCCAATCTTGCTCTTGGATTGTCGTTTGCTTGGTGATGTCATCATAATGTCTGCACATATACTGATCTGACTGAAACTGTGGGTACTTCGTTTCGTGAAGCAAATCATGATCTGAGTGCTTGCATTCTGGAATCTTTCCTAACAAATTCTGCTTCTCTCAAATGTGAGGTGACATCGGCGACAGCGGGATATCATATTGCAGATTCTTTTTCAGTATGAACACCAGAGCATCATCTCTTCGTGGAGGGATGTACTCGGGTACCAACATAATCGGCCTCTGACAAGGTTTCTCTCGTGAAAATGATTTCGGAGTTTCTCCAGGGGATTCTCTGGTTCTGAATCTTTTTGCTTATCTTTCTGTTTTTGCTCTAATGCGTGCCGTGGTGAGGCTCTAGAAGTCCCACCTTTCTCTGACACTGTTTTCTTCACAGGGGACTTCATAATTCCTTCTAGACCAGAATGATGGAATTCTCTTAATAGATCCTGTAGGATTTCTTGCTCAGACATAAACTGTCAGAATGCTTTGTTCTCAACTAGTAAAAACTCAAAAATTACTCGCAGTAAAAATTAAAAGTCACGGTAAAATCGGTAACTATGCGGTCTTTACTATTTATAGCCACAACTTCACTAAGACGCGCCCAAAAATGGCTAAGTTAACATTAAATTCTTTGTCCATTGTCCAAATATTGCTTAGATCTTGGTCCTTTCCTTTCATTAAATGTGTCTTCAATGGACAAATATGCCTTAATGCGGAAAAATTTGGTTTCCCAAAAGTACTGTATAACGGCTAGTTTCCGAACAAAACTGTAACGACTAGTTTTCTCTATCTTTGCTCGCAGTTAGGTGGGTGGGTAGGTTCACTTCACATTTCCCTTCTTTTGATGTAACTTTGAAACACTACCCTCTTCCTTTGACTGAACTTCACAACTTGATTTGCTACGTGTGCTTTGAAACACGACTTCAAATCTTGTAAACTTCGCATTCTAACAAAACTGTTGTGTGCAGACTCTCTTCCCTGTTTTAGTGTCCAATTTCAACTGCGCTTGACACTTAAAAAATTCTTGCGTTGTTTAACTTATGCTTGTAGGAGTAGGGCCATCCCTGTAACGATTTATTCTACTCCCATTAACAAGTCCTTGCAAGTCTTTTCCAAGTAATGTGGCTAACTGAACTGCACCACCATTAGTAACATGCTTGACAATGTATGGTCCTAACCAATGCAGTTTGAATTTTCTAGGAAATTTCATAAATTTGCTATCATAAAGGAGGAGAAGGTATCCTACCTAGAAGAATTTGTGCTTGATGTGTCTATCATGCCGTACTTTTTCTCTGTCTTTCTGCACTTTTTGGTGAAAGCTTCCATTGAAGCGGTCTTCCTCCAATCCAATTAACTGTAGTAGTCTTTCATCCATTGTCTCATCATCAACCATATTTGTAAATGCTGCAATTCTCAAGTTTAGTACTATGTATTCCATGGGCATGACAACTTCTTGTCCATATACTAGCATGAAAGGTGTATGGCCTGTCAACTTTTTACAAGTTGTCCTATATGCCCACAATATTGCTGATATTCTAAGATCCTAATCATCCCTGTTTGTATTGCATACCTTGGTTAATACATTTTCCAACACTTTATTAAAGGATTCTACAGTGCCATTAGCTTGTGGATGATATGGTGTACTCTTCTGATGGTATATCTGAAATTATTCTGTCAGGGATTCAATAGTTTTATTCAGGAAATGGGTTCCTTGATCACTCATTAGAATCTTTGGACATCCAAACCTTGTCATGATTTTCTCAAAAATGAACCGCGTGGTGGTAACTGCGCTACAGTCCTTCACTGGTTTTGCTTCTACCCATCTGGTTAGGTAATCTGTAGTTGTAATAATGTATCTCGAGCCAGTTCTCTTCCCTGGAGGGTTAATAGGTCCCACAAAGTCAATATCCCATTCATCAAAGGCTTGCAATGTCAGTTGTGACATCAATGGCATCTAATATCTACGAGATGGATTTCCTATTCTTTGGAATACATCGCAATTCCTGCAATATTCTTTTGAATCTTTATGTATGGTAGGCCACCCTAGCCCTGCTCTCAAAATATTTTGTGTAGTAGCTTTCCCATGCGTAATGTCCTCTAGATACTCCTGAATGTGCTTCAACAAGTATAATGGTTCTCTCATGATCCAGTACGTATCTACGCAATACTTCATCTGGTCCCAATTTGTATAAGTGTCCTGCAATCAGGATAAAATCAAATGATCTTACCACTAATTGTTTCTTCTGCTGCATAGTAATTTCTGTGGGTGCTAACTGTATAGTTAGAAATTCTACAATGTCTCTGAAGTAGTCATATTCTATGTGAATAGCAAACAACTACGTATCTGGTAGATTATCCTCCAAATTATTAGGTTCTTCGCCTGACTCGATTCTTGAAAGATGGTCAGGTCTCGCGTTCAATCTTCCTGGATTCACTATGATCTCAAAATCATATTCCTAAAAAAGTAAGAGCCATCTGCATATTATCCCCCCTAACACTGGTTTATTGACCAAGTACTTCAAAGCTGAATGGTTAGTGAACATGCAAAATTGCGAACCTAGCCAATAGTGTCTGAATTTCTGCAATGCATACACCATAGCTAAGCCTTCCCTCTCTGTTGTGGTGTAATTCTTTTCTATTTAAGATATATTTCTACTTGAAAATGCTATAGGATGGTTGATGCATCCATCACCCGGTTGTGCTATTACAATGCCAAGTGATATAGATGAAGCATCTACATGTACATGAAATGGCTTGTTCCAATGAGGAAAGACTAGAATAGGCGCTGTAACCATCTTCTCTTTCAGTGTATCTAATATTTTTTGACAATATTCAGTCCAATTGTATTTCGCTTCTTTTTTCAACAGTTTCTCCATAGGCGCAGTTATCTGTGCATATCCTTTACTAAATTTTCTATAATATCCCGTGTGTCCCAATGTAGTGTGTAGCTTCTTAACTGAATTAGGCGCTGGTAGGTTTACTATGATCGCTATATTCACTGGATCAACCACCAATCCTTGTTTACAGACTATGTTTCTCAATAGAATACACCTTGTTGAGGTATACCACCACTCGACTGATTATTTGTGTTTGTTCCTGCAGTATTGTTTCTACTAGTGTTCTGCGAACTAGGACTATATTTTTCAACATGTATAGGTTTCCGCGGAGTGATAGGATGATAGCCAATATTTCTAAGTTCCGTCTCACTATCAGACTTAGCTTGAGATGAATTTCTATCACTTCCTAACTCAATTTCTAGGAATGTGTGAGGTTCAACTTCACGAGATCTCTTTCTAGTGCTAACTTTATATCTTTCTCCACTACATAAAATGCCTATGTCTTTGTCTGTGTCATTATCTGTGTTTTTGAACATTACAGACTCAAACCCTAGGAATCTGACTGCATTCTTAAGACACTTTTTTCAGCTAATAACATTTTAATTCATAAAATCAAGTTTTTTAGGTATTTACCTCTAAATCCTTGGAAAAAGTATCCTTTGGATGCGCTGTAAGACTTCAAAGTGCCCACAAAAAACTCTGTAACATAGCCTTCCAACAAGCTATCCAGCCAAAAGTCTACTACTCTTGAAATCTGGTTATTAATCCCTTTAATCCTCTGAATCAACTCTGGATTCCAAACTATAGGTTCTTCACCCTAGAAACAATATTTTCTTTTAGCTATCCTGGATATCGACCAAATATCTCGTTAGCGAAATATGCAAAGAAATCTTCATGCAACTTTGTAAATATATGTCTCTATAGCCAATGTTTTGTAGTAAGCCCAGGATGTCTATTTTCTTTCTTCGCAAACTCGCATTCTGGTTGACTCACCCAATTCTGTATTTCACTCTTCTCTAGATTCCACATCAATATAAGACATCACCGATACGACAATCCAAAGTTGGCAATAAAACCATTTGTTGGACTGCCCTATGTGTAGCATGGAAACAAAACTATTTGTTGGTCCTCCTGGGCTGACCCAGGTTTGGCGAAGTTATTGTAGACACAACAAAAACCCTTTCACTGGCCCTTTCGGAATCAACCTGTAAACAGATTGATGTCTCACCCGAAGCGAAGTATGGGGGGCTACAAAATCAAGTTTCTGTAACCGTGGTGATGCACGGATATGGTATGCGGCCTCGCAACATGTCCCTTTATTAACATATACTTAACATGACTATATAAATAGATGACGTCGCACTTCACAGTTACCAACAACCTACAAAACTACGCTGAATCACTGTTATCATTAATGGTTAACTACACATTCATCACACTTAGTATTACTTCGCAGTATTCATACACATGTGTTTCGATTACTTAACATATGATCTTCATTCACATATACATGAAAGCAAACACATAAAACTATAAGAACATGAACTCAAAACATGCCATAAACTCATACATAACACAGATTTACGTGGTTCACCCCCAAGGGGGAGTTATGTTCACATGAATTGTTCTTATATTACTTGGAAGGGTAACAGTTACAGTTTGCGCACTCAACTGTACACTCTTCTCTACAATCAGATCTCTACGTACTCAGCTGTAGAGTCAGTTCTCTCTTAATCCTCTCTGAGTTCTAACTCACCAAAAACCCAATATATACGAACCCTTCCTTATACAAAATTACTCATATATATAGATGTGCCTGAAGGTCACATATTACAATAGCAATGGGCCAAACCCCCATAGTACCCTTAAACCCAAAAACCATGCGGTCTCCTATAGACCAAGCTTAGCTTTAACTTCATTATCCCTTCAATGCCGCTTCTTCTGACTCTGATGCTTCTTTGACATGCACATTTCTGACTTCTGCAGTGGTGTGTCCTTTACACCATTCTTCTTCTTTACTTTCTGATCCTGTAGCAGTTAGGTCGCCGCTTGGTCTTTAATTGCTTTAACCACCTATGGATGTCCTTAGTACTTTGTATTTACTAAGGAGACAGGTTCCTTTCATGTCAACTGTACTTCGCTCCATACCCTCTGCCTGGGAATTGCAGAGTTGCTTATATCCAAAATTAGTCAAATTCAGGCCTCACCTAACTGTCCTTTGCGTCTAAAACTTGCTTAACTCGGGCTGCGCCCAACAAAGCTACTCATACATTTGTCGATGGATAACTAAATGATTGCGATAAATCTCACAAGTTAAATTGATGGTTCATGGGTATGTGAACCATGGTAAATTACAACTAGAAATGCATGGTAAAAATTGAGGATGAGGACATGGAAGGTGCAGATAAATAAGTGATCAGTTCACTAGAATCATTTTTTTATAGAGTTGGAATTCGATCACAGTGTAAATGGGAATACGGTTGTAAGACCTTGTTGGGCATGTGTACCCTTGGCTTGGTGAGTCACCTATGAAAATTCTAGAGGGATATTTAGATAGACTAAAGAAGGGGGTATGTTGTATTCCCATATACTTGATTAAAACTTTGATAGGGGTTGGTGATTAACCTAAGTGAAGTTTGAAGGGGAAAATGTTAGGTTAAACTTGACTCAGTAAAATATTCAAAGATGGGTTTATCATTGGTGATTTACAGACCCATGGTTTTGGGTGTCCCATGGTATTTTCCCATGATATTGCATGCGATGAATCCTACTTAAGGGCTTGAGGAAATGCATTGTAAATTTCCTAAATTGGTCAGTGTTGGCTTAAGAGTGACCAATGATGGCCATATTGGCCATGTCTTGGCTGTAGTGGTCTAGGGTAATAGATCTATTGTTGGTGGTTTTCCCAGTCTTGGGTTTCCATGGTAAAATTCTTCTTTTTCATTGTGTGTGTTTGCTTATTATATATATTTTGCATTATATTTCCTAACAATATATACCAATTCACTCATTGCACATGTGGTCCATTCATTAGGCCATACACTATTACATATACATTTACTTCATTGCAGATACATTTAACCCCAAATATGCCTCCCTCGGGTCATAACATAGTACCCTCCTTCAAAAATCTATGTCCCCAGAGCTTTACAATTAAGGGATTTACATGTGATGAAACCAAGTAATAGGATTTCCTTATATCCCTCCTTTCTTGTTGCCATTGATGATGATCCATCCATCCCATTGGTTCATAACAATTTCATGCATGAGATTAGAGATATTGACCCTGAACCTTGGAGCTATATTACATGAGGGAAAGCAATCCCTACATCTAAGAGATACAATGTGATTGATTAATTGAGATGTTACTATACCATTGAGACAAATATAGTGCGTGAAGTAATTGCTTATGCTATAGCGAATGTATTATGTCATTTATGCTTGGTTTACATAATAATTTGATATGTTTATGGGACAATTGTTATTCACTAGATGAATTATACAATAACTCCTTAAATAATCGGACAACCTTCTCGAAATACCCCAAATACATTCACATATCCAATCCCCCTTCCTATTCTCAACAATGAATACATGACCTCTATTTATGTTAGGTTAAACTTGACTCAGTAAAAGGGTCAAAGATGGGTTTACCATTGGTGGTTTACAGGCCCATGGTTTTGGGTGTCCCATGGTATTTGACCATGATATTTCAAGTGATGAAGCCTACTTAAGGGCTTGAGGAACTCCATTGAAAAGTTCCTAAATTGGGCAATGTTGGCTTGAGAGTGGCTTGTTATGGTTGAATTGGCCATGCCCGGTAATAGACTTATTGTTGTTGGTTTTCCCAACAACTGGTATCATAGTGAGGTTGAAGGGAAATGTAAATATCTTAGAAGATATGGTTTCTTGCATTGAAACCAAGCTACTTGTACATTGGTTGATGGAAAACTAAATGAATGTGGTAAATCTTGCAAGTTAAAGTGATGGATCATGGGTATGTGAACCATGGTAAATTACAACTAGAAATGCATGGTAAAAATCAAGGATGAGGACATGGAAGATGCAAATGAAGTGATAAGTTCATTAGAATATATATATATATAGTTGGAATTTTGGAACAATGTAAATGGGCATGCGATTGTAAGACCTGGTTGGGAATGTGTAGCCCTGGCTTGGTGAGTCACCTATGAAAATTCTAGAGGTAGATTTAGCTAGACCAAAGAAGGGGGTATGTTGTATTCCCAAATACCCGATTAAAATTTTTATGGGGGTTGGTGATGTTGATGGGCGAAGTTGTTCCACTCGTCAATGCAAAGGATAGCAGTTCGATCCAAGGGTTTTAGAAAACCCCACGCAAGAGTCTTCCTACTCCTTAGTCATTTGGTATGATCGCTTCCGATGGATATCAGGGCCCTATTAGCCACAAGTTGGTTTTATTCTCTTGGAAAGGATACTTATCAAAATTCTATCTTAACTACGACCTAAATTGACAAATCCTAACCAAGAATAAATTAACTACAACCTAAATTGACGCATCTCTGGTTAGGGTAAGAGATGCATACTGCTCTGACCCTAACCATTTTGATAAAGAAAAATATCACCTTACTAAAGCCCTCTTAGACAATGGCTATTCTCTTAACCAAATCAACAAATCCTTCCAATCTGTTCTTCACCCCAAACCAAAAAGAGCCCCCCTTAACTCTCAAACCCTAGGGCCAGTTTATCTACCTTATATTTCTGTCATAACCGATTGTGTTTCAAGATTGCAAATAAAAAAGAATATTAAAACTATTTTAAAACCTAATAAGACCATTAAACAATTACTAAGAAGTGTTAAAGATAAGTCAAATCCTTTTCTCTCGTAAGGGGTCTACCACATCCCTTGTTCTTGCGACAAATCCTATATAGGTAAAACTGGTAGAACCATCCAATCCCGACTCAAAGAACACATTTCAGATACTAATCACAACTGTTTAAACAAATCTGTAATAGTCGAGCACTCCCTCAACTCCAAACATCTTAGATGTTTTGACCAAACCAAAATTATGGCTTCCACTTCTAATTACACCTCCCTCCTAATGAGGGGATCCTTATAAATAGAAAAGAATCCCCATAATTTCAATTAGGAAGATGATTATAAATTGAGTGAATCTTGGAAACCGTTAATCCACCATTTAACCCATTAATTTTTGTTGCTTCTCCTTTATTTTATCATTATTATGTTTATTTATTTAATTTTTTCTCTCTCAAATTGTTCAATCCTATTCTCTTTCTTATGGTTGTGTAATAAACCAAGCAACCTTAAGTCTCCTTATTTTTTTTTTTTTTTTTTTTTATCTTTTAACTTTTCATAGTTTTGTTTGATGCTTCTTTTAATCCCCTCTTTATCATTTTATTTCTCCTCCAATCCTCCTAACCCACCCCCACCCCATTCTTCTTGTTCTTCTCTCTTTATAATTTTAAATTAGTTATTTTTATTTTTATTTTTAATCTCCCCTAATTTCCCTCCCCATTTTCTCCTTATAAGTTTATTATTTTTCGCTTTAATTTCCAATTTTCAACTTTGTTTCACAATTCTCATAATTTAAACTTAACCCTAATTTTATCCTCCACTCAAATTTAACGAAATGAATTATTCAATAACAATTTTCAATTTTAAAACTCTAATTTTAAAGTAACCTTTCCTCACTTTGTGCACATATTTTAATTTAATTAATTATTTAATTATTTTTCCTTTAACTTAAGAGATTTAACCTTCCATTCATTCTTAATGGCTAAATCCACCAACTTATTTATATAGTAACTCTCTACTCTTTTCTACTCATCAAAGCTTCTCCTCTTTCCCCTGATGATGGGTGGAGTGTCCACCCGAAATGTCGGGTTCCAAAATTCTAACACAGTGTAAAAAATCCAGAAACAAACATCACAATTATAGAGATTAACTGGGGCATCAGATTAAGAATCCAAAAGTTTCTAAGTAATCATTTTCATGAGTATTATCAACACCTGATAGATTTTTTTTTGGTTCCCCCTATATTTTATTCTACACATGGTTGAAGTTGGTCTCCGAAGCTAAATGCACTTACACGAAAAGTGCATAATTGGCCAAAAATTGCAAGTTTTGAAAGGCTGTAACTTTTTGCCTAGGGATCAAATGAAGCAAGAAGAAAATTATTGGAAATATTATCCATAGGAGAATCATTGTGTACAATTGGAATCTGAAAGGGGGATTCAAATGTTTCTAAAAATTTAGAAAAGTGTCTACAACCACAATTTGACAAAAAATGTCAATATGGGTAGTTCCTAGAATGCTTGAAAATTAATTTTATGATTTTCTAAGAATGTAATGAAGATTGTTTACTTGAATTTTTTTTGTAGATACAATATCATATCAGGGATAGTAAGGGTCAACATTCAGTATAGTGCAATTTGGGAAATCCTTGGTCTTGGTTAGGCTACAATATCATATCAGGGACAATAAGGGTCAACATTCAGTATAGTGCAATTTGGGAAATCCTTGGTATTGGTTAGGCTCAAAACCATCATCATGGATTATGCAAAGGTTCCTTGTGAAGTTGAAACAAATGCCATGGGAGAAAATATACATGTTGATAATGTAGAGACAAAATATAATGACTGAAGAAATTAACCATTGCAGAAACCATGAGAAGCCTAAGAGTGGAATTACAAAGTTGCAAATAAGATATTGAGAGGTTGATCAAAGCTCATGAAGAATAGAGCCAGATGAATGCAGCCATGCTCCAAATATTAACATACATTTAGAGGAAAAATCACGATGTAAAACACTCAAGAAATGAGGAAAATAGTGGGAGTAGCTCAAGGAGGTATTCTCACAAGAGGTCCCATAGCTCAATAAGGGTTTCTACAGATGGGACATATATTCCAAATTTATCTTCTAGTGAGTCATTTGCCTGTAAAGACTCCATTGAAGGCTCAATATCTCCATATAATAGGAATAAGAGGAAGAGGACTATCAATAACAACTCACTTGGAGAATTTCGGAAGAACAAACCTCCCACTTTTGATGGTGAAGTAAAATTTGGTCAAGGAGATGAAGCTTGGCTACTTGGGATGAGAAGGTATTTCCAAGTCCAAGACTACGCTAGGAGCATGAAGGAAAGGGTGGATATATTTAACTTGAATGGAAGGGCATCTAGATGGTGGGATCACCTTAGACAAGTCAAGAAGATCAATCAAAGGAAAATTGTGTAGAAGCAATTCAATAAGTACTTCAATAAAAAGTACCTATTCGATAGGTACTGTGATGACAAAATTAAAGAGTTCCATGAGTTGAAATTGGGGAATATGACCATGGAGGAATATGCTGATAAATTATTGGAGATGTTGAGATATGTCAAGTATATCAGATATGATAAGGTCAAAATTTAATGCTTTCTAAGTGGATTATGTTATGCAACAAATTCCAAAAAGAGCATATAATAAGAAAGAGAGAGTAGTCCAACGCTTTAAGAATGAAGAAAATAGTTGACTAAGAAGTCTCTTCGAAGGGGAATTTAACCTCCTTTTATGATGCAGAAAATATACAATACAAGATGAGATGATTCTAAAGCAAGGTATCCTTTGTATATATATAGGAGGCAAAGGGTAAAATTACAATTCTAGCCAACCATACAATTACAATTAAGGTCATATCCAACCAATAAAGATAATATAAATATAACAATATAAATGTAATATTACAAAATATAGGGCTTAACATGCCCCTCCCCTTCAAACACGTGTTGTACTCAACACTTGATTAATTATGGATGTTTCTACCTGAAGAACTCATCCTCCCATTTCACCTCTTCTATTGGAAAGTTCTTTCACTTTATGAGGTACTCAGTAATTTCTTGATTTCACAGTTTCTTGGTCCTTGTGTCAATGATTGTTTTAGGTTTTAGTACCAATTCCCCTTCTTCATCAATCTTTGGTAAAATAGTTTGAATTGTGATCTTGTCACCAATTAACTTTTTTAAGAAACACACGTGGAGATTGAATGTACATGTGAAGATAGAGGCAACTCCAATTTGTAAGGAATACTTCCAATGCTTTGCAACAACTTATAGGGACCATAGTACTTGGGTGCTAATTTATTGGCCTTCTTTTATTGCTTGAGGGACATCTATTTGTATGTTTGTAGCCTCAAAAATATCCAATCCCCCAATTCAAATTCCATTTCACTTCGATGTTGATTTGCTTGTTGTTTCATCCTATTTTGTGCTATATCCAAGTTATCTTGCAATAGTTGGAGAACCTCTTGTTGTTGCTTTATGTGATACTCCACTGCTTGGACCTTAGATTTCACTTTCAAGGATGATTTTATGGAAGGAGGATGTAAGGAACCTCCAACAATTAATTAATTAAAATGCATGATATATTAGAAATAAAAGAACACATAAGATATTTATTGATCGCGGGCCACTTCGAGGGGGAAACCTCCTTTGAGCAAGATCAATACAAAATAACTCTTGGATGACTTCATTGGCCTCAACACGTACTTTTATACTAAGTCTATGCACCAATACTATGGATCAATACCATGGGACATATAATACTACGGGACGACTTACAAAGAATATGCGTCCAATACTATGGATCAATACCATGGAACATATAATACTATGGGCTAATACAAACTATGGATCAATACCATGGAACATATAATACTACGTGACGACTTACAAATCATATGCGTCCAACAACAGTATAGTAACAAAGTAAAGAGAAGGGTCGACACGGGTTCCTAACAGAGGATGATATCCGTAAAGTGCCATAAATGGTGACATTTTTTATGAAGTATGGAAATATGTGTTGTACCACTATTATGCTAAGGGAAACCACTTGATCCACTCTGTTTGTTTATTAGATGCAAAGCAACGAAGATACCCTTCTAGGCATTTATTCACAGTATTAGCTTGTTTATCAAATTGAGGATGGTAAGAGGAGTTGTGAGCCAATTGAGTGCCCAAACAAGAAAATATTTCCTTCCTAAAATTACCAGTGAAAATTGGATCTCTATCACTTACAATAATGTTGGGAATTCCATGTAACTTTTGAATTGATTCCATGAATGTTGCAGCTATTGTACTTGCTTTAAATGGATGAAAAAGAGAGTAGAAATGGGCATATTTTGTGAGCCAATCCACTACTACCATGATGATTGTATTTTATTATGACTTTGGTAGACCTATAATAAAACCCCTTGAGACCTCTTCCCAACACTAATTTGGTATGGATAATGGTTGTAGAAGAATCAATGTATTTATTGTCTCTCCCTTGTCTTGTTGGAAAACCTAACATTCAACAACAAAATTTTGAACATCATTTTAATATCTTCCCAGAAAAATCCTTCTTGATCCTATGGTACATTTTACAAGAACTCTGAATAACCTCCCATAGGAGAAGTGTACAATTCCAAAAGGACCTTCTGTTTGAGTTGATAATTCTTACACAAATATAGGTGATATTGGTACCATGGTGAATCATTATTCCACACAAATTTATCTAGTGAACTAGGGTCTTCTTATAGTTGTTGAATTATCTTCCATTCCTTTTGATCATGTTTCCATTCCGTCCTTGCTTCTTCTACCCAATCAGATTGAATAATGAAAATAGCACGAAGTATGTCCTCCATGTCATCTTCTTTTCTTGAAAGTGCATTTGCCACCACATTTTGTTTTCCTTTTTATGTATATAATTTGAAAGTCATAACCTAGAATCTTTGTAACCCATTTTTGTTTCTCTTCTGAAGATAATCTTTGTTCCAAGAAGTATTTAAGATTGTCATGATATGTTCTTACCTTGAAGTGTCTTCCTATTAGGTAAGGGAACCATTTCTTAATTGCATGTTATATGGCCAACATTTCCTTGTCATAAATTGCTTTTAATAGGTTTTTTCCTTTAAGTTGAAAACTTTCAAAGGCAATTGGCCTTCCTTCTTGCATTAAAAATGCACTAACACCATGCCCTGAGGCATCACATTCCACTATAAATTTTTTTGTGAAGTCAGGCATGGCTAATATAGGAGTTGTGCACATAACCACTTTAAGTTTTTCAAAAGCTTTGATTTCTTCTTGAGTCCAAGTGAATGCATCCTTTTCCAATAACCTTGTTAGAGGTGCTACTATTTGACCATAATTATTTATGAACTTGCTGTAGTAAGCTGTCAATCCTAAGAATCCTCTAAGACTATAAAAGGTTTTGAGAAGCCTTAATTTTGTTTGGGTCCACTTTGATGCCTTTATGCGATACAATATGACCCAAATATTCCACTTCCTAGACCCCAAAGTTATACTCAATTAGGCTTGGCATACAATTGGTGATCCTCCAATAGTTTTAAGACCCTTTTAACATGTTGTACATGCTCCTCCCAATATTTTCTATAGATTAGTATATAATCAAAATATACTAACACAAAATTTCTTAGGAAGAGTTTAAAAATAAAATTCATCAATCTTTGAAATGTGGAAGGTACATTGGTAAGGCCAATTGGCATCACCAAAAATTCATGATGAACTTGATGTGTTCTAAATGTTGTTTTTGGAATGTCTTCTTTCCTCATTTTGATTTGATGATATCTAGAACAAAGATCCAACTTGGCAAAGTAAATTGCTCCCTATAATTTATCTAATAATTCATCAATGATGGGGATAGGAAACTTACCTTGTATGGTAATATCATTGAGATATCTATAGTTTGGAAACATATGCCATGAACCATCACCGCTGGCGTAGAGAAAGAACTTTGGTTAGGTTGAATGATGCCCGCATCTAACATTTCTTGAACCATTTTTTCAATTTCACTCTTTTGTGCATATGGGTACCTATAGGTTCTGATACTAGGTGGTACACTACCTAGTTGGAAGTGAATAGCATGGCCATGATATATAGTAGGTAGAAGTCCTTTAGTAATTTATCCAAATACCTTGGAATGCTTGCTAATAAATTGTTGGATATCGACTGTAATAGAGGGCATATATGTTTGCACATCTAGTGAGCACAATTGTGCAACTATTCAAGAATGTCCCCTTTTTAGCATTTTTTTCATGTTGTTAGAGGTTATCACTTTAGAGGGTTTCCATGGAATAAATCTAAGTTCAATTTCCTTTCCTTCTGAAGAGAATCTCATGAAAAATTTCTGAAAATTAAGAACCACAATTCCCAATGATTATAGCCACTAGACCCCTAGTACAACATCGACACCACCCATTTAGATTGAAATCATTGGACTATCCAATAAATATTTACCCATAGTAAGCTTAATACAATGGCATATCCCTAAATTTTTTATGGTACCTGCATTTGTAATCATTACTCGAAATTATGGTGTTGGATATACAAAGCATTTAAGAAGTTTGGCTAATTTGTAATTAATGAAGTTGTCGATACTACCAAAATCAATAAACATTGTTACCTTTTTATTTTTGATATACCCTTCTATCTCAAGAGTTTGAGGAATTATAATGTTGACCAATGCATGGAAAGATATGGTTGGAGTATTTTCTTCTAGATATAACTCTTGAGATTGTTCTAGTTAGAGATCATCTTCCTCTTCATAGCCTATGTAGAATAATTTCTTCTCATTGCACTTATGCCCTTTACTGTACTTGTTGTCATAATTTAAACATTATCCCTTTGCACTTTTCCCCTCAATTGCTGAGGCGTCAAACTTATAGTTTTATTGTGGTTGGGGGAGGAAACACTTCCCTCTCTATAGGTGTTAGTAGTATCCCTTCTAGTAGCCATATTTATACTTTCAAATTTCTTTTCCAAACTAAAAGCATTCTCCAATGATTTAGGTTCAAAGAGAAAAACCTCATGTTGAACGACTTTCCTTTAGAGTTCCCATAAAGAGATCTAACAAATTATCCTTATGAATTTCTTCACTCTAAGACTCAACTTCTAAAATTTCTTAATGTGCTCTGCAACTAGACCTTTATGCTTAAGATTGATCAATAATTTGGCTAAACAAGATGTTACTATTAATATTCCCATAATGCGCTATCGATTATTTCGTAGATATAGACCAAGAGATAACAAAGTCGTTTTTTATGGTGACAAAGCCATTGGTACCATACAAATTTATCAAGTTACAAATACAAGGATGCAATAGTTACCTTTTGTAAAGTTGGAATTTGGTGTAGGTCAAATAATTGCTCCATCTGAAATATCCAAGTTATTGTATCATTGCCAACAAACTTTCTCATATCAATCTTGGGAATGAAGTGGTTACTTTGTCCTGATTTGAACCGATCATGATGTACTGGATATTCAAATGTTGGGGACTCAAACCACTTATTCTCCAATTGTTTCTCAATTTTCTCAAGCTGTGATTGGAACAAGTCCCTCTTGTTATCCTTATCATCTTTTGAAGGTGTCAACTTTTGGTTATGATGGTTAATTATATCCTTCACAAGTTATTGCCTCATATTTTCAAGGATCTTTTGCTTTTTCTATTTAAATTATTTTAATTCATCCTTATTTACCTTATCCATGATGTCCACCTTTTTAGCATTTTATTTTCAATGTTTTGTACATTGTTGTTAATACTGGTCAACTAATAGTTCACTTCCTCATGCTCTTCTTATGTCACATCTTAGCCTTTAGGAGGTTTAATGTAATGTCACTTTTTTAAATTTGATCAAAATGCCCAATTTTTCACTTTTTCCCCAATTTCAACCTTTGACTAGTTTTGATGCCTAGGTCTCCAATTTGCCCCAAATGCTCCCAAATATTCTGAGAAGGTATATGAATCATAATAGGAATTGATTATTATTTTAAGGGATGATATATGGCCACCAAAAGACCTCTGAAAACTCCTTTAATATTTTGGACAAAGTATGTAATTTTACTAGCAATTGGAGGTTCAAATCCCCCCCAGGATAATGACTGAAATTGGACTTCCAAATGCCACCAAACCCACTCGAATTTATTAATAGAGGTAGGGGATGTATCAGGGATGTTATTAAGGTCTCATATGCACCATTAATAAATTATTAAGTCTGTTCTAACCTCCCCACAAACAGTTGCAAAAATCACTAATTCGACCCTTGGGGAAATAGCACCAAATCTTCTCCAAATGTAAATAAACTGAGTAAAATGACTTCAAATGCTTAAGTGTTGAACATGAAACTTGTAACACTCATCAATGGCAGTCCATTCATCATAAATGTATCAAACAAACATTCTTTTATTCGAAATATTTACCATTACAATGGCATACATCAATAGAGTGGGGAAATGGTCAATGTTTGCTCATTAATAATCATTTTTACATACAAAAACTTGGTATTTAGACCTGATACTTTATGAAGATGAAGAACATAGTATATTAAGCTTATTACAATCAGAAATACATCATGAGAAGCTCTCCGAAGGAGTACAAGAGCTCACCCAAAGTGCAATCCCTCAAGGAGCATGAATATGCCTTCAAAATTGGAAATGGTTGAGGGGATGTGATGCATTAGATGAAACCACGAGCTTCCTTGTAGCTGATACCTGCAAATAAAAAATCCATTAAAGCTCCATGAAAGACCTGAGTGGCCTCTCCAAACACCAACTTGGATGGGAATCTTTCACCCTTGAAATTGGCTAAGGCAAGAAACTAGTCATCCACTAGCTCTCTCTTCACAAATGCAATTTTTCTCAAATGATAAAAAAACCTTCTCTTAGTTTATCCCTGTATTTTATAAACATCCCTAGCCTTCTAAGGTTCCCAATCCATCCATACACTCAATCCAATTTGAATTAGGGTAAGGGCTCAATATTTTCCATGTGTCCTACCTTTCCTAGCCTTCCACCTTCCACCAATTCGAGTGGGGGTCTCTTTGGCGTCTCCAACTCCCATGAGCGCCCTCTTGGAGCCTATTTTTGGGGATGAAATGCCATGATGGTCATATGTCAGAGTTCAGATCTGAAATTTGTCATAGATGTCATAGATTCTCCATCATTGTTTTCATAGGGGCTAGGGAATCTAGCCCAAGTGTCCACAAGCTTCCAATTTGACTCTTCCTCTTCCATGGAGGTTACCAATCCATCCTAATTCGACCTAAGATGCTCAATGCCATGTGTATGATGTACCAAATCATCCAATAATGTTCACCTTCTCATGAATTCGAATTGGCAGGAGAGAGATGCCATGTGTCCTTGAAAAATCAAGTTAGTGTGGGTCCCACATCCTCCATATGTCTTCAAAACCACTTGCCACCTAGAATTTATCTTGAATTTATTTATTCAACCTATTTATTAAATACTTGAACCCTTCTAATGTCTAAACATCATTTGTTAGCTTCCTTATTATAATTCCACATGTTCCCATCCAACCTAGGAAACTAGTAGGATTGATGAGATTGTCTTACTATGCAATTATTTGAATGGGGACATTACAGTCCTCCCCACCCAATATTGCTTGTCCTCAAGCAATTTCAGAATTGGATGCTGCAAAATCTTCTCCTCTTCCCATGTGGCATCTTAATTTGGTAAGTCCTTCCATTATACTAAATATTCTTTAATAATTCAACTCCTCAACCTCCTTTCCCGTGTCTTCAAAATATTTTCCGGAACAAGTGTGAGTTTCCCTTCATCATCCAAAGGAGGAAGTATTTATGAAGTGATAATTGGATGACCAAGATCCTTCTTGAGACAAGAAACATGAAATACATTATGGATTTTACTCCCTTCCGGAAGTTCTAAGTCATACGCTACTTCTCGAACCTTCCGCACTACCTTGTATGGCCCATAGTGCCTTGGTTTTAGATTTTCTGCTCCATTCTTTTTGAGAGATGTTTGTTTATATGGCTGAAACCTCAAATATACTAAATCATTAACTTGAAATGTCCTTTCTTCTCTATGTCTATCAACATATTGTTTTTGTTGATTTTGAGCAACCTGCAAATTGTCTTTCAAAAGCTTTAAAATTTCTTGGCTCTCTTCCACCCAATCTTTAGCCTTTGGGGCTCTACTATCACCAAATATAATTTCAGCAAATGTAAGTGCATCATAACCATATAATTATTTGAAAGGAGACATCCCTATTGACATATGATAAGTGGTGTTGTAGCAAAACTCACCCAAGTGTAGCCATTTTGCCCATGCTTTTTGCTGCTCTCCCACATAGTTTCTTAGGTACCCTTCCAACCATTGATTCAACCTCTCTGTTTTTCCATCAGTTTGTGTATTATAGATGGTACTTGGGGTCAATTGAGTTCCCACCAATCTAAAATTTTCCTTCCAAAAAGCACCCATGAATCTACTATCTCTATCACTAACAATGCTCTTGGGGAGCCCATGCAATCTGAAGATTTCTTTGAAAAAAATATCAACCACTTGTGCAACACTAAAAGATGATGTAACAACAAAGAAATGAGAAATTTTTTTCAACCTATCCACTACCGCATATATGCAATCCTTACCCAAATATTTGGGAAAACCGGTGATGAAGTCCATTGAGATACTATCCCATTTTTGCTCTGGAATAGGCAATGGTTGCAATAGGCCAGATGGGCATGTAAGTTCTGATTTGTTTTGCTGACATACTTTACATTCATTCACATATTTTTGAACATCTTCCTTCATCCCCTTCCAAAAAAATCTTTTCCTCAATTGCCTATACGTTTTGAAGATCCCCAGATGGCCAGCTAGTGGGGAATCATGTGCTTCTTGCAAAATTTTGTACTTGAGTTTTGAATCTTGAACCAAATAAATTCTGCCCTTATAATATATCATCCCATTCAAATCCTATAGTTATCATCCCCTTTGATTCCATCCAACACATTACAACAAATTTGTCTTTGGCATATTCAACTAGTAGCATGTTTTTCCAATCCTTGGCAATGCCCATGAGAGAAAAAGAAGGTCTCCTAGATAAAGCATCTGCTAATATATTATTCTTTCCTTTGACATATTCAATATCAAAATCATAAGCTTGAATCTTGCTTACCCACTTTTGTTGCCTTTCATTTAGATCTTTTTGGGTGAGAAAGTGTCTTAGACTATTATGGTTAGTTTTCACCACAAACTTGCTGCCCACCAAGTATTGTCTGAATTTGGCCAATACATGCATAATGGCCAACATTTCTTTGTCATAGATGGAGTAAATTTTTTCATGATGCTGCAACTTTATGCTCTCAAAGGCTATTGGGTGTTGTCCTTGCTTTAGGACATCCCCTATTCCTCAACCTGAAGCATCACATTCCACAACAAAAGGTTTAGTAAAATCAGGAAGTGCAAGTATGGGACAACTACTCATTACCTCTGTCATATTTTGGAAGGCCTTTTCATCCTCTTCATCCCACTTGAAAGCATCCTTCTTAGTCAAATCAATGAGTGGAGAAGTCAACTTGGAGAACCCTTTCACAAATTTTCTGTAATAGGTGCATATCCCAATGAAGCCTCTTAGTTCTGTAATATTTTTTGGTGATGGCCATTCTAAGATAGCCTTGATTTTTCCCATGTGTACCTTCACTCCTTCTTGCCCAATAATGTGCCCAAGATACAGTAGTTCTTTCATCCCAAATTCAAATTTTGATAACTTAGCAAATAAGGACTCTTCTTGCAAATTTTTTAACACAATCTCTAACTGCTGCAAATGCTCTTCCCATGTTTTACTGTAAATGAGAATGTCACCAAAGAAAGCCAAAACAAACCTTCTTAGTTGCTTGCAAAAGATTCTATTCATGCATGCTTGAAATGTGGCTGGATCATTAGTTAACCCAAAAGGCATGACAAGAAATTCAAAGTGGCCATAATGACATCGAAAAGTAGTCTTTTGCACATCTTCATCTTTCATTCGAATTTGATGATATCCTGATCTAAGGTCAATTTTGGAGAAGTATTTGGCCCCATGTAGCTCATCCATGAACTCATCAATCCTAGGAATAGGATACCTATTCTTGATAGTCTTTTTGTTCAAGGCTCTAAAGTCTATGCACATTCTCAATGTTCCATCTTTTTTCTTCACTAGCACTACTAAAGAAGCATAAGGGCTAGGGCTTGGTCTAATGAGTCCCAACTCTAGGAGTTCTTGGATGGCTTTTTCAATCTCATCTATGAAATTTTTAGGATGTGTATAAGGTGGTATCTTAATGGGTGAAGTACCCTCTTCTAAAACAATGTCGTGCTCAACCCCCCCTATCTGGTGGTCTACCATGTGGAAGATCTCTAAAAACTTTTTCATATTTTTGCAAGAGTCTCTCTATCTCCTTTGGGTGTTCAAAAATATTTATATTTGTCTTGGGAGATGTAATATGACATTCAACATCCCATTATATGTACCCATGCATCAATATAGATCTCATACTATTGCAAGTCACTACTTGATTTGGATAAGTGTGCTGCCCTCTCACAACCCTTACTACTCCTTTTGAATCTTGGAATTTCATTTCAAGAATTTGATAATTTACTGTATGCTCTCCTATTGAATACAGGCATTGCACTCCCAAAACCACATTATTATCACCAACATCAACCACACAAAAACTATCAACAAAAGTATAGTTACCTACGGTGACTTGCAGCTTTGGAACCCATGTTTTGCACTACATGGTGTTGTGACCGGGAATGACAACTGTGAAGCCATCGAATGGTTCAAAATGTATCTTTCTTTTCTCCACCATATCTGCATCAATGAAGTTATGGGTGTCTCCTCCATATACCAAAACTGAAGCTCTTTGTCCTAGTACCACACCCTTGCATCGGATAGTATGATAACGAGGTACTGCTGAAAGTACTGCCATTCTTGCTTTGTCCAGTGAAGGCTGATTTTATTCTTATCTTTCCTCTTCTACTACTGTCTCATATGCCTCCTCTTGTTATGAAATATTTCCATCTTCATCCATGCCCCCATCATATCCCTCATTATCAGAAGATACTTCTATGTATTGAGCCTTTCCTTTAGTACATTTGTGCCCCGGTGTACATGGTTGAAAGCATGTGAAGCACAGTTTCTTTTTTCGAAGTTCATACCTGTTTAGTCCTTCTTTTTTATTCTTTTCAAATGAATCTCTTTGCCAAGGTTTCTTTTCAAATTTGAAGTTAGGCTTGGGAGGAAATCTCGTTCTAGGAAGCACATTTTGGAGATCCCTAGTCAAGCTCATTGCATATTTTAATGTAGTTGGCTTGTGGGATTTGACCAAACCTTTTAAGGGTTAATCCAAACCTTCAGTGAACAGAAATATCAACCTTCCCATAGATACACCAACCACCTTGACTGATAATTTTTGAAAGTCCAACATATACTCAGTAGGGGTCCTAGTTTGCTTTAATTGAGCTAGTTCCTTGAAAGGCAATTCTGGATCTTTGTGTTCAAATCTCTCTAGTACCCTGTCAACAAATTATCCATATGTTTTAACTTGATCATGACCCAAATTTTTCAGGCCATGAAACCACCATTCATTGGCATCTCCTTCCAAGTGCAAAATGGCCATTTTTAGTGCATCCACCTCCACCATAGGATTCAACTGAAAATACACATCTAATTTTTGCAACCAAGTGTTAGCAGAATTTTGAGAGGAACCATCAAAAGTAGGAAGTGAGATTTTACCAATAGCACAATTTAATTCTTTGTTTTGGAATAGAGCCCTATTTTCCTCCTTTTTTAGTTTATGTGCAGCATCAAGGTATGTACTAAATGGTAGACTTCTCTTACAATCTTCACTCAAATCATTCCATTCGTTTGCTATTGTAGTAAGATCCACTTGAATGTCAGGCTCTTCTTTGGGGATGATAAATTTAGGCGCAGTAGACCTTGTTGTGCTCTGAAATTCATTTTCTCTATTATGGGGTCTCGTGTTTGAGAAAATATGCTCTCCCATAGGCTTCTTTTCCCCACCATAAGAACTGTTGCTGCCTCCTACTATACCTTTACTTCCCAGTTGGATAACCATCAATTCGAATCCTTTCATCATCTGTTTACTCATGTCTTTCATACCCATGGAAAGTTCTTCAAAATATGGTTTTAAGGCTGCAACAAATTCCTCCTTATGTCTTAAGTTTTCATCCTTCTCTCTACCCATGGTTTTAACAAAAGACTCTTCTTCTCCTATTGTTTCTTCCTCAACAACAACACCTTCAACTTCTGGTTCTAAGGGTGGTGGTCTATTTTTTTGAATACTTGTTAATTCCATCAGTTTCCAAGGACATGCTCTTATACCACTTGTAATGTCCCTTTTTTAAATTTTATTAAAATGCCCAATTTTTCACTTTTTCCCCAATTTCGACCTTTGACTAGTTTTGATGCCTAGGTCTCCAATTTGCCCCAAATGCTCCCAAATATTATGAGAAGGTATATGAATGATAATGGGACTTGATTATGATGTTCAAGGATGATATATGGCCACCAAAATACCTCTGTAAACTTCTTTAAGATTCTGGACAAAGTATGTAATTTTACTAGCAATTGGAGGTTCAAATCCCCCCCCATGGTAATGACTGAAATTGGATTTCCAAATGCCTCCAAACCCACTAAAATTTATGAAAAGAGGTAGGGGATGTCTCAAGTATGTTATTAAGGTCTCATATGCACCATTAATCAGTTATTAAGTCTGTTCTAACCTCCCTACAAACAACTGCAAAAATCACTAATTCGACCCTTGGGGAAATGGCACCAAATCTTCTCCAAATGTAAATAAACTGAGTAAAATGACTTCAAATGATTAAGTGATGAACATGAAACTTGTAACACTCATCAATGGCAGTCCATTCATCATAAATGTATCAGATAAACATTCTTTAATTCGAAATATTCAGCATTACAATTGCATACATCAATAGAGTGGGGAAATGGTCATTGTTTGCTCATTAATAATCATTTTTACATACAACCACTTGGTATTTCGACTTGAGAATTTATGAAGATGAATAAAAGAGTATATTAAGCTTATTACAATCAGAAATACATCATGAGAATCTCTCCCAAGGAGTAAGATATCTCACCCAAAGCGCAATCCCTCAAGGAGCATGAATATGCCTTTAAAATTGGAAATGGTTGAGGGGATGTGATGCATTAGATGAAGCCACGAGCTTCCCTGTAGCTGATACCTGCAAATAAAAACTACATTAAATCTCCATGAAATACCTGAATGGCCTCTCCAAACACCAACTTGGATGGGAATCTTTCACCCTCGAAATTGGCTAAGGCAAGAAACTAGTCATCCACTAGCTCTCTCTTTACAAATGCAATTTTTCTCAAATGATCAAAATACCTTCTCTTGGTTTATCCCTGTATTTTATAAACATCCTTAGCCTTCTAAGGTTCCCAATCCATCCATACACTCAATCCAATTCGAATTAGGGTAAGGGCTGAAAATTTTCCATGTGTCCTACCTTTCCTAGCCTTCCACCTTCCACCAATTTGAGTGGGGGTCTCTTTGGATTCTTCAACTCCCATGAGCACCCTATTGGAGCCTATTTCTAAGGATGACATGTCATAATGTTCAGATGTCAGAGGTCATATCTAAAATTTTTCATGGATGTCATAGATGCTCCATCATTGTTGTCATAGGACTTAGGGAATCTAGCCCAAGTGTCCACAAGCCTCCAATTTGACTCTTACTCTTCCATGGAGGTTACCAATCCATCCCAATTCGAACTAAGATTCTAAATTCCATGTGTATGACTTAACAACTCATCCAAGAATGTTCACCTTCTCATGAAGTCGAATTGGCAAGAGAGAGATGCCATGTGTCGCTAGCGTGGGTCCCACATCCTCCATATGTCTTCAAAACCACTTGCCACCTAGAATTTCTCTTGAATTTCTTTATTCAACCTATTTATTAAATACTTGAACCCTTCTAATGTCTATACATCATTTTTTAGCTTCCTTATTACAATTCCACATGTGCCCATCCAACCTAGGAAACTAGTAGGATTAATGGGATTGCCTTACTATGAAATTATTTGAATGGGGACATTACATTTAAGGGGCACATAAATTTTTCCTCCACCTATTTCCATTTGAGCCCGATAATATCTACTCTAATCCTTCTATGTTTCCTCTTTATCACACCTTTTCAATAAACCAAAACAGATACTCTAATAAAAATATATGCAAGTTTCAGTTTAACATACCTTGAAAAACCCTGGTTTGTAGGTTGTTTTGCTGACCAACCTTGCTCCTAAATTACCTCTGTAATTTTGACCCCTTTGAGTCTGAAATTTATTCTTGTAATAACTTGGTATGTCTTCTCTGTAGCGCCACATGTTCACTACAAGGAAATCACCTTGTATCATGGATTTATTGTGTTACAAGATTGGAAAAAAAATTCAAAAATCCTCTGCTACAACCTTCGCAATTAGTAACATAGGTTTTAACAGATGTTCATTATAACTAATACATTTTGGGCGGGCACAATTTTTTTTTGTGTATATTGCATACACACACTGATGCATGTTATCAATACAGGCACAATGCTTCTATAAGTATTAAGCACTAATGCCATTTTTTGTTATACACTGCACAGATGATCGTATAATTATATGCGTTGGGATGTTTTATGGTTTATAGGTTCCTATATAATGTTAGAGCACCGATGTTATGATATAATAGTACGCACCGGTGCTATTACAAAATATTACACACTGGTTTCTCTCTTTTGTGCTGCAGGGCTTTCTAGTGCTCATATTAATAGTAAGCACCAATGTGTACCTCAATTTTATTGCACAAGTGTTTATAATATATAAAAGCACTAGTGCATATAATATATAAAAGGAACATGCTGAGCGAGGAGTTTGTGCGAGTCTGAGGAACAGAATCCTCGCTCAGCAAAGATCTAAGAGAAGAAGAAGCTGAGCGCGAGAAAACCCAAGGAGCCCAAGCAACAATAGACATGGCTTTCAACAAGAACACCAGATCCATAATAAAAGTAAATAAAATGGGGGACTCAATATGAGGAGGTCCCTACTCTACTCACAATAATAGATAATGAAGTTGGTCTCTTGGAATTGCAGAGGACTGGGCAGTCCCATCAAAATATAAGCCGTTAAATACCTCCAAAAAATAGACCTGCCAGACATCCTCATGCTTCAAGAGAGCAAGCTCGATGAAAATGATACCTTAACCATTGGAAACGGAAAATGGAATAAGAACTCAGGTATGGCTGTCAGTGCTAGAGGAGCCTCTAGAGGCCTAACAACCCTCTGGTCTCTAGACAAATTCTAGCTACGCAGATCCTTCTCCACTCAACACTGGATCTTCACGGAACTCACTCATACCCAAAGTAACACTCACATCGCACTCTTCAATCTGTATGTTCCTAACCTATACTCTGAAAAAAATATTGCTGGAAGCTTTTGGAAGATTTTTTGGAAGCATATACTCCACAAAATCTAATTCTTGCCGGCGATATGAATATAACTCTCTCCACAGCCGAAAAGAAGGGATGCCTCATCGAAAAAGGCATATTCAAATACCAAATAGAGGCCCTCATTAAAAAATGGGATCTACTTGATATCAAACCCAAAAAAGGAAAATTTACCTGGTCCAACAAGCGACTAGGTAAAGGAAACATCATGGCCCAGCTTCATAGATTCCTTGTCCAAAGAAGCCTTTTGACCGAAGGACATACTATTATTTAAAAAATCATGGCAAATATGGCCTCAGATCACAAAAAAATTCTACTCCAAATCAAATAAGATGAAGATCTCGGTCTGATCCCGTTTAGATTCATCCCTCAATGGCTTGATCACATAAGTTTCCGGGACATACTGGACAAAAGTTGGAGAAATCCCATAACCGGCTCCCCTAGATTCGTTTGGGAACAAAAATTGGCGCAAGCCAGGTCGGTCGGACCCTCTTGCTTAACAATAACACATGACAACACACAAATTGCTCACAAAGACGAGATGTGAACTAGAACGCCAAGAAGTTGGCTTATTCTATTCCTTGAATAAATTACAAATTTACATGCAATCTATTAAACTAGTCGGTCTTATCCTGTTATATTATACTTAAGTAAATAGTGTGTTTCTCTCTATGGGTGATCCTCTCCTCCTCTCAGTTCTCTGTTGAATGCCAGAATGAAAATGAGTGATGAGTGATGAACGATCCCTTCCTCTGTGCCTCTACACTAGTATTCTACTCTGCTCTGCTGCTGCTCCCGAGGTCCACTCTGTTCCCCGAGACATCCTTCCCTGTTCGCCACTCTGCCTCTGAACTGATGGATCCTATAGTTGTCAGCGCCCCCTAACCATGCTGCAAAACCTCCTCATGTGGTGACACCTGGCCTGGTCTCAACCACCTTCTTAACTTCCATAACTTCTTCAACAACCCTCAATGGTTGTAGGTCTATCGCCTTGACTACAACACTTCTCTGACTCTTTTATAGTTGTCGGCCCCATCACATGTCTCAACCATATTGCACTTAGTCACCCTCGACCTTACTTGTCATCTTCACTTAGTATCCACAGTTTCCAGTCCGCCCCGTCTTCCATGCTTGACCTTTGCTGCTTTCGTCGGTGTCGACGTTCGACCATATGTCGACCTTCGACACCTTCGTTCTATTCCCTGTCATTTTTCCACATCAGAATTATCGACTCTCGACCTTTCTCCTGTCGACCGCTCATCGACAGCTTCTACTCAACTGCCTAGTCTTGACTGCCAGTCTCCTCCACACCAGTGGTTGTCGGTACCTCCCCTTGTCAGTTCTACTTGTCGATTAACTTCAAATATTTTAGCCCAGGCCCTGATTCTCTTGCATCAGACTCCCCGGGTGAAAAATAACTTGACTGCTCCACCAGTCTCCCGTATTCTTTTTCTGAAATCCATGTTGCCTCCTTCAATTCATCATCTCTCCATCGGACCAAATATTCTTTCTTCCGCGAACTTCACATGTGTTCGAGTTCATGTTCCTCCAACACTTTGATGATTCCCTCCTTGTCGTGTCGACCGGGAATTTGCACTGTCCAGTCAATACTCGACACTTCCATGCTGTTGCTTGTTGAACCTTCCTCATACTTGTACAAATCTGAGACATTGAATGTAGGAGATATGTTCAATTCCTTTGGCATCTCCAACACATAAGCATTGTTTGAAATCTTCATCAAGATCTTACATGGTCCAATCTTCTTCAGCTTCATCTTGTTATACGTCCCTGTCGAGAACCTCTCTTTCCTCAAGTGCACATAGACTAAGTCTCCTTTGCTGAACGATTGTAGCCTCTTCTTCCTGTCGACCGTCAACTTGTATGCCACGTTACTCTTTTCAATGCACTTGCATACATATTCATGTACTTCCTTCATATGCTCTGCAAATTTTTCTGCATTTGCACTCTTTCTGATCTCTGTCGGTATCTCGACCAAATCCACCACTCCATGTGGGATTCGACCTTAAACGATCGGGAATGGGCTCATACCTGTCGACAGATTCACAAAGTTTTTATATGCAAATTCTACTTGCGCTAACACATTCTCCCACTGCTTGGGTCTGTCGGCCATCAAACATCTCAGAAGGTTTCCCAAACTTCAGTTTACCACCTCAGTTTTCGGATGGTATGCCGAGCTAAACTGCAATTTCGTGTCCAGCTTCTTCCACAGGGTTCTCCAGAAATGACCCATAAACTTGGTATCTCTGTCCGATGTTATACTCTTGGGCAACCCATGCAATCTGACTATGTCCCTGAAGAAAAGTATAACAATGCTTGTGGCGTTACTTGTCTTCCGACACAGAATAAAGTGTTCCAGCTTTGAAAATATGTCGACTACAACAAAGATTGAGTTGCTTCCTTGCTGCATCTTCGACAATCCTAGCACAAAATCCATGCTCAGGTGCTCCCATGGGGTATTCAGCACTGGAAATGGTGCATACAACCTCGTATTTTGACTTCGTCCCTTCGCCAACTGGCAAGTTCGACACTGCCGTACCCACTTATCGACATCTGTCGCCATCCATGGCCAATGGTATTTTTCTTCGACCAACACCTTGGTCTTGTCAATGCCGAAATGACCTGCTAATCCACCGCTATGCAACTCTGATTAGGTTCTCTCTTACGGACCCTCTGGGAATACATAACTATTCTCCCTTGAATAGGTATCCCTCTTGGATAAAATAATCCAAGTATGGAGTTCTGTAGACACTCCATGTTTCACGACTAGCCTTCCATGCTTTCACAAAATCCTTGTTGGTCTCATACTCTGTCTTCACCGACTCTGTACCTGTCACCTGAACTATCATTGTGTTCAACAATGCAACTCTTCGACTCAATGCATCGGCAACTTTGTTCGACTTTCCCGACTTATGTCACAACATGAAGGTATATACCTGTAGGAATTCGACCCATCATGTGCCGCTGGTTCAACTTCGATTGAGTATTCAAGTACCTCAGTGCTTGGTGGTCTGTATACAACACAAACTCTTCGGGAAATAATTAATTCCTCCACTTCTTCAATGCTTTGAAAATAACATAGAACTCCTAGTCGTAGACCGGATATTTTCGCTTCGCTTCATCCAACTTCTCGCTGAACAATGCAATTGGTCGGCCCTATTGGTTCAACACTGCGCCAATTTCCATTCCACTTGCGTCGCAATCGACTTGGAAAACTTTGTCAAAATATGGGAGAGCTAAGACTGGGCTCTCCATCACCTTCTGCTTCAACTTGTCAAAGGATTTCTGGGAAGCTTTCGTCCACTTGAACTCCCCTTTCTTCATGCACTCTGTCAATGGTGCACATATCCGATTGAATCCTCTGATGAAATTCCTGTAAAAACTAGCAAGTCCATGAAAAATTCACATTCCTGTCATGCTTGTTGGTTCTGGCCACTCCAATATAGCCTTTACCTTTTATGGGTCCATCACTAACCATTTACCCGAGATTACAAATCCCAAGTACACCAGCTCTTCCTTCATGAAGAAAAAATTTCTGCAGGTTCACCATCAGCTTCTCTTCCTGCAGCTTCTGCAATACTCGTCGAGTGTGTTCCAAATGTTTGACTTTGGTTCGACTGAATATCAAGATGTCATCGAGGTACACTATGATGAAATTTCCCAAGAATGGTTTAAGTACTTCATTCATCAACCTCATGACCGTACTGGGTGCATTAGTCAGTCCAAAGGGCATGACTAACCACTCATACAGTCCTTCCTTCGTCTTGAAGGTTGTTTTCCATTCATTCCCCTCTCTGACCCTGATCTGGTGATATCCACTCTTCAAGTCGATCTTGGTGAAGTATATCGCTCCACTCAAACAATCCATCAAGTCGTCCATCCTTTGCAATGGAAACCTGTACTTGATCGTGATTTTGTTGGAAGCTCTGGAGTCTGTACACATCCTCCATTCTCCACCCTTCTTCGGTTCTAGTACAGTTGGTAACGCACACAGACTCAGAATTTCTCTGATCAATCCTCTGTCCAACAACTCCTGGACTTGTCGATTGAGTTCCTGACCCTCTATCGGAGTCATTCTATGTCGTGCCTTGTTTGGAAAACTCGATCTTCGAATCAATTTGATATGATGGGATATGCTTCTCGTTGGTGGCAATCCTGTCAGTGCCACATCGACTATTATGCTCCGAAACTCGTCGAGCATCTCTTTGACTTCGATCGAAATCTTCTCCATTGTCGACCTCTCAACACATGGTCCCTTCGGAATGATCGTGAAACATCCTGACTGTTTCTCCTCCTCTATGAGGAATTCTTTGGCTGAACACATCAACACTCGCTTCTCCCAATAGTTGCTTGCGCCCTCCTTGTAGTAGGCTATATCCTCTTGGTTCGGCTTCAACATCCTCTGCGTACCATTTTTCCACACTATGACTGTGTTGGCTCGACCATCATAGATCATCTTCCGATCATACTGCCATGGTCTCGCTAAAAACATATGATAAGCGTCCATTGTGAATACGTCGCACAATACACTGTCTTCAAGATTTCCAACCTCAAAGTTGATCATGCATTATTTGGTTACCTTCACATGATGTCCCTTCTGTAACCAGGGTATCTTGTATGGATTTGGGTGTTGATGACATATCAAACCAAACTTGTCGATGACCTCCATCAACTCTAAATTCTCTATACTGCCACCATCGACTATGGTCTTGCAATACCTGTCGGAGAGCAGCACTCTGGTCTGAAAAATGGCCTTTTACTGTGCTAGCTCGTCCTCTTCCCATTGGTTGTTTTGAACTAATGTTCTCTTGGCCGTCATGTTTCGACCTTTTCTTCGGCCATCCTCACCACTATCGGATGTCTAATCCGTCTTCTCGTTGCCATGGTCATCTCGTCGACCTCTGGGTTTCGACTCTTCACCCACATGTAGATTTTTTGGGCATTCATAAGCTTTGTGTCCTACTCCCTGACACTTATAACAGACCACAACTGGTCTGTCAACTCCTTTCTTCTCTGTCGGGCCAGTTCGACCATACGCACCCCGACCGCGGGTCTCTCGACCGTCCTGTCGGTTTCTCTGCTCTTTCTCCCAGGTCGCTGTCCCTTCCATGTGTCAGTTGTCTTCAACGGATTCTCTCCCGATTCTGCTACTTTGGCCCTTTGAGGAAACAGTCTTCGCACCTCGACCAATCATTCTTTGCACGTGGTTTTCCTCGATAGTTTCTCTTCTTCCTTCAGAGCTAACTGGTAAGCTTCACCAACCGTCCTGAACCTCGATAGGCTCAAATCGTCCTGTATGGCATACTTCAAGCCATTTACATATCTCGCGATAGCTTCTTCTCCTTCATTGGTTTGAATCGACCGAATCGACAGCCTATAGAATTCTTCCATGTACTCCTTCACGATCATCTCTTTCTATCGAAAGTTCTGCAACTTCTTGAATAAGGAAATCACATAGTCGTTAGGCAATAACTTCCCCTTCAGCTTGGAAACCATCCTGTCCCAAGATTTGATCTTCTCCTTGCCTTTCTTGACCATGTCATTCTGTACATTTTCCCATTACAATGAGGCCTCACCCTTCAACTTTAGACACGTAGTCTTAACCCTCTTAGGATCGTCTATCTGCTCTATGTTGAAGTATTTCTCCATCTCTCTGAACCAATCTATCAAGTCTTCCAGATCTAGACTTCCTGAGTAGGTAGGCACATCCATATTTGTCTTACCCCTCATCTCTGACAACAGCTTGATGAATTTATATTCTGGTTCTTCTTCCACTACTTCCCGTGCTTCCACTTCCCCGACTTCATCGTCGCTGTGGTTAAGTGTGTCGGGAATGCATCCACGTCTTTGGCTCTCTTTGATCGCTACCCTCACTGGTCAAGCTTCTCATTGTTCGCATGCACTCATCGAACATTTCAGGATCAACTGTGACTGCTGCTCCACGCGCTCTTTGTCCTACACCTTGGACATTAATGCCTCTTTGATCCATTATTCAACTAAGTTTGAAAACTACACTCGTCCAATCGCAATTGGACTTCACAACTCGCCAAAACTCTACCCAACCGTAGCTGGAGCTGTCTACGCACTTGCAGGCTCTTACGGCTCTCCGGATTCAACTGCTCAACCGGATTCTACTCTGGGATCTGATACCAAATGGCGCAAGCCAGGTCGGTCGGACCCTCTTGCTTAACAATAACACATGACCACACACAAATTGCTCATAAAGACGAGGTGTGAACTGGAACACCAAGAAGTTGGCTTCTTCTATTCCTTGAATAAATTACAACGTTACCTACAATCTATTAAACTAGTCGGCCTCAGCCTATTAAAATATAAATAAGTAAATAATGTGTTTCTCTCTATGGGTGATCCTCTCCTCCTCTCAGTTCTTTGTTGAATGCCAGAATGAAAATGAGCGATGAGTGATGAGCGATCTCTTCCTTTGTGCCTCCGCACCAGTCTTCTACTCCACTCTGTTGCTGCTCCCAAGGTCCACTTCGGTCCACGAGATGTCCTTCCTTGTCCGCCGCTTTTCCTCTGACCCAATGGATCCTGCAGTTGTCAGTGCCCCCTGACCATGCTGCAAAACCTCCTCCTGTGGTGACACCCACCCTGGTCTCAACCACCTTCTTAACTGCCATAACTTCTTCAAAAACCCTCAATGGCTGTAGGTCTGTCGCCTTGACTGCAACGCTTCTCTGACTCTGCTACAGTTGTCAGCCCCATCACATGTCTCGACCATACTGCATTTATTCACCCTCGACCTTACTTGTCAGCTTCACTTAGTCTCCACGGCTGCCAGTCCCCCTCGTCCTCCATGCTTGGACTTTGTCGCTTTCGTCTGTGTCGACGTTTGACCATATGTCCACCTTCGATGCCTTCGTTCTGTTTCCTGTCATTTGTCGACATCAGACTTGTTGAATCTCGACCTTTCTCCTATCGACCACTCATCGACGACTTCTACTCGACTGCCTAGCCTTTAATGCCAGTCTCCTCCGCACCAGTGGTCGTCGGCGCCTCCCCTGGTCGGTTCTACTTATCGATTAACTTCGACTATTTTTTCCTAGGCCCCGATGCTCCTGCATCATAAACTTATCATCAACAAGAAAGCATTAAAGGAGTGGGACAAAATCAATTGCCTCCCACCCTCTAACTACTGAAAGAAGGTTGTAGATGACTTGGAAGATTATCAAAACTCGTTGGACGAACACCCAAATGACAATGCTACACTACAGGAATAGGTCAAGCATCAATCCAAAGCTTACCAAGCATTCCATAAAGAAGAGGAATACTGGAGATTCAAATCTCACAACACATGGCTCAAAGTCGTCGACATGAATACTTCTTACTTCCACAAACATACTAAAGCTAGGCACTCTATCAACTACATCTCGGAAATCAAATTTGACAATGAATCAACCGTCAAAGGACATGAAAATATCAAGATCGCTGCGCATAATCACTTCTCAAAGCTCTTTACGGAGGAGGACAATGATGGAGAGGAAGGAGAACAAATCCTCCTCGAGCACATTTCGAAGAACATCACAACTAAAGACAAGTTCGACCTTCTGAAGACATTCTCTAAGAAAGAGGTCACCAATGCAATATGGTCCTTCGACCCTGACAAGTCTCTAGGACCTAACGGATACTCCATCCACTTAAGGATTTGAGATTTCCGTGGTGTGTAGTGCTAGAATGGGTTTCCAGATTATCCACGGTCAGCATTTTTATTGTCGGCGTTTCAAATCTTTAACTGGATTCATCCTCAGGACAAGATATGGAGAGAAGAGCTGCTCTCGAGGTGTATAAATAGTTAGGTATCCCTTTCATTTCAAATCCTCTTAATGATCATAACCTATCTGTTCATATTCTACCAGAAAAAATTCTTCAATAATATTTACTAATAAAATAGCTTATTGTCCTTAATGACAATCGTTCATTCAATTAATTATTAATAAAATTATATCAACGTTATTCCATGTTAACATAATTGTTCTACATAAAATGAAATGAAATGAATAATGCATTCATTCATAAAATCACTATTAATTATTATGACTTCATTCAAATAATGAAAATATAAACATGCCCCCAAGGTGTAGACCAGTTGGAAACCATGCGCTTGTTAAGGTGTACGGGTTGTTAAGCACGTCGTTTGTTCAAACCTCGTTGCAGCCTTGAGGGTGCACTGTGGGGCATGCGTAGTCTCCTAGAGGTATAGTGGCAGCGAGATTGGATCCCTGGACCCCGTGTCACGCGAGTACCAGCCCAACTCTAGTTGCCAATTCCCCTAGATACAAAAAAAAATGATAAATATAAACATTATTCATAATGTCTTAATAAGATAAAACATTATTTATAATGTCATTAATAATTAATAATAAAATATTATGACAAAAAATTAATAATAATAAAGCATTATGTCTAAATCATTATTCATTATTAATAATCAATTGAATGTTCATTATAATAACAAAGTTTTCCAAGATACTTGATCATAAAATAAAAAACCCTATTGTCCTTAATGACAATAATTGAATAATTCATATACTTATTAATTTAATAATCATTAAATTCATAATGCATATTGTCATTATAAACTGAAAGGAAAGGATAGGTTATTGTTCAGGTGTATTGGTGATTGTTCGAGTATAATACCTATTAATATTAATATTAGTATGGATACTGCAAGTGATTTCATTAATTAATATTAATATTAGTGTTAAAAAGTGGACCGGAGACATACTTCTGCCAGTTTTGTAGTTTCTGGATCTGCAAATTCAAATATTACCTGCACTGCTTCATTAAGAGGGATTTTGGTAAAAACACCCACAACATCAAAGCTTATTAGCAAGTCATGTGCCTCTAATTTTTCTTCCTTAATGATCTTTATGAAATCCTTGGAGTCTTTTACAAGCGAATCAAGTATCTTGGAAAAATTTATTATTATAATGAACATTCAATTGATTATTAATAATGAATAATGCTTTATTATTATTTATTATTATTAATTTTTGGTCATAATGTTTTATTATTAATTATTAATGACATTATAAATAATGTTTTATCTTAATAAGACAGTATGAATAATGTTTATATTTATCATTATTTGAATGAAGTCATAATAATTAATAGTGATTTTATGAATGAATGCATTATTCATTTAATTCCATTTTATGTAGATTAATTATGTTAACATGGAATGATGTTGATATAACAATTATTTTATTAATAATTAATTGAATGAACTATTTTCATTAAGGACAATAAGCTATTTTATTAGCAAATATTATTGAAGATTTTTTTTTGGTAGAAGATGAACGGATAGGTTATGATCATTAAGAGGATTTGAAATGAAAGGGATACCTAACTATTTAGACACCTCGAAAGCAACTCTTCTCTCCATATCTTGTCCCGAGGATGAATCCGGTTAAGGATTTGAAACGTCGACAATAAAAATGCTGACCGTGGATAATCCGAAAACCCATTCTAGCACTCCATCCACTTCTACAAAGCCTATTGGCAGTACATAAGGAAATATTATATGAGAATGATCAGAGATTTCACTCAAAAGAAAATATCATAGGTTGCACCAATTCCACATTCCTCGCTCTTATCCTAAAAGAGACAAATCCCAACTCCTTTGGTAGATTTCGACCAATTTTATTATGAAATTCATCCTACAAGATAATCTCCAAGATGCTAGAAAACAGAATGAAGCCTCTCCTTGCTAAAATCATCTCATACAATCAAGGAGGATTCTTAAAAGGAAGACAAATTCTCATCAATGTCATCCTCGTTCAGGAAGCTATCCACTCCAGCAAAATCCACAAAGAAAAAGGTATGTTGATCAAACTCGATATGGCCAATGCATTTGATCGTGTCAACTCACTCCTTCCTCCTTAAAGTCATAAAGAAATTTGGTTTTGGAAATATCTTCATTAACTGGATCTCAGCCTGCATAAGAGGTCCATGGATTCCCCCCTTATGAATGGCCGCCCCACCAATTTCTTCCAAGCTACATGTGGAATTCGACAAGGTTTCCCCCTGTCTTCCTTCTTATACATAATATTGGATGACTCCCTCAATCGAAAGTTGAATTCTGATCTCAGAACAGGATCCCTACCTAGCCTCAATTTAGTTCCAAGCTCCATGCCCCTCAACCATACCCTTATCACTGATGATTCCCTCTTATTGGGAGGGGGATCCTCCACAATAACCCAAAATTTTAAGCAAAATATGGGCGGGTATTGCAAAGCCATAGGAGGAAAAATCAACCTCCACAAGAGTGTAGTATATAGATGGAATCTAAACAACACCTCTGCAGTCAACATCGCCCAAATACTCAGAATCAAAGTCCACAAGCAATGGGATAAGTTCAAGTATCTAGGCCTCCCAATAACACAAGGGCTCTCAAAATATGGAAATTGGGAATACATTATCAGCAAAATCAAATCCAAATTAAGGAATTGGGGAGGATATTGGCTCAATAAATTTGGAAAGCTGATCTTACTAAAATCAGTCCTTTCAGCTCTCCCAATCTATCAATCCTCTCTTCTGCTAGGGCCCAAAGGAGTGTCAGACCACATCAACAAACTCCTGAGAGAGTTTCTCTGGATAGGAGGAAAAAACAACGAGAAAAAAATACATTTGGTTAATTGGAACATCATAAAACAATCAAAACATTCAGGTGGTCTCCAATTTTGAGATCCCCTCCAGGAAAACATGGCAATGGGAGGCAAAATCCTTTGGCAGATCCTGCATAATAGACAACATCCGGTCAACCAACTACTAAAAAATAAATACCTAACAGGCACTATTCTCAGATGCCTTGACAACAAACTAGTATCCAAAGGTACCTCAATTTGGTCCGTATGTAGAACCGCATGGGATTTCTTCTCACATGAACTCTATTGGGTTCCCGGAAATGGAAAAGACATAAATATTTTTTCTGACAATATAATGTGAAACAAACCACTCCAGAACAATCAAGATATCCATGATATAGCTCTTTGGATTTCTCAACAAGGAATAAAAACATTAAATGACCTCAACGCCTGGGACTCCTCTTGAACATGGAAAAGATGGAAAAATCTACCAATTCCAGCCGATCTAGAACCTTCTAGAATTCTCCTCATTTAAAGTTTAACTGGATGTGCTCCTTCTCATTCCCAGGACAAAGACGAACGAGGTTGGGTCCCAAAAAGAAAGTACACAACTGCCCTGGGTTTCAGCGTGCTCCAAAATCACGAAGCCTAAAGGAAAAGCCTATGGGAATTGTTTTGGAATCCATTTGTACTTCCCAAGGAAAAAAATTTCATCTGGACTCTCACTCACCGAAAGGTCCTCATTGGAGACAACCTCATCAAAAGAGGAATTATCGGGCCACATTGGTGCCCTCTCTGCCACAAGAATTTTGAATCATTAGATCACTTATTTCTGGATTGTCACTTTTCAAAAATAGTTTGGAACTATATTCTTCATGAACTCAACATAACCATGCCGATGTTCAACACTACCACTTGTCTCCTCAAAGAATGGAAATCCACCTATCCCTTCTCCCTTTCGAAAAAGAAGCTCTAGCTCCAAATCTGGATAACCATCCCCAAATTTACTTGTTGGAAAATTTGTATTGCCAGGAACAAATCAATTTTCTAGGACTCCCGACTCACTCCCTTACGAGTCATTGGACAAGCCAAAGGCCTTCTCATAGAATGCTTGAAATCTTCCAAACTCAGAGCAGACACAAACCTCACTACAAACGAGTTAAACTGTTTTGGCACTCTCCTCTCTAGCCCCAGAAAAGAAATAGTTTCTCGACGCCGAAACCTTCCACTTTGGAAAACCAGACTCTCCCACCCCGACTTTGAAGATTGGAGAAACAACCAGGATATAGATAGCATGCACTTTGATAGTGCGTCCAAAAGAAACCCTGGAATATCAAGAGTAGGGGGATCTTGCTTTTTGCTGGAGGAGCACCGAGAATTAGATACAGATGGGGATTAGGAACATGCTCAAAAAACTTAGCAGAAGCATTAGCTCTCCTAAAAGGATTCCAAATCGCCAAAAAATACAGAATTGAAAAATTACAGGTGTTTGGAGACTCTCTCGTAATCATCAAAGCATTCAATTCGCACACAGTTTACAATAATTTGACAATTGAGCGGATCATACACCGGATTCAACAAATCGCAAGTTCATTTAACCATTTCAGGGCATACCATATTGTGAGAAATTTGAACCATGAAGCAAATGTCGAAGCAAAAGCTGTAACCAATTTTGAACCTGGGAAAATCGAATTTCCCAGTGGAGAAATAAGCTATCACCATATACACTGATCTAGACTACAAGTCACACGTTCTACGCGGGTAAAGAAGTGAAGAACACTAAATGATCGACACCAAGCATGGTATAAAGCAAATAAACAGGTTATACATAAAGCTCATGGTATAATCGACACCAATGACGAATGCTGAATAATTGACATTGAGAATGCTGAACAATCGACACTGAGCATGGTATAATCTAGAATGACAAGTCAACACATAAAGCAAACGAATTCATACGAACCGGTATAAAGCAAATGAACATGTTATATGTAGATTATGATGTGAAGAATTGATGAACAAAAGACACCGAATATCCAACATGACAATCAACACATAAGTATTCGAATTCAATGTATAAAGTGAATAGATCACAATGCATTCACTTCATGAATTTATTGAAGTCCTCATTGCAATCCAACTACAAGAAAGCGCTACAAGAAAGAGCGGATCGTGTCCAAAGACTCATTCCACAAATGTCAAATTTCAAATATGGAAAGTCACTGAAGCTCAGAGCAAACGACACACAGATTTTTTGAATAATGTACTTAGCTGAATTTGGCCTAGCCATGACTAAACCTTTTTTTTCATTTTTATCAATACATTTTAACCGCTTCAATTAAAAAAAAACATCTGTGCTGATTTTTACTATAGGCACCATAACATTTTGGACTGAAATGGTATAATTGTATGTTGTCGACTAAATCAACAGTGCTTTGGAACAATTGTTAGCACCAATGCTTATACATCATAAGAACGAGCCGATGTGTATACTTAATAAAACACACCTATTATCGTGTTTTTATGACATGCATTGTATAGTGACTTCAAAAGAATATGATGCACAGATACGTAATATATATTTTAAATTTATTTATAAAATTTCTTTTAATGATCTCGAAATCAAATTTATTTTTAAAATAATATTTAATTTTATATTTTAATTATTTCCTTTGCATATAACGATTGCATTAATGTCTTCTCCAACAGATTACAACTTTGTTATTTGTAACAATGTAAATCATCCATGTAGAATTTAATCATGAACACAACACTTTACAACATTGGGTAATGTAATAAAGTAAGAAATTCATATTATTATATATGAATAATAAATCCATCATCATACAAAAAGGAATAACATCAAGGTCCATAATAATCAGAATGCAACCAATATGTAATTGTTACACTTATTCGTAACTTGTCGGCATCCAATGGGACAATATGTCTGATACAATGTACAAAACATCAATATGTAATTGTTACACTTATTGGTAGCATGCCCTTATGAATTTGGGACAATATGTCCAGTACATTAGACAAAAGATTTGATTTTCATAGTGGACACATATTCCAAAACATACTACTTCCAGTAACAATTAATTATATTGATTGTCATTCATCACTCAATATGTATGCATGCCTCATTTCTTCATCACTTGTAGGCGATATTGTATTTTGTTTATTTAACCTAATGTTTTGTTCTTCAACTTGTTTTTTTCGGTCTTCCTCCTCTTCATGTTCCACCTACAATCATAGAAATAAAGTGTAATAAGTATATGTACATTTATATAGTAAAATATAAATGTTTGCGTAAATAGAAAAATGTATCATAGCAACGATTGCTTCATAAAAAATGCACATTCTTTTCAGGCCATTCACCATGTTGTCTCTCAAAATGTCTTCCATTGCCTCCACTCCATACTTTATTTCCTGCATGTTTACTACACCATGACAAAACATATATATAATTAATATAAAAGATTCTTGTTGTTCCACTAATTATAAAATAAGGGAAGTTAAACTGCAACATAGATACTTACAAATTGTTCAATTAACCCTTGATACTTCAACAAACCCATACTTAAAACAATGTCAACCAATTCTTTAGATGACTCTTCTTGCATGTTAGCACATACTAGAAGACATCCATGTATGACTATAAATCAACTATTTAAATATAAATCTCACAACAAATGTGAAATTTTTAGTAAGGTATAAAATATAAGTACTTACAAACTTTTCTATCAACCCTTTTCCTGTTTTTCGTCATGTATTATGTGTTGAATGGGTTCCATTTTGTTTTCTTTTCCACAACAAAACGATTGAAAATTGGTATTTCATGCGATAATTAAATTCGATGTACATAAAATAATAAATTAATGATTACATATACCTCTGATGCACGTTTTTGCTGGGTTGTCTCCTCTTGTGATGCAATTATGTTAATTTATTTTACCACCTCCTTGTACACTTTTTTGGAAATCTCTACTGGCAAGTTTTGTTGATCCCCTCATTTGTACTTTGGAAATTTCATAATCTTATTGATAAACGAAAAGTACAATAATTGTTTTTTGAAATTGACATGAAAGTAAACATAGCAACACAAAATAATTTGGTAACTTTGGGGACACATTATACTAAAACATATTTAGTAATAATATTTTTTAAATGATTCTTTCTTTTTGTAAATTTTTTCTATTGCAAGTCCCATTGGCCTCATTGACCATTGCTCCAAAAACGATTGCCGTAGTTTATATACAACTTGATTCTTAGAGTCATTGGATTGATTTTTGTATTGGAAGTGGAAACTATGTCTATATGTTGTTTCCACTATATACCTAATAGTTTTGTAAAATTTTTTCCCCCTCTCATTAATTTCCAACACCACCGTAGATGAACTAAGGACCAAATAATCATCATTTAAATCCTTCATAATTTTTATCTTCTTAGGGTGTCATTCCCTTCCCTCAATATCGATCCCTGCAAACCATTAAAAAATGTGAAATCGAGCATTTAAAACATGTTAAATATTAATGATAAGAAATTATTTTTTAGTAAAAATTCAAAGCAAAACTTCATGTTGATTACCTTTTGATCCACCTAATTTCTCTCTTTGCATCATTTTCATAAATCTTTTACGCTCTTTTGCACTCATATTGTGAACAAAATTATTGATTTCTTCAATTTTTTGCTCTGCATGACATGCATTAAGCAATACACATTAATTTAAACCTACAGATAATTCAAATATATCAAATTTCTAATCAAACTTAAAGAACTTTCCTTGTTATTTTGTTGGGATGAGCTAGAATTGTGCCGCTGCAATAAGTTGTTTTTCTTGAACTTTTGTCGATCATCTTCTTTTACAAAGAAAAAAAGAAAAAAAACCCAAGAATCATTAGGTATAGAAATTATGAAATAATTATACAAAAAAATAATGGTATGCATAATATAAATAAGCTGTGGTGCAGTATACATACCTAAGCACACCGGTGCGTTAAACATAATTGTGTGCGCCGATGCAGTATTTCTATACAATGCGCACCAGTGCACATTGCGTAAGTATGCGTCAATGATTTATTACTATACATGTAATGATCCCAAACTTGGCTAAGGACCACAAAGTCCTAAGTCATTTAGTCATGGTCATGAAAGTTGTCAAGTCTAAGCTAAATGACCAAGGTAGGAGTTTGAAGGAGATGGTGGGCTATGTTGATTATCATTTAAGCTATGTCTCCTAAGGTTGGTGAGGCTTTCAAATGGAAAATCCAAGTAAACAATATAAAAGCCTAACCAATGTGAAAAAGGAAATTCCCAACCCAGAGTTAAAATGGATAATTAAATTTATTTGGGAATTTGGATTTATCCTAAGTTTGCCTTTGTATTAAAATGGGGTAAAATTTCCCAAGGAAAATTATTTAAATTGATGTAAAAGTTGGTCCAAGGTGTAGATGGAGGTAAAATGATGAATATAGGAGGTGTATTAAATGTTTATCAAGTTAGAGGGATACTCAAGTGGGAAATTAATGATGCCAACCACCTAATGCAAGTGTTTCCTTGAAACAAGGAAACTAATGAACCCAAATTCAAATTTGAAGGGAGAGAAGTGGTCAAAAGTGGTTAAGAGGGAACCTTGGTTTGTGGAAATGGTCAATGTTGGTTAGTAAATGGTCCAAGAGGTTGTTGGAGGGAGAATTACATGAAGAAGTGGTCAAGTGGTACATTGAATGTGGCCAATGTGGAAGAAATCAAGGGTTAGGTTACTCCCCACTTTTTTTTGTACATGGTTTCTTGGGTCCCATGGTTTTGGAGGTCAAGGAGCAAGTATAAATTGATATTTTGTGGCTCATTTGGGGTTATGTTGTTGATGTATTTTTATTTTTATTGAGTTGCATTGCTTCTCAATTGCTTGGGTGATGTGCCCCTTGCATACCATTAGGGATATGGTACCCTAGTATTTTGAAGTTTACGTAATCTGGTTTTAATGATATGTAGCTCTGTGATGTACTGCATATCTATCATGAATAATATTAGAACATTTATATGTTGTGCAATTTCATTATTTTAATGAATTGTTATGCCTATGTTCAATGTGATAGTTTTTATGACTAGCTTTTAGTATTTGAATCATATCTCGGCCTATGTTAATCCAAATCACTCCCCGTCAGTTGATTTAGGTCCCTGAGATCCATTAGGGTCCATATATGGTATTGGTTTAGAAATTTTGGACATATGAGTACTATTTGGGGACGCTTGAAAAACCACTTAGCTGGTTGGCTTAGTAAATCTAACTAGTCTTTAGTAATTTGGCCATATCTTGATATCCAGGGTACCAAATGAACTTATGTAAGTTGCTGCAGATTGGTGGGACAGTACAGAGTCCATCCAAAGTTTCATATCATAAATTTGTATGTCTTTGTAACTATTTGTCTCGATTTTTAAACTAACTAGTTGAGTTGTCCAATGAAACACACTTCCTCACAATTCCTCTAAAAATACAAATAGCCTCTTATTTTTGAGTCTGATCATTCATGTAGCTGGTTGGTGGTTTTTTACAATAATGTATCTCCAGATATGCACCAGAAGCCATTGGTTTTCCACATAAGTCATGGGGATATTGCCTTGAAGGCTTTGGTTTAGCCAAAGGAGTCTTCCCAGTCACGACGTACCCATAAAATGTGCATCTGTCGAGTTAGAGTCTAATTAAAAATTGATGATCTGTCATAGGTATGTAGTATACCCCAGTATTCACTTTGGGAAATTTTGAGGGTGTTTGGAGTTAGTAGGGAAAAATCTAGCCCCAGTTTGTTGCAGTGGAGTTAGTGTGCCTAATTTTCGGATTGGGTACTATGCAATACATATGAACCGGTGCAGTATCCCTGTATAATTCTTGCCACAAAATGTGAAAGAATTTTTATTTAAAAATAACTAACATAAACCATTCTTAGTATCCAATGCAATGAGTGATCTTATTTGGAACATATACCAAACACCACATATACAACTAAAAAACCCTATAGAAATATATTGTTTAAAAGAAAAAAATACATTTTGTGAAATATAGAGAGGGTAACCAAGAGAAGCAAGAAGCAAGCTAAGGCTTCCAACACTAAAGGTAAGTATGAAACCATTTTTTTCTTAGAATACACTGAAAATTGCTTGGATCAAGTAGGGGAAATATTGAGATGTTCAATAAAATGAAGTGACATACCTTCAATTTCTCCTCCGCAGATGTAGATGTGACCTACAATGATCCCTTACAAATTTGTGTCTTCAAAAAAATCTACCCATTCCAAAAAAAATTGTCGATAAATCTCTTTTGCACAGATCTCCTCTCTAAATCTTAGCGAAATAATGAGATTAAGTTATGAATTTATTTTATAAACACACATTTAAGAAAATTATTTTTTTGCTATTTATTTTGGTCCATTGATGATAAACGAATGCGTTAATTATTTTTGAAGCTTACATTTTTTGGCGCACTTTACAGTAAAGCGCATTGGTGCATTATTGTGAGTGAAAAGCATTGGTGCACTTTATGTTGTATAGCACACTGAAAAAAGTAAATATTTGAAAAAATGAAAATGCAAACCTCCGCAATTTAATTTTGGTAGAGGTTTTGCTTTGCGATAGGCATGTGTTTCTTAATAATGTGCATTGGTTCTTCTTTTTTATATAGACACATTAGTGCGTCAAAAAACAATATAGTGCACCAATACTTTTATAATCATTTTGAAATTCTTCTTGAAGTTATATTGTTCTATGCTTCCCAAAATTTCTTTTAAGAATTTATTCAAATATTGATGATGTTTTTGGCTCAAATTCAAAGAAATAGTGTTATTATATCAAATGCCCTATTCTTCAAATTCCAGCTCATTCCATATCATTGCAAGTTCTTCAATTTCTTCCCCATCATTTAAAGTAATATCATATTTTATTTGTTATTCATTTGTCTGATTCAGTTTATGTTATTTATGCATGCGCATTTTAATAATTGTTCATTAAACATTGCAAGATCATGAGTCAAGACCGATTTTGAATACGCAAGGTATCTCGTCAATCCAAAAATGCTGCAATCTCTTATAAGGAGAAAGATACCGTAGGCAGATGTTTGATGAAAATGCGCATCAAATTTACCCTACCAATTGTAACATGCCATCTTCTAGCGACCAAACTGGGTCAATGGTACTACATCGTGAATTGGATCTCTTTTATGATACCCTAGTAGTATGCAGTTTTTAAAAAATTAAAGGGTTGAAGGAAAACCTGCAACATATCACATTGTCCCATCATATTAATGATCGAATACCCAAATTTTATGGTCTAATACATCCCACTACAGTCAACAATCCAATATGTAATATCAAAAATACACGTAGGAACACTTCCATATCCTCCTTTTTTGAAAAGTTGGAAGCTAGATCAACTAATTTTTGAGCTAAATTGACCAACTTGTCCCCTTCTATTGAGTCAATTAAGAGTTCTAGTGAGATAAATATGCTATCAATACAACCCAAAACATATCTACTAAGAGATCCAAAAGTTGTATGAGTTGAGAACACAATGACCAAGTACACACCAAGGTCGGTTCAATTGTTAGAAGGCATCAATGACTTCCCTCTTCCTATCCATCTACAAAGCAAATACCAAACCTGATACAACCACGCTTTCTATGGTGCTTGGGCGTATTCCATGCTTGTGCATAGATGTTGCAAATTTTGGGTTGTTTATCCTTTCACATGTATCCGTTCCTCCCAAACAATGAATAGCACTTAAGTCGTTTTGTGGTCCTATTTATAGTCGATCTGATTACTTGAATATTTTTAAATACAAACATAACATTTCCATGTGCATGAATGGCTATGCTTTTGGAAATATTGATAGAAAAAATGTGTTATATATTGATGGTTGTCCACAAACACATGGGAACATTGTAGGGTTCATACATAGTTGCAGGTCTTCATAATTTAGTGAAAATTTGTTCCTTTGAGAAACATTCCAATGACAAAGAGTTCTTTATGAAAAGGAAATCATATATATTTGTCGTTGTGTATGCAATATGTAGTTTGTCTCCCAGTAACGAGTTGTTAATAAACTATAAATTTCATTAACCACCAACCGCTTGTAAAAAATGCCTTGCATTGGGTTTACCTTTAGATGTCACCTTGGGGCATAAGAAAAATTTCTTCGATTAATTGTATTTATCTTGCTTTCAAGATTCTCTAGGAGCTGCTTTCACACTCCTACATTGTACTCTTACTGGATGTATCATCTAGTCCCATTGAACTACTTTTGTGTTCATTTAGTGGACATTAATAAAATTATCTTATCGTATCTTAATTGGAACTAATGTAAATTTATTGTTTAATTCAACGTGTTATATAAAGTGGTTGGTTGCATGTTTATTATTGGGAAATTTTTTTTCCATGCTTGTATTAAATGTTTGGTGTAATTTTTGAACATATTTATTGCATTTTGTTATTAATATTATTGATCTAATGTTTAATATTTTCACAATTAGGATTCAAACGATGAGCGACATATACACCATCTACCGTTGCACCCCACTATGATGTCAAATTGAGAGAAGGTTGCTATAACAACTCAGAAATGAAGCATACCAAGCATAGTTGAATCAACCACCTATTCAATTCCCACTACGTCCCGAGTTGCCAATTCAAAATCTCTACAGTGACACTAGTTCTTCACATGTTGGGGACAAAGAAAATGATATAGAGGTTGCTATGGATGATTTCTTATGGGATACCCATGCCATGGATGGAATGGTGTTACATGCATTCCAACCAAATGAACATGGGGATGATGTTGACATCATTGATACCTTCTTCGAAAGCCTAAAATCTGCTTCCACCACCCCTCTCTTTGGACATGGGTCAAGGTCTATCCAACTAGGGACATCAATGTTAATCTATGAATTGAAAGAAATGCATGGTATGTTAAATGTGTGTTTCTTGGCACTTCTGAGGTTACTAAAGATAAGGTAATTCCGAGCGTTATGTGTTGCTTGAAAACTATGTGAAGGAAAATAAAATGCAAAAAAGGTTGGGTGTTTAGTAAATATCATACCTTGTATGTCCGAATTATTGTATTCTATACAGAGAAGAATATGTTGATAAAGAGATATGTCCATAATGTGGGCATGACAGGTACAAGAAATCAGAAAACAAGGGTAAGACACATGGTCCTCATCATAAGGTATTGAGTCACATGCCTATATTTCCAAGGATTCAAAGGCTCTTCCGTTACAAACAATTAGCCGAGTTGTCGAGGTGGCATGCCTCACATAGAAGTGAACTAGAAGTTGTGAAAATCCCAATAGATTCATTAGCCATGAATCATATAAAGGGTACATTGCCCAATAAAATCAAAGATGAGGTACCGAGCCTTCGATTGAGCATAGGCATGGATGGATTTAACTCGTGTTCCCTCCAAAACACCAACTATTATGTTTGGAAAGTGGTAGTGATCAATAAAAATGCCCCCCATGGTTGTTCTGAAGGTTGAACATATTACGTTGGATTTCATAGTCCTGGATAGAAAATAAGTGAAGAGAATGGATGTCTACCTCCAACCACTGATCATTGAATTTAAGCAATTATGGGAAGGGATACAAGTATATGATGTATCAAGACACATCTAATTGGAAAGGTATTTTATGTTGCGTGGCATATGTGTGTACACACACACACAATTATCCAGGTGACTACGAGTTTGCTCTAACAGTAAGCATGTTGATTGATTTGTTCTTATCTATAACATTTTTTTGGCATACTCAATTTGGTGCAACTATATTTTTGACACTAACATGCCCTGACTACGAGTTTGCTCTAACGGTAAGCATGTTGATTGATTTGTTCTTATCTATAACGTTTTTTTGGCATACTCAATTTGGTGCAACTATATTTTTGACACTAACATGCCCTGACTACGAGTTTGCTCTAACAGTAAGCATGTTGATTGATTTGTTCTTATCTATAACATTTTTTTGGCATACTCAATTTGGTGCAACTATATTTTTGACACTAACACGCCCTGTATACAATAATATCACAGGTCTTGTAACAAATTGATGTCATGGACGTAAATATTGTTGACCTTCTATAAAAGCTAGGTGATGCAACCTAAATGCAGGTAGGCTATTAATGCCACCAACATTCAGACCTTAAGCCAAACCCTTCCTCAACTGTCTTGTCAAATTTGAACTTCAATGCCACAATGCTTCTCGAGGGCTCACAATGAATCTTACTAATTCATCACATGTGTAAATACCTCACAACAGATCACCATCCTTCGTGATTTGCTTTTGTCTGGGATCTGCAGTCTCAGTTATAAATTGAGAGTTTACATGTTCTTCTCAATGCAACCTATGGATTTGCAGCTAGCCTCCAATCTTTAACACGCAGAATATAAGTCCACCATCAATCCTAACAACTCGAAGTCACTCCTCAATCCTTACAATGGTTTGAATCTTCTCGAAGTTCTAACACGACCACACTTCTATGCCTTTAACGCAGATCAATGTTCATAAAACTAAGTTTAATTCATTGTACTAGAGTTTCCCATCATTGTTTGACCATACTGTGGTCATTATCAACAGGGTTTGTTTTCTATTGTCAACACTTGACCATATTTCCCAACACAGAGTATCAATGTGACTGAACTCAGATAATATCGATCTTCAACCAAAATTCATATCTCTAATGCTTTTACATTGATGTACAATTTATCCACAACGAATTCATTAACAGGTTGGGTGTTACTTCCTTTATCGATTTCAGTAACAAAACTGTCACATGTTCTTAGAAATGTGTTGATACTCTACGCCTCTGTATAAAAGTTCCTCCACCATGTAGTCATTTGCTGATAAATAAAAAACGATCTGATTATACAAGATGTCACGCAACCTTGGCCTTTACTTCCTCTCTATACACAGCTTTGTCTTCTATTCTCTCTTACACTCTATCTTTGCTTTTCGTTTCTTAGGCTGTGTAACCTAGCTTCCGATTTCAAACCAATATGGAGAGTGACTCACTTCTTACATTCAAGCGTGCATCAATCAGATACTCAGCATCTAAATCGAACTGAGGAACATACGTTTAAAATGTTCATTCCAACATGCTCATTTATAGAGCATAAACACATTAATACAGTGAAGCAATCACATACATAATTTCAGAAATACCAGAGAGGCATTTGTAACACAATAAGTGCATAAAATGAAATATCTCATTAAAAATTTATGTACTTAAATTTACAATACCAATCTACCTCTCTCAGGGCCTGATTATACTGTGTGGGAACGCAGCCCTGGCCTTATCTATACTTTGCCTCTATCTTCTTCCTGGCCTGGTTCTTTATTTCTTGGCCCCCTAAGCCTGCCAGCAGGATTACATTTTATACAAGGAAGCCTTCATTTCCATCTCACGAAACAACTACCTATACTTTTGCAACTAATTCCTATAAATCTGCAACTGATCCTAAGAATAAAGATTCGAAACTATAACTCACTACTCATATCAACACCTCATTTTTATGCCTCATAACTAACACGATGACTCGCTACTTCTTTAATTGACACTTCATTCCTCTAGAACCTTCCAAAACCAACTTTATGAACTTTATGGAGAATTTCCATATTTTACAAATAAATTTATAATTGAATTCCTCCTTGGACTAATAATAAGACCATAGGTCTACTCAGAATGTATTCTCGGTGAGAGAAAGATGATCCTGCATCAAAATCCCAAGGTAGAAAAGAAGCATAACCTCCTGGTCATGTGCCTTCAATATTCAAGCCTCCTGGATCCCACATCTTATGCTGTAGTTGATCATCTTCCATTGCCCTGATGCTGTAGACTTGTACCATCAACTATTCTTCATCACTGGCTGTCTTTCTTTTTCTGCAATATATTTTCTTGTCACTCTGCATAATCTTGTACAACTGATCGACTCCTCATCCATCCTGTCTCTTTCCTGAAACATTTGTATCTGGATGTCCTTCTCCACTATAGCATACACTTGCCTAGAAATATCCAAGACTTCCAAAGATTTTCTCCATTGATGCACAACAAGTTCACTGTTGCTTTCCTCAAAATATTCAACTTTGATTTGAGCTTCCATACTGTCTCTCAAGTCAATTTCCCCCTCTATTTTTCCTTTAACAAATGAAAGGAAATTTTGTTGCTACAAGGCAACTTAGATTCTTCAATCACTATCCCTACTTTATCTTCATTTGCTTCCACCTTCATGACAGTGTTCAGTAACTATCTTCTATCCTTATTTGTGCAACTTGAAGTTAAACAAAATTCATTAGCTTTAAAAGCATAAGGATCTTCAGCTTTAGCTGATGCATTCACTTTCAGCCTTCCATGTTGATTAGGATCTGTAAAATAGTCTTTGAGATCCTCATTAGACCTCTCATCAACATATCTATCCTTCTCTTCATCAAAATTTATAGGCAGTATGTTCTTTCCTCGTCCTGTAATCCCTTTAACTCTATCTCCTTGGGATAATTATGGATTATCATCTTCCTTTATGACAACTATAGATGGTTGTACATCTCCATGATCTACATCACCTGCATACACATAATCAGTTTGGCAACTGAAAATCACCTCTACCTTTTTAGATCCATAAACTTCTTTGACATCGTCTTCATGAGACAATGTTATGACAACTTCTAGAGGTTGTCTATCTTCATCACCTGCAATAAAAAAACAAATGATTAGTTTGAAAAACTAGAGATTCCTGAATCTCTGTTGATGCTTCAAGCATCCTTTCCTTGCATTGATCTGAACATCTCATATACTCAGTTATATTATCATCATGTCTCCCATCAACATATCCACTATAATTCTCTCCAAGAATTTCTCCTTGCCGAGGTTCACATATTTGAACCGCTTCCTCAAACTCAATTGTCCTGAGTGCTTCTACCTTTTCCAAACAATATTTTAGCATGTACCTCTTCTCTCTGGAAATTAGTTCCTTAATAGGCCATCTAGCTGTAATGTCCCCACCCATCTATCAAATTCTTGGAAGAGAACATGATGCCAATCTGGGGTTTTTACATAAACTCAGTCCATTAAATTGACAACAATTAAAATCAAATGTGTGCAGATGCAATTTAAAACAAACATGCACTGTGGAATAACATCATCCACACACATTACATGATGCCATTCAATTTAACACAGTCAACAAATTAATAAATTTGCAGAAGTAATTGCATATAAAAAAATACTCATCTTGTTGTAATGCTGTCCCAAACAACTAGCTATGTTGCTGCAACGTTCCACCCAACCATAGGCCAATTGTGTTCATCAATTCTCTCAACACAACTGCCACCCCTGAGCTGGGCATGATTCTTACAAGGAAAATGAAACATTCCAGCTCATGCACAACCAAAGCAATAGAAACCCATCTCGACCCCAACCTTCTTTTACACACAGCAACTCAAACTGGGCATGAATACCCATTTTCAGCAATGGGATTTGCAAATACGATGGCCATAGGTTTTCCCAAAAATGTGGGCACACCAAAAACGGATTGGGAGTGAGAAAATCGTCCACAGGGAACCAACCCGATTTTCCATGGGTCTTTTGGGCATCTAGATGGCCAAAATGGCCCCAATGAAACCCCAAATCAAACTCCCATACTCCCAACCACTCTGCAACACAAAAATGCCCTATTTTCCCACTGAAAACCAGGAAGACACAGGAAAAACATGGAGGAAAAACGCCCAGCCACTCCAAAAACGTGAGAGAGGCAAAACTGGTTGATGGGTAATGGCTGGGGGAGCAAATTCATGGCTCTTTTCTTGCCAAGGAAGCCAAACACGTTTTTCCATGAAGGGTGGCTTGCCCATACTCGAATTTGGACAGCCATACCTCTCCATTCCCAAGGCATTAACTTCCTCCACCAATTCTTGGGAGAATGAATGATTGGGTACAAAAGTCAACATGGGTAGTTGAGTGTTTGATGGGTTATCTCATTGACACTTGGCTTGACTTGATTGGCTCAAGGGTTTGAATGTTTTCCCTCCCAATTCCTTGTAAAATCATGCCCCCATCTCTTGTTGCATTGCATAGCTAGTTGTGGATATTTTATTTAAAATGCATATTTACATAATGTTCGCAATTCCATTGCGCATGGCTAGCACGTGAACCATACTTTTGTAGCACCTCTTCTAGTATACTAAGATGTACCTTCAACTCATCCAGTTCCTTGTCAAACTCCTCTTAACTCATCTTCTTTCCTCTACCATATGTTGTGGAATTCACTTTCCTTTCGCTGTGGCTTCTCTTTGAATATGCACCATGAATTCCACTAGTCATATTTTATTCCTTCGGTGGACTCTCTTTTCCCACTCATGAGCCACAACAAGCCTTTCCCATCTATGTAACAAGTCGGCCACTTGTCACCAGTACCAAGTCATCCTCTTGGTATACTGTTCGTTCTCTGCAATAGAACCCCTCTTGAGAAGGCCTTCTCCTCAGCTTATGCACATCAACTGCTGATGTTCATCTCATCGCTTGAGAACCTATACTGTTCTCTTTCTCTACTCAACAATTTATCTTGCTATTTTCTTCCACCAGCTTCACTCTTCTGTTGGTATAATTCTCTTTAGTTTGCAAACACAATTAATTCATAACCAGAATTTAAATCACAACTCATACCTGGAAATCCTTCCGAGGATTTCATTCTCCCACTCTTCCTTTGGCTGGAATTAACAATCAAACTTCAAATCTGAAACTACATCCTCTCTGTCTCATCATGCTTCTGTTGCGCCCTCTAATTTCTCTTCCACAATTCTGTCCAACTGGGGTTGTCACTGTCTACAAAAATCTATTGCAGATCTCCTCTGCTTCAAAGCAAACGATCTTCCTTCTAATTTTCCTTGAGAACGAAAATATCTGTGCTCTTCCTCTAAGAGATGCTACCTGCACATTAGTTCTTTCAAATTAATTTAAAAACTGAAAAGAGTTTCTTGCTTACCAAATCTTCAAGCAATTCTCTCCAACTATGTGCCTTTGGCTAAAATTATCTTCATTTCTGCAAATATTCTATTGCAACACCTCTCACAGGTTCTCTGCATGTCTTCCTTCTTCACATTTCAGAGTTTCCAATTTCTGACTTACTCTTTCAAAGAGTACTTCTCCTCAATCTTGGAATTTTACTACACTCTGATACCACTTTGATGCAACCTAAATGCAGGTAGGCTATTAATCCCACCAACATTCAGAGGCTAAGCCAAACCCTTCCTCAATTGTCTTGTCAAATATGAACTTCAATGCAACAATTCTCCTCAAGGGCTCACAATGACTCTCATTAATTCATCACATGTGGAAATACCTCACAACAGATCACCATCCTTCGTGATTTGCTTTAGTCTCGGCTCTGTAGTTTTAGTTATAAATTGAGACTTTACCTGTTCTTCTCAATGCAGCCTCTGGATTTGGAGCTAGCCTTCAATCTTTAACACGCAGAATATAAGTCCACCATCAAGCCTAACAACTCGAAGTCACTCCTCAACACATTCTTCAACGACTCTATCTCAATACCCAACATCAAGATGATTTGTGTCAAAACCTAAGACAAATGACATTAAACAAACAGACGGTTTCTTCTTACAATGAATGTTCATATAACAAAGTTTAATTCATTGTACTGGAGTTTCCCATCATTGTTTGACCATACTTTGGTCATTATCAATAGGGTTTGTTTTCTATTGTCAACACTTGACCATATTTCCCAACACAGGGTATCAATGTGACTAAACCCATATAATCTTGATCTTCAACCATAATTGAGATCTCTAATGCCTTGTCATCGGTGTACAATTTCTCCACAATGAATTCGTTAACTGGCTGGGTGTTACTTCCTTTATCGATTTCAGTAACAAAATTGTCACATGTTCCTAGCAATGTGTTGATACTCTGTGCCTCTGTATAAAAGTTCCTCCACCATGTATTCACTTGCTGGTAAATAACAAATGATCTGATTATACAAGATGGCAATGGCATGCAACTTTGGCCTTTTCTTCCTCTCTACACACAACTTTGTCTTCTATTCTCTCTTACACTCTATCTTTTCTTTTTGTTTCTTGGGCTGTGTAACCTAGCTGCCGATTTCAAACCAATATGGAGAGTGACTCAGTCCACACATTCAAGCATGCATAAATCAGACACTCAACCTCTAAATCGAGCTAAGGAACATACGTTTAAAATGTTCATTCCAACATGCTCATTTACAGAGCACAAACACATTATTACAGTGAAGCAATCACGTACATAATTTCAGAAATATCAGAGAGGCATTTGTAACACAATAAGTGCATAAAACGAAATATCTCATTAACAATTTCTGTACTTAAATTTACAATACCAATCTACCTCTCTCAGGGCCTAATTATACTGTGTGGGAATGCACCCTTGACCTTCTCTATAATTTTCCTCTATCTTCTTCATGTCCTGGTTCTTTATTTATTTCCCCCCTAAGCCTGCCAACAAGATTACAGTTTATACAAGTAAGCCTTCACTTCCAGCTCACGAAACAACTACCTATACTTTTGCAACTAATTCCTATAAATATGCAACTGCTCCTAAGAATAAATATTCGAAACTATAACTGCCTACTCATATCAACACCTCATTTCTATGCCTATAACTAACACAATGACTCACTACTTATTTAATTGACACTTCATTCCTCTATAACCTTCCAAAACCAACTTTATGAACTATGGAGAATTTCCATATTTTACAAATAAATTTATAATTGAAATCCTCCTTGGACTAATAATAAGACCCTAGGTCTACTCATAATATAGATTCTCGGTGAGAGCAAGATGCTCCTGCATCACTAGGTGGTCCAACCACATACGAAAGCCGGTGTACGACTGCTCTAGGGTATTTTCTTGTAGAAAATAACCCTTATAGCAGGCTTGCATATGCTTTGAATGGTAAAATTGAGAGAACTTGGAGACTTGAAATAATCACACTGACATAATGGATGAGGGAATATGACACAAATAAGGAGAAGGAAATTGCAAAATTGTCCGATTTAAATGGGGAACCTATGTTCGACGATCCTGGATTTTTTGACACCTATGTTGAGAAAATTCCCATTGGGATGAAAAGGAAATCTGTATTTTATGAGCTTCCATATTGAGATCATTTTAAGATCCCTCCCTTACTAGATCCTATGCATATATTAAAAATTGTTTCATCTTCTTTATGGAGAACACATATCGTTCAAACAAAGTCAAACATTGGATGTTAGGAGAGATATTATTTCTTCAAATACTAAAAAGAGGCACTGGCCAAGAATAGAAAGTAGAGGAGACGCTGGTCCCTCTTGGTCTTTTAAAGAAGGTGATGTCCCATGGATTTTGAAGAAAGATAATCATTACATGGTGAAGAATGTTATATTGGGTGTGAAGGCATCTTCTTCATATAAGTCAACTCTAAGACGTTGCTTCACTGTACACAGACATTTTCCGGGGTTGAAATCACATAACCATATGAACCTTCTAAGGGTATTTATCTCTAATACATGATTTTTTTCCCGTAGTGAAGGTTAAAATATACTATGCCATCAAAGTTTTGTGGCCATTAATTATGTGTACTATGTATATTTTGTAGTGTTATTATCCTTTGCTCATGCACGATTGTGTGAACCATTACTTCCCCCAAGACTTGTGACGTGCCATATTGAAATTATCTGCATTTTTACATTGGATCACATCAAAGGAGATTCATATGGCTATCACTCCTTGGTGGCATCGAGAGATAAATAAGATTGTTTATTTGTTTGAGAAGGAACTACCCACAAGTTTTATAGTCTTGCAGGTTCATCTTCTAATTCACCTGCCTGATGAGGTTGAATTAGTTGGCATGCTCTAATGGCATTGGATGTTCTTCTTAGACAGGTATATGAAAAAATTGAAGGGTTCTTTCGTCAAAGGGAAAATCTAGAGGGATATATCGTAGAGGGGTACATTCTATACGAGTCCTTCTATTATGTTAGTGACTATATCAAGTAAATCGATGACTCACCTGGTTCATTTGTTTGGGATGATAATCGAGATGAGGAAAAAAGGGAAGGGGAGCTACTCCAAATGAACAGAAAAAGGTGCATGATAAAGATTAATTCATTTATCTTTTATCAAATTTGTAGAGATCAACTATTTACATTGAAGTTGATATTATATATTTGATCTCATACTGCTCTTTTTGAATTCTTGTATCCCTCAACAAATTTGAGAATTGATGCCATCAATAAATTCGTTCTTTACAATGTGGAGGAAATGCAACCATGGGTCGCATTGTATGAAGAGAAAACAAGGAAATGGGAAAGTGACATGAAAGAATTCAGAAAGTTGAATGGTAGAAGCATGCCTTATCATGATCATTTAAAAGAAAATATGCCAAAAATATGTTCCAACAGTTGGTTGGCTGACTAGGTCACATAGAAATATGTCGCGTCCGGTTGTTACCCATGTGGAGAAGATGATGCACTAAACATATGGTTTGAATGTAACAACATTGTAATAATATCTATGAGTACCACATTCAATTTATATTGGGCATTTGAATTGTAACATGTATTATGTATTTATTAATGATCTGGTTATTAGACACATGGCATTGTCCTTTGTTTGCATTTTTATTGGTGCATTTGTTCCCATCAATGCGGGTATATGGACATCATTTTTGTATTGAGAATGTCGATGGTGGACATCTCACACAAGTTTGTGGAGTGGAGGTCGAGTTTGACCAATCTAGTCATGATAGCTACCGTGTTTAAAATAATGTTGGAAAGATACAATATATCATACAAGTGGACTTATCATATTTTCAATGTATTATTTTTACGTGCAAGCGATGGGATACATTCGATATGAGTAATGTAAAGGAAGATCATGATAGTGGGATAACATCTATTAACTCTAAAAAATGTGGGTTGAAACTAAGGAGCACTATGTTTTCCCAAAACAATGCAACTAAGTGTTTTTTTACCTAGATGTGTTGGATGGGGATCAATGGTTCATATTAAGACATGATCTAAGATCAAAACATATTTTTGAGAATGACAATTTTATATTAATGCTAAGAGAAGAACATAATTAGGTTGATGGCAACGAACAATGATATGTAAATGTTTTATTTCGACATTAATTGATATTGTGAATGTGTCATTTTATTATGGGTATTTATAAGTGACCAATTATTATTTTTCTTTATTTTATAATGTTGTATATGAAAAGTTTTCTTGATCCCGGTGAAATCAGGTCATCTTGTTTGCCCAGGGCTCAAGGAAAACCATGTAAAGGTATGCTCTGTACATGGGTCTAGAATTTGTTTCCTCTCTTGGAATACAAAATATTTTGGTTATAGGAAACTCTTTAATGATCATCTCGCAAACCAGAAAAGACATTTCGCCTAAGGATGAAATTGTTGCAATATTATAATCTCACATTGGTGATCTTGTGTGTCGTATCGATGAACTCAGTCTGGTGCATATTCATAGAAGCAACAATCAAGTAGTTGATCGCTTAACGAACCTTAGCAAAGGAGAAATAAGTAAAAGTGGGGGCCAATCTTATACCTGTTGGCTCCCCTAAGCAATTCATTATGAATTTGAAATATCCGATCATGATATTCATGAATTCCACTTGGTGGAGGTTCGTAACTCTAAGCGAGGGCATTAAAGGAGACATTACTCCACACATGGGAGAAGGGTCGCGAGTTTGCGTCTTATCACTTGAAGTTTGGGGCACAATAATATGGATTTGCAGCTCATTTTTGGGAAGCAATGTGGTATTTTCTTTGTCTTTCCTGATTGATTGACGGTATGGGAAGGAACACACTGGGTGACTAAGTTCTCAAGGCATTAATTTCATCCACCAATTTGGACTGCCATTAACTGAAAAAATATTGGATATGAAAAGTTAACAACCATTTACAACAGTCATATTGAAAATACATTAAATAGTACTTACAACATAAAATATGATTTTGATATATTTTAATTATTCTCATATTTATTGTTTATTATAATTTTTTATGTTGTATTATATTAACATATGTTTATGTCAACTTGTAAATTACTAAGCAATAATTGAGATATCATAAAGTTGATGACTTATTCATATAATACAGTAGTACAGATTTATTTTAAAGTCGAAATTATTTAAAAATTATGATATTAAAAAAATCAAACCTTAAATGTTCATGGGATCACATCATTGATTGCATAGATGAAAACTGATATGAAAATGTTTTATTTCGACATTTATAATATGGATGTGTCATTTTATTATGAGTATTTATAATTGGCCAATTATTATTGTTTTCTTCATTTTATGGGTGTTTTATAATTGATCAATTAAATTAATATATTTATGTTAACTTTTTAATAACTAAGTAATATTTGAGACATCACAAAGTTAATTATGTATACAGTAATAAAGATTTAATTTAAAGTAAAATTTATTTAAAAAATGATGATATTAAAAAATCAAACTTTAATTGTAATATTAATAATATGAACTATTAAGTAATTTTAATTAAAGATATATTTTTTTATCTTCTTTTATATTTAATATAAAATTATATAATTATTTTTATGACTTAACAAAAAGATTTAATAAAACAAATTGATTTAAAGAATTAATAAAATATGTTTTATAATTGTTCTCATGATCTAATTTTTGTTTTAATTAAATAATTAATTTAAAAAATCAATGATTTTTTTTATTATACATAATTGTTATAGTCTTTTAATAAGCAATATGTTATGATTATTATTTGCAATATTAATAATATGAAATATTATTGTCTCGGTCATTTTAATTGAAGGTATTTTTTATCTTCTTTTATATTTATTATAAAAATATATATTTATTTTCATGATTTAACAAATAAATTCAATAAAACAAACTGATTTAAGGAATTAATAAAATATGATTTAGGATTGTTGTCATGATTTAACATTGTTTATTTGGAGAATTAATTTTAAAAATCAATTATTTTTTTAAAGATTGTTTTAATATTTTAACAAGCAAGACGTTATTATTATTTGTAATATTAATAATGTGAACTATTATCGTTTGGTCACTTTAGTTGAATGTATTTATTTATCTTTTTTTAATAATATATTTAATAAAAAAATATTTAATTATTTCTATGATTTAACAAAAAGATTTAATAAATCAAATTGATTTTAACAATTTATCAGTTAATATGATTTATGATTGTTTTCATGATTTAATATTGTATGTAAACATGTTTAATCAACATATTGTATTTTGTTGAGCAAAAAATAATTCACCTTAAAGAAAAGTTGAATATTATGTAAGATTAATGGCATAACTTTTTGCAATAACAATCAATATTAAACGATATCATAAAACTAAAGTTAAACAACTCAAACAACAACAACATTAACAATATACATATCAAATATCCACATATATCAAAACATATCAAATATACACATATATCAATATACATTTTATAACTCAAACAACAACAACATCAACAATATATGTCGAAAAAAACATAATATACATGAGCGATATACATATCGATATACATCTCATGAAAATCAATAAACATGTCATGCATATATCAATATCCATTTCACATATACGTTTCATTGTAATCAATAAACATACATTTTATAAATCAAACAACAACAATATCAACATGATATGAATAAAAACATAATATACATGAGCGATATACATATCAATATACATCTCAAATATACATTTAATCAAAATCAATAAACACATCATAAATATATATCTCAAGTGAAATATACAACATCGAATATACATTTCAAATATAGGTAGTGATAATTAGGCATATCTCGCCATGTCAAATATAATATCTCTCCATCAGGAGGAAGAGGAGGTGGTGGATCGACCAAAGATGATGTTGGTGACACATGTGGATCAAGAGGAGGAGGTGGTGGATCGGTAAAAAAATATGTTGGTGGCACATGTGGATCAAGAGGAGGAGGTGGTGGATCGGTCGATGGTGATGCTGGTGACACATCAGGTGGAGGAGGAGGAGGAGGAGGAGGAGAAGGAGGGGATACTGGTCGTTCTGGTGGAAGACTTGGTGGTGGATAATCATGTTGTTCACTAGCTCTAGAAGCATCATTCTTAGTAGATGAGCCAGATGAATAGGACTCAACGTGGTCCCTCAACCTCGAGGTTGAGGGCACCAACAACATGACACATCGATGCTGTCATGTCATGGGGAAGGGTATCCCTTATATTTGATAGCTCCGAGAATTATAAAATGTATCGAACAATCATTAGTCGAACTCCTTGTCTAGCCATCATACGACATATGTAGTCTTCCATCTTATTCCGAACTCTACGAACCGGACTACGTGGAAGACAATTTCTATGTACTGCAAGATGATAATAATGAGAACCTGGCTCATCCATATCCTCATCTCGAGGAGGCACTTCCCCACCATATGAGCCAATATCTACAAAAAAATAGAGAATTATAATCAGATAGTTGAAACAAAATGTTACAATAAATTATATGTGAATTAAATAAGGAAAAAAATATGCTACTATATTATTTATCAAAACATATCGATAATAATGCCTCTCTCATCTAGTGGCTTGTGTTGAGTAAAAAGGATGTTAGGTCATCCTCTCCAATCCATTCTACATATGGATACTATACAAGATTGAAGGCAGGATCGTCCTCTCCAACCAAAAAATCACAAATCTCTTGATTGACCAAACTACATGGCCACTCCGAGTGGTCATTCTTGGGAAACAACTGCCCCCACATGCGCATATGTGCATCAGTCACATGCCTAGAGGTTTTCGGGTAATCTAGGTCAAATGGCATGAAACCTATAAAAAAGATAAATAACTCTTATGCGAAATGGAATAATCCCCTACCATAAAAAACTTAGTTACAACAATCTAAAGAAAAACAAAATTGTCTCAAAAATATCATTGACCACCTAATCAGTCGGGGTCTCTGTACAAAACTATCTACATAGTACATCAATGAGAAACTAATGCATTTCCCATGAGAGGTAGAGTGTGCCAGTGCTTTGATAATAAGAGAAAGGAACCTGGCATGCTCTGCACCAAGTGCATGTAATCACAACTAGCAACCATCAAATTGGAACTGCATAGTGTCTACAATGTTAGGGATGACATATATTTGGAGGTACGCTTATTGGCACTCTCTTGCAACCATGGGTGGTAGATATAGGAAATGGGGCCAATGATCCCCCTCTTAGACAACCTAGTGATGAAATAAACATCCTCCTATGTGGACCGATCTCACAGATCGAGACCTACCCTAAAATCCTGGCTACCATGATCCCAATGATGGATCAACTGTTACAAAAACAAGGATCCCCCCTGAGAGATATATCCTCCTCATAAAACTTGAGGAGGCCAACAATCCTTAGAAGGGTGTGTGTGTGTGACCAATAATAGGGTGAGGAATCATCTCCCTCTCTCCCTCTCTATCCTCACACCAATGCACAAAGTTGTATGAGTTGGGTTGATGATGCTATGTGCACCTCATCATCATCTCTGATTCACGTAAAATTATTCTTGAGCACATATATATATAGATAAAACAATTTGAAACTATAACATGAACACACATATATAGTCATTTTGTATTTATCAATTACTGAAACTAATTTATTTTTGCAAAAAAAGTGGTAAAGTAACCAGTGCACCTAAAATAAATTATCCGCACCATAGATGGTGTGCTACAACAGAAATAGAGCACCGCAAATATTACAGTGCTTAATGTTTTATTGTGCACCTGTGTGATGTATGGGCCGTAATCGATGCGACGTATGGGTCAAAATACAATGGTGACATTTTTTGTTCTATATTTACAATGATAGTGCGTTGTGTTACATAACGCATCATTAATAGTGTGTTCAGTGACATTGACACACCATTTATTTTATTTTATTATGGCAGTGCATTATATTGGGATTAACACATTGGTTCAATTTTTTGTAGGTGTCAGTGTGTTGTTTTTAGGAAGCACCATGACTATGCATTATAAGGTAGGGATGTGTTATGTTATATATCGCACCAATAATGGTGCATTATGAAGAATGAAACACACCAATGTGTCTTTATTTTTATTTAGATTTTTTGGCAGTGCAGTGTGTTTTTTAACACACCGAAAATATTTTGTTTTTTTTTGGAAAATACGTTTTTTTTATGACCGCATTGGTCACAGTGCAAAATATGAGACTTAACACACCGATGATTTTTTTCTTATATGTCTAAAGAAGCGGTGCATTCTTTTAAAGAACACACCGTTATTGATGTGTTGTACTGAAACGTGTGCACCATTGAGTTTTTAATATTTATTTTAATATTGCGGAGTGTTAACTTGGACTTAGTGCACTAGTTAGTTTTTTTTAAGGTTTACGTATCGGTGCATTTTTTTAGGACATACTGGCGATGCTACTTGTAAATTGACAGGACACATTAACGCAGTCTGGTGCCATTCGAATGATTAAATCACACCAAGCATTTTTTGTAAATTGAAAAAATGGGAAAATTAAAGATGAATTTTAAATTTTAATACGCTGAAATTGTAGATGAGGTGAGAACCAATTTACCTGGTTTATTTCAGCCCAAGGAGGCATGGTTGCCCCAATGCGAAAAAATGGAAATGTGCACTATTATCCAAAATTTGAAAATGAATACAATTCACCAGGAAATCTATTAAAACGTGGAAGTGAAACTATAGAGCACTGTAAGTAGGGAAGTCGTGAGCAAAGGGTGAGCATCGATGCTTCTTGGATAGTTGGAAGCATGAAATGTAAGGTAAAAATGATTTTATAGTCGATAATTATGTTTATGATACCCTACCTCGGTGCACTCAACATCAAGGCGCATTGGTGCGTTGTTGTTTAGGAGCGATAATATATTTTTTAAATAAAAAAGACAATCTTTTTAAACAGGTGACATAAATACGATGGTCTGTTGTAAATAAACACTCATTAGTGCTTGTGTAAGTATGTCATGTAGCAGATATATTTGGGTCTAAGTGTAAATTTCCTGGTTGTTAGCACTATTATATTTACCAATGCGCCTATTTTTTATATGCACCGGTACTATTATAGTTTTAAGAACATCACCTAGGGAATTTTTAATTTTTTTAAATTAATATTTATTTAAGCAATCACTATATCCACATGTGTTGCGTCCTTATCATGAGAATTGATGATTTTTCTGTCTCAAATAGAACTGATGTGTGGTTTTTAAAATAAAAATGATGCAGTGCATTACATTGGATGCAATGTATCGTTATGCTTTTATTTTAATATAATTTTTTTGGTGGTGCGTTGTGTTTTTTAATGCACCGAAAATGATTTATTTTTGGTGATGCATTGTGTTTAGGAACACATTGGTCACGGTACAAGATATGAGACTAAATGCATTGATGATGTTTTTGTTGTATGGCTAAATAGGCGGTGTGTTCTTTTAAAGAACACACCATTATTGGTGCATTGTAGTGAAATAGACGTACCGTCAAGTTTTTTAGTTTTTATTGTATTACCGTGGTGTATTAAATTGGACTTAGTGCAAGGGTTAGATTTTTTTATGATTAGGTATCGGTGCGTTGTTTTTAGGACGCACTGACATGATGCTATATTAACTGGATACATTGGTGCAGCGCTACCTGTAAATTATTTGGACGAACCAACATGATATGATGCGAGCCGAATTGTTAAATCACACCGTGCATATTTTTTTTAAATTGAAAAAATGGGCAAATTAAAGACGAATTTTAAATTTTTAATCCTCTAAAACTATAGATAAGAAGGTAAGAAACAATTTACCTGGTTTCTTTTCCCCCGAGGAGGCATGGTTTCCCCATTGAGAAAAAAAATGTGCACTATTTTCCAAAATTAAAAAAATGAATCAAATTCACTAGGAAAGCTATCAACCCATGGAAGTGACACTATAGAGCACTACAAGTAGGGTGGTTGCAAGTAGAGGGTAAGCACTGATGCTTCTTTGGGTTGTTGAAAGCAAAAAATGCAAGGTAAAATGATTTTACCATCGATATTATTTTTAGTAATAGCTACCTTGATGTGCTCGACGTCAATATGCATCGGTGTATTATTGTTTAGGAGTGCACCAATACATTATTTTTTAAATTAAAAAAAACAATATTTTTAAACAGATGACATAAACACGTCGATGCATTGTAAATAAAGATGCATCAGTGTTTGTCTAAGTATGTCACACACTGTAGATATGGTCTAAGAGTAAAAAAGCTGGTTGTTAGCAGTATTATGTTTACTAGTGCACCTATTTATTAAACGAACCATTGTTGTTATAGTTGTAAGTGCACCACTTAGGGAATTTTTAATGGTTTTTAAATTAAATGTTTATTGAATAACCAACTACTATACGCACATGTGGTGCATTCTTCTCACGAGCACCGGTGCTCTTTCTATCTCGAAGAGCACCGATGTGTGATTTTTAAAATAAAAATGATGGTTTAGTGTTTTGTAATATTAAAGGTTAATCGATGCGCATTATAATTTACACACCTATGCATTATGTTATAAAGAGAGCTGGTACATCTTTTTGATTAAGATGCACCAATTAAAAAACCTCCACAAAAAACTCGAGTCGCCTACCTCCACTAGCAAACTCCACTATAAACGGAGAAATCATAAATTTTTCGAGGAGGTTTGGAAAAAACTGTTACAGAGAAAAACTTCCCATGGATTGGGGTAGACCAAAACAGACAAAGTGACACCAGAAATCAACTCGAATATCAAGTATGCTATATAAATATGAAATGCCAACAACAAAAAGAGAAAAATATTACCTCAACCGGATGTTCAAAGAAGACCACCGTTGAGCTTGCAATCCAATGCTCCTTACCTACAACTTGTCCTCAACAACAAATATGTACGAGCATATAAAATATATATAAATTGTTAGCATATAAACTAGCATAATCCATTAACATATAAAACAAATACCCAATGAGAATAACATAAACATTTGTAACATGCATCGGACGAGAAAAGAGTATTTCTATTAATGTAATGAACATAAGTACATAATGACAACCTTCTGTACGAAACTCGTTGAAACCGAGAAACTAAGTTCCTCCACCTAGGCCTCCACCACTTCAATCATCCATGCAATTGCAAGCTCACAAATTCAAGGAGTAATTGGGTTCCTTCTTCACAAGATAGGGAAGAGCTTGGGAGATGAACATAAAACAGTTCAAACAACAAGGATAAAGGGATGCAGACTCAAGGAAATGTAAATGGGGCAAAATTTCTCCAGAATTTCCTTGCTCTCTAGTTTCTCCTCCCTCAAATTCTCCATAATGGCTCAATATATAACACTCAAAATAGTTGGAGGGTCGAATCAGAGCGTTTTTCAGCATATGGAAGGCCAAGGATCAAAATGGTCGTTACTTGGGAAGGAAAACTTGAAATATTTTTAATTTTGATCATGAAACCCAATGTACGTGGGAAGTAATGGATCATCCTGTGCATACACATGTTGTAGTGTTGTTCACCCACGTACATCAACAAAAACGTGATTTTTAGGGGTTTAACTGAGCAAGAGGGACAATATGAGTCTGCATAGGGACATGGTAGGCCTTCAAGGCATGTTGCATAAGGTGTGGAAAATCATGCTATAACAAAAACCTCTGCTACAAAATGTTTTTCTTGTAGTGGTTTGACCTAATTTTAACGTGCCAAGAAAAAATTATGGCAACCTTCCCAAAACTTGTTTTTTTTTCTTTCCCAAGGGAGAAATTGTACGGAGTTCCACATGTCTAATTTTTTGGCTCTGATTATGAAATTTCTACCACATATACTATGGTATGTCTTTTTTCTGATGCAATAGGTATCACTCATTTTAGATATCTCAATCTCCATATGTATCAATTTCAACTAGAACACCTACTCAAGACTAGTTTTTTGACTAGTCAAAACCTTACCTTCTCTAGGGCATAAATCCAAACCTGTAATGAATCGGGACTTAAAATTAATAACATAGATAGTTAATCGTGTCCTATGAGGATCCTTCAAGTTTCATTATTTGAAGCATTCCCCCCAAAAAAATTATAGTGAATATTTCGAGATGACTCATTTTGAAAGAATCCAAGCTCTAATACCAAATGTTATGCAACAAACTCTCAAAAGAGCATATAATATGAAAGAGAGAGTAATCCAGTGCCTTTAGAATGAATAAAATAGATAAATAAGAAGTCTCTTCAAGGGGGAAACCTCCTTATACAATTTATCAAAGGCTTAATAGATTACCGTAAATCATACAAGAATATACTTGAGTTTGATTAACCTTAAACACGAGATGAAACCATAAAGAATTCCAAGTATTGTTATGATCAAAACGAAAGCATGTCAATATTCCATAAGAAATGGAAGGATAAGAATCATAATTTTGACCAAAGAAAGAGGGGTTTCAATCCTCCTCATTTTAGAAATCAGCAAAGACAACCACCATAGGGTGTGATTAAGCCAACTAAGAAGATGGGAGATAAGCTAAGAGAGCCACTCCAATGTTCAGGATGTGGAGAGGACCATCTACTTATATTGTCCACATTGAAATGGAGTGCCAAGCATGTTCACAACAACCAAGTGGCTGAAATTGTGGGTGAGTTGGCAAGGGACTTCCATAGAATCTATGTTGCACTAGAAGGATGCCAAGCATATAATCAATTAGTTGTGGTTGAGGTTGAAGTTAATATTGATAAGAAATCTATTTCTATTTTGATTGACCATGGATATAGTCACAGTTATATCACTCCTAATTTTTTTGATATTTTTGTGTTTAAGAAAACAAAGCATAATAAATCATGGCTGGTCCAACTAGCCACTAGAACCAAGAGGAAAGTTAGTGAAGTAGTGGATAAATGTCCATTAGGAATGGATGGACTCTTCACATGGGAAAATATGAATATTTTTCCACTTGGTTTTGATAATGTTCTCATTGGAATGGATTGGTTGGAAGAACATAAATATAAATTTTATTGCTACAACATGACCTTTGAATGCATGGATCAAAAAGGAAACCCAAGGATAGTAAAGGGATTTCCAAAGGTAGTTTCTATTAGACATATTTCAACCTTGCAACTGAAGAAGTTCTTTACAAAAGGTTGTCACTTGTATGGACTTGTAGCTCCATATTCTAATTCACCTACCCGACGAGGTTGAATTAGCTAGCATACCCTCATGTCATTGGATGTTCTTCTTAGAGAGGTACATGATAAAATTGAAGGCATTTGTTCGTCGAAGGGAAAAACCAAAGGGCTCTATGGTAGAGGGGTACATAGTATACGATTATTTCTATTACGTCAGTGACTACATCAAGCAAATTGATGACACACTAGGGGCAATGGTTTGGGATGATGATCAATATGAGGACAAAAGGGAAGGGGGGATACACAAAATGAATGGAAAAAGGAGCATGAAAAAGAGTAAGTCATTTCTATTTTATCAAGAGAACAATTATTTACATAGAAGTTGATATTATATATTTGATATCATATTGTAGAGAACAATTATTTACATAGAAGTTGATATTATATATTTGATATCATATTGTAGAGAACAATTATTTACATAGAAGTTGATATTATATATTTGATATCATATTGTTATTTTTGAATTCTGGTATACCTTAGCAAATTTGGAAATTGATGCCCTTAATAAAAAAATTCTTTACAATGAGGAGGCAATGTGACCATGAGTTGCATTGTATGAACAGAAAAGAAGGAAATGGAAAAGTGACAGGAAATAATTAAGATGGTTGAATGGTAGAAGCATGCCTTATCATGATCATTTAAAAGAAAATATGCCAAAGATCTATTCCAATAGTTGGGTGGTTGACCAGGTCATAGAGAAATATGTCACGTCTAGTTGTTACCCACGTGGAAAAGAGGATGCACTAAACATAGGGATCGAGTGAAACAACTTTGTAATAATCTCTTTGAGTAACACGTTCAATTTATAATGCATATTTGAATTGTAGCATGTATTATGTATTTATTATTGCTTTGGTTATTAGACATAAGAGATCGTCAAGTGTTCACATTTTTATTGATGCATTTGTTCCCATCTATGTGGGTATATGGACATAATTTTCTCATTGAGGATGTCAATGATGGAAATATGGCATAGGTTTGTGTAGTGGAGTTCGAGTTTGACCAATCTAGTTGTGCTAGTTACCGCGATCAAAACATAATAGAGGGGAATTTAGGTTACATTGGAAAGATACAAGAGATCATGCAAGTGGAAATCTCATCTTTTCATTGTGTTATTTTTAGGTACAAGTAGCGGGATACATTCGATGTATGTAATGTAAAGGAATATCATGATAGTATGCTAATATCTATTAACTCTAAAAAATGTGGGTTGAAACAAAGGAGCCCTATGCTTTTCCAAAACACTGCAACAAAGTGTTTTTTTACCTATATGTATTGGATGGGGATTGTTGGTTCGTACTAAGACATTATCGGAGATCATAACATCCTTTTGAGAACAACAATGTTATATTAATGCCAAGAGAGGACGATAATCATGTTGATGGAAATGAACATTGATATGTAAATGCTTTATTTTGACATTAATTTATATTGTGAATGTGTCATGTTATTATGGGTATTTATAATTGACCAATTATGTTTTTTTTTCTTTGTTTTACAATCTTGGATATGAAATTTTTTCTTGATTTTGGTGAAAATCAAACCATCTCGTTTTCCTAGGGCTTGGGGAAAGCCACAAATAACTAGGTGGGTATAATTTGTACATGGGTCTAGACTTTGTTGCCTCTCTTTGAAAAAACATGTTTTGGTTATAGGATACTCTTTGTTGATCATCTCACGGACCAGAAAAGTCATTTTCCCAAGGGTAGAATGATTAGTAGATTTGAATCTTGTATTGGTGATATTGTGCATCATATCAATGAAATCAGTCTTGTGCATATTCACAGAAGCAACAATCAAGAAGTTGATCACTTAACGAACCTAGATTCTAACCTTAGCAAAGGGGAGATAAGCAAAAAAATTGTGCAACCTTGTACCAATTAGATCCCCTAAGCGATTAATTATAAGCTTGAAATATCCGATTATGATATGCATGAATCCTACTAGGTGGAGGTTTGTAACTCTAAGTGCGGGCATTAAAGGAGCCATTACTCCACACATCGAAGAAGGATCACGAGTTCACGTCTTATCACTTGAAGTTCGGGGGCATGGTGATATGGATTTGTAGCTCATTTCTAGGAATCCATATGGTATTTTTCTTGTATTCCCTAATTGGTTAACAATTAGGAAAGGATTGCGTTGGGTGATTGAGTGCTCCATTGCTAGATTTGTTAGATTTTTTGTGTCGTACTTTGCTCTAGGTTGGTCATGCCTTTCTAGGGTTGGTATCATCTTTGATCGGATGGGGTTAGAGCCCTTCCCTATCATTCTTTTGAAGGGATGGGAGTCTGCTTCGTGGAAGATTGCTTTTTAGGAAATTGTGGCAAGGGGTAACATGAAATCCAAGGAGGGTGACATGAAGGTAGATCAAATTCACAAATGGAAGGACTCCCATTAGCCATTCATGATGTAACCACTCATGTTTCCTTGCTTGACTACCCTTTTGATGATTTTAAGCATGAGGGTAGGGTGTAGAGTGTTGAGTTGGAAAAATGGACTATTACTATGGATGTGCACCAAGAATTGTTGGATGGAAGCCAATCTCGGATTATAAGGAATGTCGAATGTAGGTCCATTAAGGAGGACTTGGTATACAAGATGAATGATGCCATTGTTAATATCCCCATCTTTCCTACTCTGTAGGAAGAATTTGGGAATGTATACAGTCCTGGTTTTCAACTAGGTAGATGTTTTTTTTGTGTGTTTTCTCCTTGGAAAGTAAACTTATAGCAGTAAAACCCTCTTAGTTATATATTTACTAGTATCGAGGTTGCTTGTAGAAGTTGGAATGTTGGAAATAGTCTTTTGGGATGCAGATGTGGGTTATCTCCTACAATGTTTTGTAACTTCATGGTTGTGTTTTAACAACTTTCTAATATAAAATTCTACATGCTTTTGTTAAAAGAAATGTTGGATATGAAAAACTAACCATTCACAACTATCATATTGAAAATACATTAAATAGTACTTCGAACATAAAATGTGATTTTGATACATTTTAATTATAGTCATGTTTCTTGTTTATTATACCAAATTTATGTTGTATGTCATAGTCAACTTGAAACTTACTAAGCAATAATTGAGATATCATAAAGTTGATGACTTATTCAGATAATACAATAGTAAGATTTATTTTAAAGTCAAAATTATTTTAAAATGATGATATTAAAAAATAAGACCTTAAATGCTCATGGGATCACATCGATGATTGCATAGACGAAAATTGATTGGTAAATGTTTTATTTCGACATTTATAATGTGGATGAGAGTAGTCTAAATATTCTATTTTTGTAACCTTTTCTGATTATATTTTCTGGTTTGTTTTGTTCAGACTTCGGTTGGAAATCTTCAAAAAATCTTATAGTCACGTATTTTAGTTGTGGAAATTGCATAATCTTAGTGCCATAGAGGTATTTTAGGGTGCTAAATCAATTTATGCATTCAAAAACACAATTTAAATACTTCCAAATTTGGATATTACGGAAAACTTTTATCAGATTTCGACCAAAAACCACCCGAAAGTTCAAAACATAGAATAAATAGACTACTCCATATGGATGTATCATTTTATTATGGGTATTTATATTTTACCAATTATTATTTTTTTCTTTATTTTATGGGTGTTTTATAATTGGTTAATTACGTTAATGTGTTTATGTTAACTTTTGAATTACTAAGTAAAAATTAAGATATCACACAGATTATGTATTCATATAATATAGTAATAAAGATTTATTTTAAAGTAAAATTTATTTGAAAAATGTTGATATTAAAAAATCAAACTTTATTAGAAATATTAATAATATGAATTATTAGGTCATTTTAATTAAATGTATTTTTTTAATATTTTTTAATATTTCATATAAAATTATATAATTCTTTTTATGATTTAACAAAAGGATTTAATAAAACAAAAGAATTTAAGGAATTACGTATGTTTTAGGATTGTTCTCATGATTTAATTTTGTTTAATTAAAGAATTAATTTAAAAAATCAATGATTTTTTTTATGATTGTTATAGTTTCTTTTAAGAAGAAACATGTTATGATCATTATTTGTAATATTAATAATATAAAATATTATTGCCTCGGTTAATATTTGTAATATTAATAATATAAAATATTATTGCCTCGGTTAATATTTTTTTTATCTTCTTTTATGTTTAATAAAAAAATATAATTATTTTCATTGTTTATAAAAAAAATTAATAAAACAAATTGATTTAAGGGATTAATAAAATATGACCTTAGGATTGTTGTCATGATACGACACTGTTTAATTAGATAACTAATTTTAAAAATCTATGATTTTTATTTTTTATTTTTTTAATGTTTTAATAAGCAAGATGTTATGACTATTTGCAATATTAATAATATGAACTGTTATGATTGGTCTCTCTCTATATATGAAAATGTTTAATTATTTCCATGATTTAACAAAAATAATAATAAATCAAATTGATTTTAAGAATTTAATAGTTAATATGATTTATGATTGTTTGTAAATATGTTTAATCAACATTTGTTTCTTGTTAGACAACAAACAATTCAGCTTGAAGAAGAGTTGAACATTATGTTGGATTAATGGTTATAATTTTTTGCAATAACAATCAAAATTAAATGATATCATAAAACTAAAGTTGAACACCTCAAATGACAACAACATTAACAAAATACATATCAAGTATCCACTTATATATGCTAGAATAATTAATACTCCAACCTTGTCCACCTTAGTTTCATTAGTCTTTTCCTAGTACTGGATGATGTAATTGCCCCCCTAGTGGTGTGCAGATGTCATCTAGGACCCAATAGCCACTCGATGCACCCTGCATGTATGATTTTAGGCCATCCAGAGTCAGTTCCCTATATTTTAGTAGCTAACTCAGTGATCTAGTTCAGTCCACTTGAGTTCATGACTCTAGTGGGGGGTTTGTGCTTTGATTGCCACTGATTGTGATCTAATGCGCCCTCTCTAGCTTGTTTGCATGAGATTTTGCATGACAAACTGACTTATGCGCCCTTCTTGATCAATTAACTGACAGTAGCTTCAACTCACTGACAATCAGTTGAGTTTGGAACTTCCGTAGCACTATAGTGGTGATATTTCCTAGGCTAGAATGACATGGATTCAAATCCTCCTTTGGTATTCAAATTCTCTCTATTGTACCATATTTGTTGACTATAATGATTAATGGAATATGAAACACTTTTTTGTGCACATCTAAGTTTCAATGCATGTTTAATTTTACTGCTCAATTCACTTCAATTTTTGATGTAATTCTTCCTCCTTGCCAATCCTCTCATTGTGAGGTATTCTCAGGCTCAATGATCTGCTGTGTTCCAGAATTTAACATGGTATCAGAGCCTAGAAGGGATGGTTTATTTTCAATTTGAGAGTTTTTTGCAGGATTTTGAGAAGTTTTCAGTGCAGCAGTAGAAATAGTTTCAGTCTGCATTCGCTCCAATAGCTAGAGATGGAGAATTTGAATGCTCTTTTGTCTCCAAGAATCGTGACACCCTTCAATTATCTTGATTGGAGGGATGATATGCAGATTGTGTTGTGCAACAAGAGTCTGTACAGGGTCACAATGGGAAAGGAGGTTGAACCTCAGGCAGCTGTTGAGAAAGCAAAGTACCTGAACAAATTAGATGAGGCTTTTGGTTTTATATGTATTCACATCTCCAAAGATTTTCTCTTCTATCTTGATGAATTGAATACACCAACAAAGGATTGGTTGAAGCTTGAAACTCTCTTTGGAAAGCAAGATGAGCTGAGAGGCCACATTTTGGAGAATGAATTAATTTCTCTTCAACCCAAAAGTTTTGAAACCATACAACAGTTCTTTTCAAAGTTCAAGTTCTTAGTTATGCAGTGCAAACAATGTGGCATTGAAAAAAAGGATGAGCAACTAGTGCTATCCATCCTAAGCAAGCTTGGTCCTGAATTTTCAATATTTGTTTCTACCTTCCATTATGGAAGATTGCCAATCCCCAACTGGAAAATTCCTTCTTTAGATGCATTCACTAAATCTCTCGTCCAAGAACAAGACAAACTGATTCAAATGGGCACCCTGAAGGCCTCCAAAACTCAAGCTCTTATGGTCGGGGAGTCAAAAAGTTCGAATGCTAAAGGGAGGCAGAAAGGAAAAGACAAGAAGCAATTTAAATTGAAACCAAAGGAGAATCCTAATCCATCAGAAGGATTCTCCAACTTCAATAAGGATAAGCAAAATAGGTTTGAGAAGACCAAGTGTACGTACTGCAAGAAAGGAAACCATCCAAAGAGTTCATGCATGAATAAGAAGATAGATTAAATGAACAAAATTCTTGAACAACACAAAATTTCTCTCCCAGAAGGCGCAAGGAAGACTGATTCTGGAAGTGATACAGATGATCATGAGAGATTCCATGCACTGAAGGCTGGATTCTCACAATCACAAGCCTTCCTCATTGATTCTGGATCCTCCAACCACATGGTTGCCTCCAGAGAATCATTTTCTTCTCTAGATCTCACTGATGGTCCTAGTATTCACATGGGAGATGATTCACAGATCTTTGCTGAAGGGAAGGGCACAATACAACTGGAGCATGGAAAGTTCAACAATGTTCTGTATGTGCCTTCTCTAGCAGCAAACTTGTTATATTTTTATCATATGACTCACACAGGTTCACTGAAGAAAGTTACTTTTGGACCTAGCACATTTGAGATTTCAAATATCTCATCTGGGAAGCTAATAGCTAAAGGTGTTGCAAACCATTTCTCAAAAGAATATGAGTTCTCATATTTTCTGCCATATTCATATCAAAGTGCTCTCTTGACCCATGCAAATGAGACTAGTAGAATCTGGCATGAGATATTCAACCATCTAAATTTCAAGTACTTTCAGAAGTTGCACAAGGAAGATATGGTTGAAGGATTTTCTGACATAAAATTCTCTCAAGGAATCTGCAAAGGTTGCTTGGTAGGGAAGCATCTAGAGTGATAGTTTTATGTTGGGAAGGCAAAGAGAGTTTCCTCCACGCTTGATTTGATACATAGTGATGTCTCAAGACCAATGCCCATAGCTTCTATGAATGGATCCAGATACCTTCTGACCTTCATAGATGACTTCTATAGGTTCTGTTGGATTTATTTTCTTAAGCATAAGTCTGAGGTATTCGAGAATTTCAAAGTATTCAAGGCCTTGGTTGAGAACACTGCTGGGAAGAATATCAAAGCACTCAGACCAGACAATGGAGGGGAGTACATCAAGAAGGAGTTGAAGCAGTTTTTTTCTTCTGAGGGCATTCAAATGCAACATTATGTCCCATACACACCACAAAAAATGGTGTAGCTGAGAGGAAGAATAGGTCATTGAAAGAGATGGCTACCTTTCTTCTTGAAGCAAGGGATCTTCCACCATATATCTAGGCAGCAGCAGTGAACTGTGCCACATACATTCATAATAGGGTACCCCACAAATCTGTGGATGGGGTTACTCCATTTGAAGAGCTGAAGGGACACAAACCTGATGACTCTCACCTGAGGGTTTTTGGATCCAAGGCACAGGCCAAAATTCCATTTGACAAAAGAAAGGCTCTTCAACCCCAAAGTAGAAAATGCATTCTGCTGGGATATGCAGAAGATGCAAAAGCATACAAGCTGATGGAGATTACAACCAAAATATGCTTCATTGAAAGAAGTTTCAAGTTCGATGAAGATCCATTGCAAGATCTACAACCAGTCACTAAATGCATGTAGCCACAACTAACCACCAGCAACTTGGAACTATGTAGCATCTATAATGTTAGGGTTGACATATCTCTGGACTTACACCAATTGGCTCTCTCCTGCAACACTGGTGGTAGATCTGGGAAATGGGTCCAACACTCCCCCTTCCTAGACAACCCAGTGATCAAATAAACATCATCCTCTGTGGATTAATTTGACAGATCAAGACCCACCCTAAAATCCTGCCTACCATGATCTCTATGATGGATCAAGTGTTACAAAAACAAGGAGTTTCCCTTGAGAGATGTATCCTCCTCATGAAACTTGAGAAGACCAACAATCCTTATAAGGGTACGTGTGTGACCAATAATAGGGAGAGGAGTCATCTCCCCCCATCTCTCTCTATCCTACCATTGATGCACAAAGTTATATGGGTTGGGTTGTAGTTGATGTTTTGCAACTCATTGCCATCTCTGGTTCACATAAACATTTAATTAGACACATATATATATATAAAACAAATTGAAACTATAACACATACACACATATATGATCATTTTGTATTTATCAATTACTTAAACTAATTTATTTTTGCAAAAAAAGTGGTAAAGTAACCGTAACACCTAAAATAAATTATCCACATTGTTGATGGTGCGCTACAACAGAAAAGGAGCACCGTAATTATTACAGTGCTCCATGTTTTATTTTGCACCGATGTGACATATGGGTTGTAACCGATGTGACATGTGGGTCATAATGCACTGGTGATGTTTTTTGTTCTATGTTTACAACGATTGTGCATTGTGTTACATAACACACCATTAACAGTGCATTCCAGTGGCATGAACACACTGCTTATCTTTTTTGTTTTTATTTTACTACAACGGTGTATTGTAATGGGGTTAAGACATTGGTTCAATTTTTATTTTTTATTTTTTAGGTTTCGGTGTGTTTCTTTTAGAAAGCATCGTGACTATTTATTAAAACGTAGCGACACGTTATGTTATGTATGGAGCCAATAACGGTGCATTATGATGGATGAAACACACCGCAGTGTCTTTATTTATATTTATATTTTTTAGCAGTATGTTGTGTTTTTTAATCCACCGAAAATGTTTTGTTTTTGTGGATAGTCTGTTGTTTTTATGACCGCACTGGTTATAGTGCAGAAAATGAGACTGAATGCACCGATGATGTTTTTGTTTTATGTCTAAATAAGCAGTGCGTTATTTTAAAGAACACACCATTATTGGTGTGTTGTACTGAAACATAAGCATCATTGAATTTTTTAATTTTTAGTTTTTATCGTGGTGCATTAAATTGGATTTAGCGCAATAGTTAGAATTTTTTAAGGTTAAGGTATCAATGCACATTGTTTTTAGGACACACTAGTGCGGTGCTACCTGTAAATTAATAGGATGCATCAGCATGGTTCGGTACTAGTTGAATGGTTAAATCGTATCGTGCAAATTTAAAAAAAAAAGATTGAAAAAATGGGCAAATTAAAGACAAATTTTAAATTTTAATCCACTAGAATTGTAATTGAGGTAAGAACCAATTTACCTATTTTCTTTAAGCTTGAGAAGGCATGGTTTCCCCATTGAGAAAAAATGGAAATGTGCACTATTTTCCAACATTCGAAAATGAATTGAATTCACCGAAAAAGCTATCAAAACATGGAAGTGAAACTATAGAGCACTGTAAGCAGGGCAACCGCAAGAAGAGGGTGAGCACCGATGCTTCTTTGGTGTTCAAAAGCATGAAATGTAAGATAAAAATGTATTTATATTCAGTAATATTTTTGAAAATACCCTACCTCAATACACTCGACATCAAGTTGTTGTTTAGGAGCACACTAATAAGATATTTTTTAAATAAAAAAACAATATTTTTAAACGGATGACATAAAGACGACTATGCATTGTAAATAAAGACGACTACGCATTGTAAATAAAGACTCACTAGTGCTTGTCTAAGTATGTCATGTACCGGAAATATTTGGGTCTAAATGTAAAAATATTGGTTGTTAGCACTATTAAATTTACTGGTCCTCGTATTTATTTTATGCATTGATGCTATTATAGTTTTAACCACGTCACTTAGGGAATTCTTAATTGTTTTTAAATTAAATCTTTATTTAACCAATCATTGTATCCACATGCAATTCATCCTTATCACGAGCACCAATGATTTTTATGTCTCGAAGAGTACCAATGTGGGGTTTTTAAAATAAACATGATGAGCTGCATTACACTCGATGCAATGTACCATTGTGCCTTTATTTATATTTATATTTTTTGGCAGTGCGTTGTGTTTTTTAACGCACCAAAAAGGTATTGTTTTTTGCGGTGCTTTGTGTTTAGGAACACATCGATCATGGTGTAGAATATGAGATTGAATGCACCGATGATGTTTTTGTTGTATGTCTAAATAACCAATGCGTTGTTTAAAGAACACACCATTATCGGTGCAATGTAGTGAAACAGATGCACCACGTTGAGTTTTTTAGTTTTTATTTTATTACTGTAGTGCATTAAAATGTACTTAGCGCACCAGTTAGTTTTTTTCTATGTTTAGGTATCAGTGTGTTGTTTTTAGGATGCCCTAGAACTTTGATATCTTAATTGGACACACTGTTGCAATGCTACCTGTAAATTAATAGGATTCACCGATGTGGTCCATTGTGAGTTGAATGGTTAAATCACACTGCACATTATTTTATTTAATTAATTTGAGAAAATGTCCAAATTAAAAATGAAAGTTTAAATTTTAATCCGCTAAAATTATAAATAAGGAGGTAAGAAACAATTTACATAGTTTCTTTTGACATGAGGAGGGATGGTTTCCTTGTTGAGGAAAAAATGGAAATGTGCACTATTTCCCAAAATTAAAAAATGGATCGAGAAAGCTATCAAACCGTGGAAGTGGCACTATAGAGCATTGCAAGCAGAGCGGTTTTAAGCAGAGAGTAAGCACCAGTGCTTATTTGGTGTTGATGTATATGTAACTTCGGAATGTATTTCACATATATGTATATTGTATTCCTATAGAGATGTTATTATTCCTCTATACGGAAGTGTCGTCATTTATATTGTAAGTGTCGTAACTTATACTTGATGGGTTATTAGACCACCTTGTTGGGGTCGACCCTGTATAAGTCATGTGGGTCAAAGGGTTATTAGACTACCCTATTGGGGGTTGGCCATGTGGGTCAAAGGGTTATTAGACCACCCTAGTGGGGGTCAGCCCAGTCAGAATTATGTTATGTGGTTAAGTTGAGGCCGACCTAGTTGAGTAAAGGTCAAGTCAAGTTAGTGTATAAATAGAGAGTGTGTCTCTCTCATTTTACACATTTTGTTCTATCACTCACACTTGGAGAGTGGCGCACTTGTGGAGGAGGAGGATCTGCTGTTAGGAGAAGACTATCTCTTTTATTCTGGTTGTATCATTGCTCTATCTATATCTGAGGAAGTTATTGGGGTTTTTCACCTTTATGGTTTTCCCCAAGTAAGCTCTGTGTCTCTTGTGTGCTTGCATTATTGTGTCCATGATTTCTATGCTATAGATTTGTTGTACAGGTTGTTCTCTCAGTTAAGATCCTAGATCAGATTGACGTAAATTCTGAAAATTTAACATGGTATCAGAGCTAGCCTGAAAGAAGGCATGATATGGCATGTATGACACTTGTTACACTTACGATGCTAGGGCTTGATATAGCAAAAACCAGTCATCGTAGAACTTTCGCTATAAATCCGTTTTGGCGAAGTTTTCAGATCTTAAAATTTTACAGTTCGAAGATCAGATCCCCATGTACCTTGTGTCTAAAGGACAACCTCTAATTCGTTGTACTTCATGATTTATGATCTGTACAATATAGGGTTTTGCCTCTTCCAAATCTAAGTTAAAATCCGGTGACCTTGGGAAAAAGGTCATAACTTGGGCTAGGAAGCTCCAAATGAAATTTCGTAAAACGTGACAGGTAGTACACAGACTGTACTATCTCAGGAAAAATGTTTAGAGTCCGAATTTGAACCAGTGACACGTGGAATTCCGTACAAATTCACTCTCCTATATTATCCCATAAACAGGTCACGTTGCAACACTTGGCATAACTCTCTCTCAGAGAATCCAATTGAGTTCAGACCTGTCGGGATGGAAAGATAACAGGTCGGGCTATCTCAAAAACAATTTTCAGACCCTGTGGCTTGAAAATTTCGGAGTTACACCAGAAACAATCAGGTACATATTTCTGTCAAAATAGAATTATTTTTGAGCACCTTCATTCATGGCTTCCAGAATTTAGGGCTTCGGAGAAAGTTGGAATTTTTGTCATCGGAGATCACGGCTGGATGCTACTCATCAAAATCGAAATTTAGAGACCAAGATTAGATTTTTTGGTTGGGTAGAAGGCCGGGCTTGATCAAACCCCAGTTCGGGACTTTGATCGGAAAGATGGAAAATTAGGGCTTCTGCAAAACTTGGAATTTTGGAAATCTGTGACCACGGCTAGAAGCTCCTCAAAAAAATCGAATCTTAGAGCTTTGAATCAAATATTTTGGTTGGGTGAAGCTCCGGGAAACTCAAACCCTAATTCAGGGTCCTCCCCAGTGAATCCAGAAATCCAAAAAGGCAATTTCGAGGAGTGAAACTTTGCAGTTTTCAAATTTTGAATATACCAACTTGATCAGCTCATCAAGGCGCATATTTCTATCCTTTCGGAAGTTTGAAATTCAAAGTTTGAATTTTTGGGGTTTCTCTGACAAACCCTAATCCAGCTCCAGGTCCAGTTCTTGCAAATCAAGTGGATTGGGTTAATCCTAGAAGAAGATGGATTGGTCACCTGCATAAGTGAAGAAGTTCCTGTTTCAGAGGGAGATGAGGCTAAGGCCTTACATAAGAACATTACAAGCGATCTCGACAGGTATGACTCATCGAGGTATGTTTCGAGATTTGTTCATGATTAAGTTTATGGTATGTTTGTCTTCATGTTATTACGGTTAGTACAATCTTGATTTTAGATTTGTCGTATCACCTTAACAAAATTATGAATGCATGATAGAATATATTCATTGGTTAGGGTGTTGACACTTATGATTGTACTAATGCATTATGGTGTTGTATGAGGTTTATGTTGTCTGCTAACATAAAAGGTACACCAAGAAAGACAAATCATGTTCTACTTCAAGAACATATGATCATGGTGACATGAAGACAAAGATTCATCCATTGTCATGGATCACATAGAAGATCTACTTTCGAGGTATGTATAACTTGGTTCTATAATGGTTAACTTATGAGACATGCAGGTTACTAGCACAAGTCACTGAAGAGAACCAGAAGACATTATGTGGGTATGTTAGACATAACTAGCTAGCATGCTAATCCAGGTATGTTTTTCCTATATCAAGCTAGAATCCTACCTTGTGTTAGGATCTTATATTGTTGTGTTGTTGATAATGATTATTCATGAAGTCATAAGTTTGAATAGTCATGGTTGTATGCATATTATGTTTCTTACCATAATTGATGATATGACTAACCAGAAGAATCATGAAGGTATAGGTTTGAGTAATCACAGGTTTATGCATTGATGATTTAACTAATCAGAAGAGTCCTATGATCAAATAAGAATATGCATGAGTAAAAGAAGACTTCCCTGAAACCTTGAATACTAATGTTTATTATCTGTGAATGATCATGACTATACATGTTTAAGATTATTGTGTTTTGACAGTATTAAGATTATACTAATAGATGTGTGATTATGTATGAGACCTCAAGGATAACACAATGATGATACTAATAAACATGCATAGTGATTAATGATGGATGTAAGTTCAAGGAAAGGTAATCCAAGAAGAAAAGATCAAGAGGGAGCACACTCCAGTTGTTCCTGCAAGAAAGCAAAGGAGCACACTTCAGTAGTTTCTGCAAGGATGCAGATATTCAGAGGGAGTTGACCACTTCTCACAATCCACATCAGAATGGAGTTGCAAAGATTCAAGGGAGTCCACCCAGCGACCAAACAAAGATAAGTATTTGAATTGTCATTTCTTACATAATGTTATTTAATGATGTATATGCTTATGTTCCTAGAATTAGGTTGTGCATTATGCATATTAGAATAGTTGCAATGATGAACAGTATACTACTAATATACATGGGTAAGTGGCCTATGGCATTGTACAACATTCCATTGCTACTTATCTAGAATGAAACCTCTTTGTTGACATGTTAGTAGTTGTGCACACTCTTAACAATGTTCTGGTAGAGATTGGAAGGCATCTAGAAAGTTACTGAATATGGATAAATGTTGTATTGAAGCATTGGCTAAGATAATTGCACGAATGTATGACATATTTATTTATGTGTAAGAATTTGTTCTGAAAACTATGAGATGTTTTCTAATCATGCAATTTAACTTGTTGTGTAGGAAAGATCATATACCATCACCTACAAAAGAAGGACTACAACATTTGTTCAGCAACAAAGTTATCTATTGAAAATATTGAAGATATTGAAGTTCCCAGGATCTGGGAAGAATGCCATGATCGAGGAGTACCAGTCGATCATGAAGATGTTTGGGATGCAGTCCCAAAGGGTAGTCTGTAGTGACTTCCAAGAGGATCTACAAGATCAAGCATGCTGCAGGTGGTAGCATAGAGAAATATAACAGTGATGAAATAGAAGATACACCAGATGGATTTCAAGGCAGCCTTCTTGAATGGTGTAGTCATATATGTTTGCAGAACTTGGTAGGATAGACAACTTTCTATCCAGTTTGGGATTTACCAAGAGTAAAGCGGATTCCAACCTTTACTACAAGGTTGAGGAAGGAAATCCAGTGATACTACTTTTGTATGCGGATAACCTGTTTGTTACAGGTGAAGATAGATTGATTGCCGACACACAGCAGAAGCTTGCTGCTGAGTTCGAGATGAAGAACTTGGGGATGATGCACTATTTGTTTTTGGCATGGAGGTGTGGCAGAGTGCAGATGGAATCTTCCTTGGACAAGGGAAGTATGCAGTAGAGATCCTGAAGAGGTTCGGGATGATGGATTGCAAGGCCATGGCCACACCTATGGCATCGAATCTGAAGCTTCTTTGTGATGCTTCATCTGAGCCGGTTGATGTCTCTATGTATCATCAGATGATTGGGTCCTTGATGTACCTGACGAACACGAGACCAGATATTTACTTTGCGGTGAACACATTGAGCCAGTTCCTGACGGATCCGAGGAGTGTTCACCTGGTTGCTGTAAAGCATGTTCTGAGGTACTTGAAGGGTGCAGTGGATTATGGGATCGAGTATGAAGAGAATCAAAAGTTTAACCTTCAGGGTTATGTTGATTCAGATTGGGCTGGCAGTGCTGCAGATAGGAAGAGCACATCTGGAGGCTGCTTCAGTATGGGATCAAGTGTGATCTCTTGGTTTAACAGGAAGCAGTCCTGCGTAGCACTGAGTACAGCTGAGGCAGAGTATGTTGCAACCTATTCAACTAGTTGTGAGGAAGTATGGCTACGGAAGCTACTGTCTGAGTTATTTGATCTCCCATTGGATGCTACTGGTATCTTTTGTGATAACCAGAGTTGTGTGAAGCTGTCCGAGAACCCAATGTTTCATGACAAGTCGAAACACATAGAGATCAAATATCACTATATCAGGGATATGGTGCAGAGAGGAGCTGTGAAGCTCTTGTACATTGCGACGGACGAGCAAATTGCAGATGTGCCGACGAAACCACTAGCCAGAGTGAAGTTCGAGTACTTCAAAGAGAGGCTTGGTGTTCTTCGGATTAATGACACTTCGAGGAAGAAGTGATGGACACATTTGCAGAGGACATTCCAAGCATGTTGGAAGGAGGATCCTTCACATGGATGTGGATGTAAGCGCTGGATGATGAGCATCAGGACGATGCTCCAGTTACTGCTCTGTATATGCATAATGTTGGATGCTGGATATGATCAGTTGGATCATTTATATGTATATGTATGTACGCATCATGTTGGATGCTAGATATGATAAGTTGGATCATTTATATGTATGTACGCATCATTTTGGATGCTGGATATGATCGGTTGGATCATTTGTATGTATATGCATCATGTTGGATGCTTGGACCATGTATCTGTATATGTATCAGGTGGATACATTGTATGATCATGTAGATCATTTATGTTGATATGTATCATGTATGATCAGGTGGATCATGTATTTGTATTTGTATCAGGTGGATACATTGTATGATTAGGTGGATCATGTATGATGATATGTATCAGGTAGATACTTGGTATGCATCAGGTAGATGCATTATATGATCAGGATGATCGTGGATGACGAGCTTCAGGATGTTGCTCCAGATGACTTGCAGCAGGATGTTGCAGTGATGATGATCATGTATACATCAGGATGATGTATGGTGAGTATCAGGTTGATACTCTATGGCCGTGGATCACGTTGTGCAGATGAGCATATAATTTGGCCCTGGGAAATTTGTAGATAGTATTTCAAGCTTTTGCCTATGGCATATAATTTGGCCTTGGGATATCTGACAAATGCTCTTTCGAGGTTTTGCTCTGGGAGGACATATAATTTGGCCCTGGGAGATCTGCAGATAGTCTTTCGAGGTTTTGCCTATGGCATATAATCTGGCCTTGGGATATATGGAAGATGCTCTTTCGAGGTTTTGTCCTATGGCATATAATATGTCCCTGGGAGATCCGATAGGTTGGGTTGTGTGCCCGTAATAAGTCCTGGGATGCTCTTGATAGGTTTTTCCATGACCACATATAATCTGTCCCTGGGAGATCCTATAGGTAGAGCTGTGTGCTCGTAACAGCCTGGGATGCTCTTGCGAGGTTTTGTGGTGACCACATATAATTTGTCCCTGGGAGATCCTATAGGTAGAGCTGTGTACTCGTAACAGCCTGGGATTCTCTTGCGAGGTTTTGTGGTGAGGTCACATATAATATGGCCCTGGGAGATCCTATAGGTAGAGCCGTGTGCTCGTAACAGCCTGGGATGCTCTTTTGAGGTTTTGTGACGCACGTAATAAGTCCTGAGGATTCCATAGTATGGCCAATGATGATGAAGACCTGTAGGTGGTGGGCCTACATCCAGTATGAAAAAGGACTGGCTCTGTAGAACTTCCTATGACGAGTAGATTCAAAGATTGATTGAGATAGCAGCAGTAGTGACGATGATGATGTCTCGATGACGATTATCCAGTGACGATGATCCATAGAAGAAGACTTGTGCTAGAAGACCTGTGTCGAGAAATACCTTCCTAGTTAAGAGGGAGTGTTGATGTATATGTAACTTCGGAATGTATTTCACATATATGTATATTGTATTCCTATAGAGATGTTATTATTCCTCTATACAGAAGTGTCGTCATTTATATTGTAAGTGTCGTAACTTATACTTGATGGGTTATTAGACCACCTTGTTGGGGTCGGCCCTGTATAAGTCATGTGGGTCAAAGGGTTATTAGACCACCCTATTGGGGGTCGGCCATGTGGGTCAAAGGGTTATTAGACCACCCTAGTGGGGGTCGGCCCAGTCAGCATTATGTTATGTGGTTAAGTTGAGGCCGACCTAGTTGAGTAAAGGTCAAGTCAAGTTAGTGTATAAATAGAGAGTGTGTCTCTCTCATTTTACACATTCTATTCTATCACTCACACTTGGAGAGTGGTGCACTTGTGGAGGAGGAGGCTCTGTTGCTAGGAGAAGACTATCTCTTTTATTCTAGTTGTATCATTGCTCTATCTATCTCTGAGGAAGTTATTGGGGTTTTTCACCTTTATGGTTTTCCCCAAGTAAACTCTGTGTCTCTTGTGTGCTTGCATTATTGTGTCCATGATTGATATGCTGTAGATTTGCTGTACATGTTGTTCTCTCAGTTAAGATCCTAGATCAGATTGAAGTAAATTCTGAAAATTTAACATTTGGGTGGTCGGAAGCACATAATGCAAGGTAAAAATGAATTTGTCATTGGTGTATTTTTTTATATAATACCTATTCCAATGCACCCCGGGTCAAGATGCACATTTGCATTGTTCTTTAGGAGCTCATCGATAAGCTATTTTTTAAATTTAATTTAATTTTTTAAACGGATGACATAAATGCATCGATGCATTGTAAATAAAGACACATCAGTTCTTGTCTAAGTATGTCAAGCACTGGAGGTATTTGGGTCTAAATTTAAAAAATCTAGGTATTTTATGTTTACTGGTGCACCTATTTATTATATGCATAATTGTTGTTATAGTAGTAAGTGCACTGCTTAGGGAATTTTTAATGGTTTTTAAATTAAATATTTATTGAATAACCAACCATTGTACCCACATGTGGTGTGTCATTGTCATGAGCACTGGTGCTCTTTCTATCTCGAAAAGCATCGATGTCTGATTTTTTAAATAAAAAATATGGTTTCATTCTTTGTAATATTAAAGGTTAATTGGTGCACATTATAATTTGAACACTAGAGTATTATGTTATAAAGAGCATCAATGTGTCCTTGTTATTAAGGTGCACCTATTAAAAAACCTCCATCCACTTGCCTCTACTAGCAACCTCCTCTATAAACAGATAAATGTTTGTTAAGCCCTAAATGTGGGCACATTTCCCCCTATATTGTGGTGCATTACATTAGTTTTTATGTCGATGTTGGTCCATTAGTTGTAATTTTCATTAGTATGGTTATATTAGTTATGTTAGCTTGGGTCAGTGAGTTGTAATTATACCTCTTAATATCCTATATAAATGAAGGTGATCTTTTCATTTGAGCATCTTGTATTGTCTTGTCTTTTGTACTTAGTACTTTGAATAAGGAGGTTGCCCCAACGAAGAGGATTTCTATTCATCTATTTTCTTCATTAAAGTTGTGGAGTACTCTTTCTGACCTATTTATGCTCTTTTCATGTTCTTTTTGGAAATATGTTGCATAACATTTGGTATCAGAGCTCTTTCCTCGGGACTGGTTTCTTCAAAACAAGTCATCTTGGAATTTTCACTATATCGTTTTTTCTACAGGATTTCAGACAATGAAACTCGGAACCCATCTTGGCTAAACTACCTATGATAAAAATTTCAGATCCTATCTCATTACAGGTTTGGAGTTATACCCTCGGGAAGTTAGGTATTTTTACTAGCCCAAAAGATAGTCTCAAATAGGAGTTCTAGGGTAAATTGTTATATCTGGAGCATGTGAGATCCAATTTGAGTGAGACCAGTTGCATAAGAAATAATATGGAACATAGTATTTCTATATATGGGAGCATTTTCAGAATAAAATACAAAAAACTGGACACATGGTAGGCCGTACACTCTTGCTCTTATGAAAAGACCAAAATTAACAAGTGTTGGGAAAATTATCACAACTTTTTTCGGCACATCCAAATTCAATGAGACCTATGAAATTGGAAAGAAGACATATCAGGCTACCACAGGCCAAGATTTCAGACTCAAAGGGGCATATATTTCAAGGTTACCTTAGTTGAAGGGTCAGCTAGCAAATCAGTCTTCAAATCAAGGTTGGAAAAGGTACGCCATTTTAAATTTGAATAACTTTTAGTGGAAGGATCTATTTAAGGTGAACCAAAGGTGTGATATCTATTTATATTGTTCAAAATTCCACCAAAAGGTAGTATAAAAAATAACATGCCACTAAAAACACTAGAGGATTCATCTTTGACCTACGATGAAAGTGAAGACATGTATTTTAGGGTTTCCAAGTTGGAAGATATGATGAAAGGGACTACGAAAAGGGTTGATTTAGTTAAATTGGAAAATAAGATGGCTAAAAGAGAGGATCTAGAAGAATTGAAGATACTACTAGATGATATAAGACTTATCCTTCCTACACAGTTGTCTACTCAAGAAGAGGATAAGGAGGAAAAGGGGGACTTATTCCAGTCACGTATTGAAAAAATTGAAAAATAGTTAGAGAATAAGATGTTTGAGTCCCTAAAATATAATGATATAATCCATCATAATGGGTTCAACGCAGGTCCAAATAACTACTTGATTCCCAAGATTGACACGAGCAAGTTTTATGGCAATGATCCAATAACATGGATATTCCAGATGGAGCAACTCTTTGATCTACACCAAGTGCCAACTTAGATAAAGGTAACTATTGCATCATTATATTTAGAGCTTGATCAATTCGTATGGTACCAATGGATTTGTGAACGTAAAAAGGACTCTATTATATATTGGTATATATTCACGGAATAATTGATTGCAAATTACAACGATATTAATAGCAGCACTTTCTTTAGTCAGTTGATAAATATCAAACAAAAAGGTCCAGTTATAGAGCACAACAAGCAGTTTCAGAAGTTAAGGCTTAGAGTGAAGAATATTTTAGAAGATAATTTGTTGGATCTCTTTATAGGAACTTTAAAGGAGAATATTCAACATGAGATACGTATCCTTGAACCTAAATGATTGGAGAATGCTTTTAGTTTGGCAAGGAAAATTGAAAGTAAAAATATGGCGATGACTACTAGAAGGACCACCTCCAACACATATAAAGAGAATATTGTTCCTTCTTCTAAAACACCTCAAAGGTTGACACCTCAACAACTACATGAAAGAATAGCAAAATTTATATGCTTTAATTGTGACATCAAGTATAGTAAAGGACATACGTGTGGCGAGAATAAATTATTCTACATAGATTGTGAAGAGGAAGAAGCAAAAGAACAAGAACCTTCTCAAGTTGAACAAATAGAAGAGATTACTCCCACCATATCATATCATGCATTGGATGGAATTAACACTCCTCAAACTCTCAATATTGAAGGATATATCAAAAAGAAAAAAGGTATCAGTGTTGATTGATTATGGTAGTGCTCATAATTTCATTCACTGTAAATTAGCCAAAGTTCTCAATTGCTTTGTATATCTAGCCCTAGAGTTTCAAGTAATGATTACAAATGGAGGAACTATCAATTTATCATGGAAATGCCATAATATCAATCTTATTATGGGGGAATATGTATTGAATAGTCCAATGATTGCTATTCCAATGGGTGGTGCTGATGTTGTCTTAGGATTTCAATGGTTACAATCATTGGGAACCGTAGATTTGATTTTTCATAATCTTTTCATGAATTGTTTATGGGAAGGAAAGGAATATGAGTTGAATGGTATCACAGGGAAACCAAGAAAGGTGATAATATCTAATGGTATAACAAAATTGAAGAAAAAGGGACATCAAGGTGTAATTGCACAATCATTCTCATTGGATGTTTAAACATCTAAGTCTCCTATTTCCCCAGATGTACAAAGGGTCATTAATAAGCATTCCAAGGTATTTGAAGATATTCCAAAGGTATTCCACCCGTTCGATATTTTGATCATGCTATTCACTTAATTCCAGGAATTGTTCCTCCTAACATCAAACCTTATAGACACCCCTATGGCCAAAAGAGTGAAATTGAGAGTATGGTTGAAGAAATGTTAGAGGATGACATAATTAGGCCTATCCAAAGTTCTTACTGTACACTAGTGGTAATGGTACACAAGCTGGATGGATCATGGTGTATGTGTCCATATTATAGAGAGATCAATAATATCACCATTAAATATAAGTTTCCAATTCTCGTCATTGATGAATTGTTAGATGAATTACATGGAGCAGTTTTCTTCACAAAGTTGGATCTGTGTTCCGTGTATTAGAATATTATAATGAAGGATAAAGACATCCCCAAAACAAAATTCATAACTCATGAAGGTCATTATCAATTCGTGGTCATGCCATTTGGTCTCACAAATGCGACTTCCACATTTCAAGGTTTGATGAATTCCATTTTCAAGCCTTTCCTTCGAAAATTTGTGCTAGTATTCTTTGATGATATACTAATCTATAGCAAGTCTTGGGAAGAACATGTTCAATATGTTGATAAGGTACTACAACTACTAAAGGAGCAACAACTATATGCAAAACCTTCCAAATGTTTCTTTGGGGTAAAGGAAGTAGAGTATTTGGGTAATATTGTATCTCATGAAGGTGTCAAGGTAGACCCTAACAAAATTAAAGCCATGATAGATTGGATGATTCCCAAAACCCTAAAGAATATTTGAGGATTATTAGGTTTGAAAAGGTACTACTACAAGTTTTTTCGAAACTATGGAAGAATAACAATGCCTCTAACAACATTATTGAAGAAAGATGCATTTTCTTGGACTCCAGAGTCAACTCAATCTTTTGAACAACTTAAAGAGGCGATGTGCAAAGCTCCTTTTTTGGCCACAGTAGAATTCACAAAAAAACTTTATTGTGGAATGTGATGCTTCAGGAAATGGCATTGGTGTTGTTCCAATGCAAGAAGGACACCCACTCGCTTTCACAAGTCATCCAATCAAGGGAAAGAACTTACACAAACCCATTTATGAGAAGGAAATGTTGGCAATACTACATGCTCTTAAGAAATGGCATCCTTAATTAATAGGTAGGCACTTCAAGGTCAAAACAAATCATGATAGTATTAAATTATTCCTGGAACAAAGACCTTCTTCGAAAGAGAAACAAAAATGGGTAACCAAAAAGTTTGGATACGACTTTGAAATCATCTATCGAAAAGGGAAACATAATGTGGTGGTAGATGCGCTCTCCAGAAAAGATGAATATGTTGGGGCATTAGAAGGAAAGAGTGTTATTATGGTGGTTGTTGATATAATCACAAAGTATGCACATTTTTGTGCACTCTCTCACCCTTTAAATGCAAGTACAGTAGTTGCAGCCTTTATGGAAACTGTTCAAAAGTTACATGGAAATATGAAGATTATTGAAGGTGATAGAGATCCAATTTTCGCTAGAAAATTTTGGATTGAAGTATTTTCTTGTTTGGGTACACAATTGGCTTATATTTTATCTTATCATCCCCAATCTGATGGAAAAACTGAGATAGTGAACAAATCTTTGGAAGGATATCTTTTTTGCTTTGCATATAATAAACAAACACGGTGGGTGAAATGGTTGTCTTTGGCAGAATGGTGGTATAATACTTCCTTCCATACATCATAAAAAATGTCTCCATTTATGGCACTTTATGGGAACCAGCCTCCATCTATCACATCTCCCTTAAAAGGAAAATATAAATTTCAAGCCATGGAATATCAAATAGACCACCAACAAGAAGTTCTCCAAATACTTAAAGGACAACCTAGCTATGTCAAAAAACATTATGAAACAACAAGCTGATCAACATCGTAGTGAAAGGAGTTTCGAAGAAGGGGATTGGGTTTTTCCGAGGCTACAAAATTACAAGCAGATGTCCATCAAGCAACTAAATAAGGATAATAAATTAGCATCTAAGTTTTATGGTCCTTATAAAGTGTTATAGAAGATTGGTAGTATGGCTTACAAATTGGAGCTCCGTTCATCTTCAAGAGTACATCCATTTTTCCATGTTTCTTACTTAAAGAAGGTAATATGAGACAAGATCTCGATTCAAACAATCTTGTTGGAGATTGATGAATAAGGAAAAGTCATATTGGAACCTGAACAAATCACTGAAACAAGGACCAAACAGCTACGAAATCAGGCTATTACTGAGTATCTCATCAAATGGAAGAACTTACCAATTGAAGATTCGACATGGGAAGATGAGTCCTCATATAGAAGCATCTACGACTAATCAAGTGTAACATCCCAAAAATTCACAAAATTTTAAAATTTTCTATGTAGCAATAAATGCTTATATTCATTATGAGGAAGTATAATAAATGATGATTTGCTTAATTAAACGGCAGCCTAGTTTGTATTAAGACGACATATTATTTAAGTTGTCGTCAAAGCTAAAAACATGTTACGTCAAGTACAACTATGTTTGTCATAATGTCCTTTCTGCTTGCGAATGGATAAAAGCATGTCTGTCATTACTGCTGGATGTCTTAACCTCATTTTTGTTTTTAATTAAAGATGGTTGCTTCTTTAAATGTATAAACATCGTAGATTAGCTATGGTACTGTTTTCTTTATAAGCACTAACTGTTTTTTTTCTTGATGATGAAGGGGTCCTATGCGTACCCCGAGGCTTACTTAGCTATTTAGCTAACGCTCTTGAACTTCTGTCGCAGATTACAGGTAAGAGCGATACTTCTTCCCAAGCATTAATGATGTATGTAAAAGGACTTGTTTTAAACTCCAATTAGCCTTCGATATTAAAAATATAGAGGATTTGGTTTGTGTAAGGGTAAGACCTACCCTAGTTGTGGTAATACGTAACACACATACGTCGTAACTATTTAATGATGTTCTTCTCTTGAGCTTAACTTCATATTTAAACATCATACTAATGCCATTTTATTTTAATTGTATTATGGTTTGTGCTCAAGGTATTCAAGATATCGACTACAACTTTTATATCTATTTAGATTCATCAACTTATGACATTTGATCTTTTGTATACCACCATACCTTATCTCAAGGGTTTTATACTTTGTAACAAACTTAAGGGTTAAGACTTTATGCACAAATACTAAGAGCTAGATGTCATAACCATTGAGCGCATTAAACCTTATGCTAGATGTTATAACTTTTAAACACATATTTCTATATGCTAAATGTTATAATTCTTATACATATTCTACCTTATACTAAATGAATTAACCTTTATGCACATTATAACTACATGTTAGATATTATAACCCTAAAGTGCATTATACCATATGCTAGGTATTATCACCTTTGTGCACATTATGGTTTTATGCTAAATGCATAGTTGGACTTATCAAAAAGGCTCTACATAATACACTATGTCTTAATGGCTATAGTGCATCGATATAGTATTGTTATATGCATAATGAAGACCTTAATTGATCCTTGGTAGATCGTTGTGTTGGCAGGCTTCGTGCATCCGGTAGTTATGATACTTAAAATGCTATTAATTGTGAACTGAGAGGAATGCCCGTTGGCATCCTTTGTTGTAGGACTCCACGTGAAGGTTCTTGGTTAATGTGTTAAACCCTACTGCACTTTGAACTACTCGATGAGACAACTAACTTGGGCATTCATTTTGCAAGGAAGGTGGGGGGAGAGGTCGACAGGCTCTCGGGTTTCCAGGGTTTGTAACCCTTGTTTGTAGTTCCTCATAGGGATTCGATATCATGACCTTGATGTCGATTTCAAGACCTTGCTATCTGTATAATGGTCACAGGAGGTTATATGTATTCACGTCCTTTGCAGATTTTTTAACTCTTACAGAGTTTGATGGTAAATCCGTGCACTTCCAGGGTTGATGTTGAATGCTTAAACGTTGCAGAAGTGTTTAGGAATGCTACGAGAGTTTTTGCAGGTAAAGTCATGGTCACCCATTTGTGTTTCGTCGAGGTTTTTAACAATATCAATGTTTTAGATTTAAGTCTGAGCAATTCAAGGTTTAACTAGTTTATACGTTGATGTTCCTGGCAGGTCATTTCCTGGCATTTGTTTTGAGTTTGGCCAGACAGGGATAAGAACTTAAAATACCTAGTAAGCCTCGGTGACTCCCTCTAGGCATATAAATGCACTTTGGAAGAGTAGGGTGAAGCTTGGCACAATGCCGGTCTTCGTTTGGTTAGCCGAGACTTCGGTTTCGTTTTAAGCTTTAGTTCTTACCATCGTTGTAATATTTAAGCCGTATGACAAATTTTGTACATGGAGGATTGAACCCTCCACCTGTCCTTCGTTGGTTTCTCAATGCTTCCTGTATAAATTATTAATGATAAATACATATGGTTTTAGCTTGGAAAATATTTTGAAAGGTTTACTCTTGGCATTTTGATAATTTTGCAAAGAAATGTTTTGATAAAACTTCTTGGTGATTAGGGTTTTGAAACCTAGTTCTGGTTTATGATTGTTTGTTACAGGGAGGGTTGAACCCTCGACCTTGTCTTGCATTACTTCCTTTCGTAATGTATGTGTAAAGATATGGTTTTTTGCAAGATTTAAATGAAGTTTGACAGTATAACACTTGAGCAAATGCTCTCGGCATTTTGTTACTTGTATTAAAATATTTGTGATGCTCACTCTGTTTTACGATTTGTTTGTGGTTATGCTAAGGGTTTCAAACCCTGCACAAATGCTTAGATGAAAACCTTACATGTTGAAATATTAAAGATTATAAAAATGTAAAACGGGCTGGGAGAACCCTTAGGGTATTGAACCCTGGTCTCATAAAGTTTTGTTAAATTAATGCAATGATATCATAGTAATAATAAGTGTAGTTTATGAACAGGGTTGAACCCTGGAACGGTCGATAGACTATTAGAGTTTCTAATTGTTTAGTAAATCTTTGTATATTTTAATGGTTCAGATCAATGATAATTCTTTTCGAGAAGTTTTACAAGACTTCTGTGTGAAAGTATTTAAGTGAATACTTTTGTGGAACATGATACGAATAGGGTTTTTCATCAAAGTTGTTTACATCGATAGATATATTTATAGCCTGCTTCTAAAGTTGTTTGATCAATTTGGAAAATATTGAAGTGTAGAATAATTGGTGAAGGTTTTGATGAGATTCCTTTCAATATTTAAAATGTTTACTTGATTATTGTACTTATAACAAAAGGCTATACTTATATTCTATGTTCTGTTTGAGTAAGAAAAGTATTTGAAGACTATTACTTCTATAAACTGCAATGCGTTGCTTATTTATGAGCTACTATTAGTTATTCTGTTTACTAGATAAATACTATGTTTCTGCAATTAGTATAGAAGATATTTTATTGCAATGTAAACATAAAGGTTGTACAGAAACATAACTGATTTTATCTATGATAATCATTAAGTCAAATCTATCTATTGCATATCATTATTCGAATCTATTTAAATTTATCTCCCCTGTACTAGAGTATGGCATTGAAATAGTGTGTGGAAAAATACAAGGGAGCAATTCTATTCTATCATTCACATTTAAACATAAAATTTAACTATCCATTTAGCATTTAAACCTAATAGGTATAAGGATTTCCAAAGTAGTTAATATTGCAACAAATAAAAACTTACTAACCGTCCAAATGATATCTAGGATGAAATAAAAAGTGATAACATAATAACATTCAGATCCTTAGTAAATAATTTGACAGAAAGTAAATAAGATAACACAATTTGAACCTGGTAACTGTAGAAGAGACAAACAGCCAAAGGAGCTCGTTCCACCCAACCTTTTCCTGAAGACATCTAAGTTACTTGCCTTAGGACCCCCAAGCCTTTTCACTGAACCACCAGGATGAAGATGCTGTGTGGAGAAATGGAATAAATTACTTTGCAACTTAGCAGTAGCACTTGACAGTAGTACTTCTGCTTTTAGCAATATTGAACTCAACAATGTGGTTGCACTAGTTCAGAATGCAGTCTTAACTCACTCACTCACTTCTAACCTTCCCTTCATCGAATCTCTTGTGCTCTCTTGGCTTTCACAATTCAAAAATTATCACAAGGTAGGAATGAACAGCCTCCTACTGAATTCGATGGGTAGATAAGCATGCCTAGGTCTTTTGGTCAGTTTTTTTTAGTTAATGAGCCACATGCTCAGTTCCACTTTCTTGGGGAACATGGCCATAAAAATAGGGAAGTTGCCCCCTGCAACAACTAGAAGTGAGTTGAGGATGCTTCCAAGTGTTAGTTTGCTCTCCACCCCAGTCCATTCCTCCTAGTGGGTCAGTGAACACTCATTCAACAGTCTCCTTTGGATATTTGTCTCCTCTTTTATTTATAAATAATAAAATATTTACAATAGTTAATTACAGTCATCCTTGACCCCACTTGGTCAATAAACATAAAACTTTACAATAACATAGAACATAATGTTTTTCGACAACATAAAATGTTCAAAATTTGGGTATGTGACAAACACCCCCTCTTAAGTTCAACATCGTCCTTGATGTTGCTTTATTCATCATCCTCTAGTTCCTCCTGGAACAGATTTGGATATGCCACCCGCATATTACTTTCCAACTCCCAAGCTGCTTCATCTGGACTAAGGTGCTTCCATTGCACCTTTACCTGTCCAATGGTACGATTACAAAGCAAAATTTCCCTCTTGTCGAGGATACAATCCGGTTCCACCAAAAAATCTCCTTCTGGTTCCACCTGTACATCATTCCAATTAATCACATGAGTAGCATCATGCACATACTTTTTCAAAAGAGATATGTGAAATACGTTATGTACTTTAAGATTTGGCGGCAAGGCTAACTGATATGCTACTGGTCCTACCCTGGACAGTATTTCGAAAGGTCCATAATACCTTGGTGCTAGTTTAGCACAACTTCCTAACTTTAAGGAGCTCTTTTTTGGTTTTACCTTGAGGAACACATGTTCACCAACCTGAAACTCTTTTTGAGTTCTTTTGAGATCTGCATGACTTTTCTATCTATCTTGTGCAATTTTCAATTTCCTTGAACCTGTTTCAAGGTTATTTCCATTTCTTTTAATAATTCAGGTCCTAACATTAACCTGTCAGCTAGATTACTCCACGAAATATGAGTATAACATTTTCTGCCATATAAAATTTCAAATGGACTGAGGTTTGCTGAAGCTTGGTAATGATTATTATAAGAAAACTCAGCAAGATGCAAATATTCCTCCCATTTACCTGGATGATCTCTAACATACATTCTTAACAGATCTTCAAGAATCTAATTGACTCTTTTGGCCTGTCCATCCGTTTGTGGATCTGAAATTTAAAGTAGTATCTAAACCTTTAAATAAAGACTTCCAGAAATTTTCTGTAAACTTTGAGTCTCTGTCAGAAATTATAACTTTTGGAAAAAAATTTAGCAATGTTAGCAGGCTTGTAGGTTGTCTTAACAGGTATGAAGTGGGTTGCTTTACTAATCTTATCCACAACTACCATCACAAAATCATTATGTTTCTGATTTTTAGGTAAACTAGTAATAAAATCAATACTAATTATATCCCACTTCCAATCTGGAATAGGCAGTGGCTGCAACAATCCAGCTGGGTGTTGATGTTCAGCCTTTATTTGCTGACACTCTATACACCTAGCAATATATTCAGCTACTTCATTTTCCATACATGGCCAAAACTAATCCTTCCTCAGCATTGTTATCATCTTTTGGTAACTAGGATGCCATGAGTATGGACTTTTATGTAATTCATTTAAAATCAACAACTTGATTTCAACAACATTAGGTACATAAAGTCTGTTTTTATACAACATTAAACCTATTTCATCAATCCTGAAATCTGTTATTAAATTTTCAGCATTATCTTCAACAACCTTTTCAAGTAATTTTTGATATTTTTCATCCATTCTGATTCTTTCCTTAATCTGATTTTCTAGATCAATTTTATAAGTGTTGATTGCTGTAACAAAATTTAGCCTAGCATTTCTGCTTAAGGCATCAACAACTTTATTTTCTTTACCCTTAATGTGTTGAATCTCAAAATCATATTCACTAAGGAAAACTATCCACCTAGCTTGCCTTACATTCATATTTGGTTGATCCAACAAATATTTTAAACCCTTATTATCTGTCATTAGTGTAAATTTTCTTCCAATTAAGTGATGGCGCCACATCTTTAATGCATGTATCACGACAGCCAACTCTAAGTCGTAAGTTGCATAATTCTTTTAATGAATCTTTAACTTCCTAGATTCATATGCAATCGCATGACCTTCTTGTGTTAAGACCCCTCCAAGTCCATCATTGCATGCATCAGTACACACGACAAAATCCTTGTTTGGATCAACAATTTTTAAAATAGGTGTTGTTGTTAACAGTTCTTTTAGTTTCTTAAAACTTTCTTCACATTTTTGATCCCACACAAATTTCTTACCTTTCTTTTGTAAAGAGGTTATAGGATTCACTATTCTAGAGAACCCCTCTATAAATTTACGATAGTAACCTGTAATTCCCATAAAAGACCGTACACCAGTTACATCTTTAGGGGCAGGCCATTCATTAATTGCTTTTATCTTGTCTGGGTCTACTGTGATTCCATCCTTGGATATCACATGCCCTAGGTATTGTATTTTATCTTTATAGAAAACACATTTGCTGAACTTAGCGTAAAGTTGATGTTCTCTTAACACTTGTAAAATTATTTTTAAGTGTTCGTCATGTTCTTCTTTAGTCTTAGAGTAAATTAGAATGTCATCAATAAAAAAAATTACAAACTTATCTAAGTACTGATGTAAAACATTATTCATAAGACACATGAAAATTGTTGGAGCGTTGGTTAGCCCAAACGACATAACCATGAACTCGTAGTGTTCGTAACGGGTTCTAAAGGCAGTCTTAAAGATGTCCTCATCTTTAATTCTGACTTGATGATACCCCGACCTCAAGTCTATCTTAGAAAATATCTTTGTGTCACGTAATTGATCAAATAGATCATCAATACGAGGCAAAGGATATATGTTCTTTATGGTCATTTTATTTAACTGGCGGTAATCTATGCATAAACGCATAGTTCCGTCTTTCTTTTTAACAAAAATTATAGGTGCTCCCCATGGAGACACACTGGGCCTTATATAATTTTTATCAATCAATTCTTTAAGCTGTGATTTAAGTTCATTAAGCTCCAAAATGTTCATTCTGTAAGGAGCCTTTGAGTTTGGTATCACTCCTGGTACTAACTCAATGGTGAAATCAAGTTCTCTTTTCGGAGGTAGTCCTGGAATTTCTTCAGGGAATACATCAGAAAATTCCTTTAGAATGGGTATGTCTTCCAACTTTAACTTATTTTCTTAATTTGATTGTTCGTCATTAATTACATTTACAACAAACAACTTACACCCTTTACGAACAACCTTTTTAACTTGTAAAGCATAAATTTGTCTAACAGAACTCTTTCTAGGAATTCCTTTTACTGTCACAGTTTCACCTTTTTCATTCAAACAAGTAAAAGTCTTTTCAAAACAATTTAGCATTACCCTATGATTTTCTAACCAATCCATTCCAATCAGAACATCGTAAAAACCTAAAGGTAACACATTCAGCTTAACATGAGTTCTAAACTGATTCATCATTAATTCACTCTTTTACATAATTAGTCACTTTTCTTTTTGTTCTAGTAGCTAATTGAACCAACCATGATTTATCAAACTTGTCAATTTTCATATTGCAACATTTAACTAAATCAGGTGACACATAGCTAAGACTTTCTCTTGGATGAATTAAAATAGAAATAGGTTTATTTTTCAGCATACCTTCCACTTCAACCATGGAAGTTTGATGATCAGCTTGTCTGTTCTCCAAAGCTGCATTTATCCTGGGCATCTCCCTTGCTAAGTCACCAACAATAGCCTCCTCCTGTACTATATGTATGTTGTTGACAGTCCTCTTTTTGAGTGGGCAGTTGGATGTATAGTGAGGTCCCTGATAGTCCCAACATTTAATAGGTTCTTTCTGTTCATTATTTTTAACAAAATTTTTAGGTGGATCATTGTTTCTTGTAGTTGTAAATTTTGACTGTGTATTACCTATTGCGTTATTTCCCTGAAATTTTCTGTTAGAGTAATTACGTGAATTATTATTTCCAAAGTTGCGATTAAAAGAGAATTGCTTCTTCCTTTGTTCAAAGTTATTAGGCCTTTTTGCTTTCCATCTTGGTATGCCTTCTCTTTTCTTATTCTATTCATAACAGATATTTGCTTTTCTCATGGCCTCCTCAAGAGTTCGAGGACCATCATACTCAATCCTTTCCTTTATAGGAGAGGGCAAACAACTCATAAATATCTGTACCTTGGGCTTTTTTTCAGTGATATAAGGCACATACCTTAATAAATTTAAAAACTTGCTGCATAACTCCCTCATATCCATGGAACCAAACTTTAACTCATAAGACTCTTTAGCTCGTTCCTCATAATATTGTTCCGACAGAAACTTTCTTTTAAAAGATTTCTTAAAATTACTCCAATTTACACTTTTCTCTTTTAAACCTTTTACTCGTTTCAGATCTTGCCACCAGATGTCTTCTTTTCCAGTCAAATTATAAATTGCCATTTTAGTTTTTAGATGACTTGAGTAGTTGTAAATCTGGAAGCATTTATTCATACTGGACAACCATGCTTCGACTGTCTCACTCTTTTTTGTTTCTCCATTAAAGGTTGGTGGTTTGATATTTTTTAACTCACGAGAAATTTCTTCGTATGGCTTGTACTTCTTCCTTTTATTGTATAATTCACTTTCACTACTATCGTTGGAATACTTGTGCTTTTTCCTGTGTGCTTTCTCATAAAATTTAGAAGATGAACTGCTGCCATAATTAGTCAATTTTATCTTTTTATCCTTACATTGGTAGGACATAGTTCCAGATTCAACATTATTTTTTGTTCCTTTATCTTTATCATTATTATGAAAATTATTCAGCAGGATTTGATTCAGCTCCTCTTGAGCTTTCAAGATTCGTTTGTTTTCTTCCTTAACAGTTTTTATCTCAATCTTTAAATCCTTTACTGTTCTTAATAATTCAGATGAATTATCATTCAGTTCAACAAGTAAGTTTTTTGCATTAATGTGTCCTTGTTCATTATTATTATGTTCGTTACTAAGGGACCTTCCCTTAGTCGACTCTTCTGGTCCTTCCATACCTGCAGACTAAATTTAGAAAATGCTGAAACTGAAAACAAAAATAAATAAAAATCAGTAATTTGCAATTCTGTCCTAAGTTTTTATTTGCATGAGTGAGCCACTTCAGGCCTAGTATTTGAACCACGCTCTGATACCACATGTAACATCCCAAAAATTCATAAAATGTTAAAATTTTCTATGTAGCAATAAATGCTTATATTCGTTATGCAGAAGTATAATAAATGATGATTTGCTTAATTAAATGCCAGCCTATTTTGTATTAGGACGACATCTTCTTTAAGTTGTCGTCAAAGTTAAAAACATGTTACGTCAAGTACAATGATGTTTGTCATAATGTCCTTTATGCTTGCGAATGGATAAAAGCATGTCTGTCATTACTGCTGGATGTCTTAACCTCATTTTTGTTTTTAATTAAAGATTGCTGCTTCTTTAAATGTATAAACATCGTAGATTAGCTATGGTACTGTTTTATTTATAAGTACTAACTGTTTGTTTTCTTTATGATGAAGGGGTCCTATGGGCACCTCGAGGCTTGCTTATCTATTTAACTAACGCTCTTGAACTTTTGTCACAGATTACAGGTAAGCGCGATACTTCTTCCCAAGCATTAACGATGTATGTAGAAGGACTTGTTTTAAACTCCAATTAGCCTTCGATATTAAAAATATAGAGGATTTGGTTTGTGTAAGGGTAAGACCTACCCTAGATGTGGTCATATGTAACACACATACGTCATAACTATTTAATGATGTTCTTCTCTGGAGCTTAACTTCATATTTAAACATCATACTTATGCCATTTTATTTTAATTGTATTATGGTCTGTGTTTAAGGTATTCAAGATATCGACTACAACTTTTATATCTATTTGGATTCATCAACTTATGATATTTGATATTTTGCATACCACCAAACCTTATCTCAAGGGTTTTATACTTTGTAACAAACTTAAGAGTTAAGACTTTATGCACAAATACTAAGAGCTAGATGTCATAACCATTGAGCGCATTAAACCTTATGCTAGATGTTATAACTTTTAAACACGTATTTCTATATGCTAAATGTTATAATTCTTATACACATTCTACCCTATACTAAATGTATTAACATTTATGCACATTATAACTACATGTTAGATATTATAACCCTAAAGCGCATTATACCATATGCTAGGTGTTATCACCTTTGTGCACATTATGGTTTTATGCTAAATGCATAGTTGGACGTATCAAAAAAGCTCTGCATAATACACTATGTGTTAATGGCTATAGTGCATCGATATAGTATTGTTATATGCATAATGAAGACCTTAATTGATACTTGGTAGATCGCTGCGTTGGCAGGCTTCGTGCGTCCGGTAGCTATGATACTTAAATGTTATTAATTGTGAACTGAGTGGAATGCCCATTGGAATCCTTCGTGGTAGGACTCCACGTGAAGGTTCTTGGTTAATGTGTTAAACCCTACTGCACTTTGAACTACTCGACGAGACAACTGACTTAGGAATTCATTTTGCAAGGAAGGTGGGGGGAGGGGCCGACAGGCTCTCGGTTTTCCAGGGTTTGTAACCCTTGTTTGCAGTTCCTCCCGGGGATTCGATATCGTGACCTTGCTGTCGATTTCAAGACCTTGCTACCTGTATAATGGTCACAGGAGGTTATATGTATTCACGTTCTTTGCAGATTTTTTAACTCTTATAGAGTTAGATGGTAAATCCATGCACTTCCAGGGTTGATGTTGAATCCTTAAACGTTACAGAAGTGTTCAGGCATGCTACGAGAGTTTTTGCAGGTAAAGTCATGGTCACCCATTTGTGTTTCGTCGAGGTTTTTAACAATATCAATGTTTTAGATTTAAGCCTGTGCAATTCAAGGTTTAACTAGTTTATACGTTGATGTTCCTGGCAGGTCATTTCCTTGGCATTTGTTTTGAGTTTGGCTCGATAGGGATAAGAGCTTAAAAGCCCTGGTAAGCCTTGGTGACTCCCTATGGAAATCTAAATGCACTTTGGAAGAGTAGGGTGAAGCTTGGCACAATGTCGGTCTTCATTTGGTTAGCCGAGACTTCGATTTTGTTTTAAGCTTTAGTTTTTACCGTCGTTGTAATATTTAAGCCGTATGGAAAATTTTGTATAGGGAGGATTGAACCCTCGACCTATCCTTCATTGGAAAATGGTTTTAGCTTGGAAAAGATTTCAAAAGGTTTACTCTCGGCATTTTGATAATTTTGCAAAGAAATGTTTTGATAAAAATTCTTGGTGATTAGGGTTTTGAAACCTAGTTTTGGTTTATGATTGTTTGCTATAGGGAGGGTTGAACTCTCAACCTTGTCTTGCGTTACTTCCTTTCGTAATGTATGTGTAAAGATATGGTTTTCTGCAAGATTCAAATGAAGTTTGAAAGTATAACACCTGAGCGAATGCTCTCGGCATTTTGTTACTTGTATTAAAAGATTTGTGATACTCACTGTGTTTTACGATTTGTTTGTGGTTATGCTAAGGGTTTCGAACCCTGCACAAATGCTTAGATGAAAACCTTATAGGTTGAAATATTAAAGATTATAAAAACGTAAAATGGACTGGGCGAACCCTTAAGGTATCGAACCCTGGTCTCATAAAGTTTTGTTAAATTAATGCAATGATATCATAGTAATAATAAGTGTATTTAATGAACAAGGTTGAACCCTGGAACGGTCGATAGACTATTAGAGTTGCTAACTGTTTAGTAAATCTTTGTATATTTTAATGGTTCGGATCAATGATAATTCTTTTCGAAAAGTTTTACAAGACTTATGTGTGAAAGTATTTAAGTGAATACTTTTGTGGAACATGATACGATTAGGGTTTTTCATCAAAGTTGTTTACATCGATAGATATATTTATAGCCTGTTTCTAAAGCTGTTTGATCAATTTGGAAAATATTGAAGTGTAGAATAATTGGTGAAGGTTTTGATGAGATTCCTTTCAATATTTAAAATGTTTACTTGATTACTATACTTATAACAAAAGGCTATACTTATATTCTATGTTCTATTTGAGTAAGAGAAGTATTCGAAGACTATTACTTCTATAAACTGCAATGCATTGCTTATGTATGAGCTACTATTAGTTATTCTCTTTACTAGATAAATACTATGTTTCTGCAATTAGTACAGAAGATATTTTATTGCAATGTAAACATAAAGGTTGTACATAAACATAACAGATTTTATCTACGATAATCATTCAGTCGAATCTATCTATTGCATATCATTCTTCGAATATATTTACATTTATCTCCCCTGTACTAGAGTACGACACTGAAATAGTGTGTGGAAAAATACAAGGGAGCAATTCTATTCTATCATTCACATTTAAACATAAAATTTAACTATCCATTTAGCATTTAAACCTAACAGGTATAAGGATTTTCAGAGTAGTTAATATTGCAGCAAACAAAAACTTACTAACACTCCAAAAGATATCTAGGATGAAATAAAAAGTGAAAACATAATAACATTCATATCCTTAGTAAATAATTTGACAAAAAGTAAATAAGATAACACAATTTGAACCTGGTAACTGTAGAAGAGACAAACAACCAAAGGAGCCTGTTCCACCCAACCTTTTCCTAAAGACAGCCAAGTCACTTGCCTTAGGACCCCCAAGCCTATTCATTGAACCACCAGGACGAAGATGTTGTGTGGAGAAATGGAATAAATTCCTTTGCAACTCAGCAGTAGCACTTGATAGTAGTACTTATTCTTTTAGCAGTATTGAACTCACCAATGTGGCTGCACTAGTTCAGGATGCATTCTTAACTCACTCACTCACTTCTAACCTTCCCCTCATTGAATCTCTTGTGCTCTCTTGACTTTCACAATTCATAAATTATCACAGGTAGGAATGAACAGCCTCCTACTGAATTCGATGGGTAGATGAGCATGCCTAGGTCTTTTGGTCAGTTGTTTTTAGTTAATGAGCCATCTCCTCAGTTCCACTTTCTTGGGGAATATGACCATAAAAATAGGGAAGTTGCCCCCTGCGACAGCTAGAAGTGAGTTGAGGATGCTGCCAAGTGTCAGTTTTCTCTCCACCCTAGTCCATTCCTCCTAGTGGGTCAGTGAACACTCATTCAACAGTCTCCTTTGGATATTTGTCTCCTCTTTTATTTATAAATAATAAAATATTTACAATAGTTAATTACAGTCATCCTTGACCCCACTTGGTCAATAAACATAAAAATTTACAATAACATACAACATAATGTTTTTCTGACAACATAAAATGTTCAAAATTTGGGTATGTGACATCAAGCGTTGAGGAAAACACTTGTCTAAAGGGAAGGGGCATATTAATCACTAAATGTGGACACATTTACCCCTATATTTTTGTTCAATACATTTGTTTTGATATCTTTTTTGGTCCATTAGTTGTAATTGTCATTTGTATGGTTATATTAGTTATGTTGGCTTGGGTTAGTGAGTAGTAATTGTACCTCTTAATCTCCTATATATATGAAGGAGATATTTTCATTTGATCATCTTGTCTTGTCTTGTCTAGTGTACTTAGTACTTTGTATAAGTAGGTTTCCCCCTCAAAGAGGCTTGCTACTCATCTATTTTCTTCATTAAAGTCGTGGAGTACTCTTTCTTATCTATTTCCGTTATTTTCATGCTCTTTTTGGAAATTTGTTGCATATAAATGTTAAATATTTCGAGGAGCTTCCGTAAAAACCTCTACTACAATGTGTTCTTCTTGTAGTGGTTTGCCCTAATTTTGATGTGCCAAGAAAGAATTATGGTAACCTTCCCAAAAAGATTTATTTTTGTCTTTTCTAGGAGAGAGAAAGTGCATAGATTTCCACATGTCTAATTTTTTGGATTTGATTTTGAAACTTCTACCAGATATATTATGCTCCGTATTTTTTTTTATGCAACAAGTCTCACTCACTTTGGAGTTCTAAATCTCCAAATATAACAATTTTACCTAGAACACTTGTTCAAGACTAGTTTTTTACTAGTCAAATACCCTAACTTCCCTAGGGTATAAATCCAAACTTATAATGAATCGGGACTTGAGACTATTAACAAAGATAGTTCCCTATGTAATTTGAGACTCCTCCGGGTTTCATTATTTGAAGAATCCCCAAAAAAAATTATAGTAAAGAATTCCTAGATGAATCGTCTAGAAGAGTCCAAGCACTGATACCAAATGTTATGCAACAAACTCCCAAAATAGCATATAATAAGAAATAGAGAGTAATTCAATGCCTTAAGAATGAATAAAATAGATGAATAAGAATCCTCTACGAGGGGGAAACCTCCTTATACAATGTAGCACAAACAAGATAAGGTGAGATGATCCTAAATCTAGGTCTCCTTGGTATATATATATAGGAGAATAAGGGCACAATTACAATTCCAGTTGACCATACAATTGGCAATTAAGGTCCTATCTGACCAATAAAGATAATTTACAAATTTAACAATATAAATGTAATATTCTGATATATAGGGTTTAAAATATTACCTCAAACCTACAAGAACTTAATTGAGTTTAATTAACCTCAAACACTAGATGAAACCATAAGGAATGCCAAGTATTCTCATGATTAAAACAAAAGAAGGCTAGATTTCCATAAGGCATGGAAGGACAAGAAGGATAAGTTTGACCAAAGAGAGAAGGGATTCAAACCTCATCATTCTAGAAATAAACAAAGGAAACCACCATAAGGTGTGATTAAGCCAACTAAGAATATGGGAGATAATCCAAGAGAGCCACTCCATTGTTGGGGATGTGGAGTGGACCATCTTCTTAGAAACTATCCACATCAAAATGGGAGTGCCAAGCATGTTCACAACATCCAAGGGGATGAAACTATGGATAAGGTGGCAAGGACCATCCCTAAAATCTATGTTGCACTAGAGTACCACCAGGAAAATAACCAATTAATTGTGGTTGAGGTTGAAGGTAAGATTGCTAAGTAATCTATTTTTATTTTGATTGACGCTAGATCTATTCACAATTATATGACTCCTAAAAATGTTGAGATTTGTGCATTTAAGAAAAAAAATCATAATAAATCATGGTTGGTCTAACTAGCCACTAGAACAAAGAGGAAAGTTAGTGAAGTGGTGGAGAAATGTCCATTAGAAATGGGTGGACTCTTCACATGGGAAAATTTGAATATTTTGTCACTTGGTTCTTAGGATGTTCTCATTGGAATGGATTGGTTGGAAGCACATAAAGTTAAACTTGATTGCTACAACATGAATTTCGAATGCATGGATGAAGAAGGAAACCGAAGGATAGTAAATTGTTTACCGAAGGTAGTTTCTATTAGATAGATTTCAGCCTTGCAACTGAAGAATTTCTTTAGAAAAGGTTGTCAATTGTATGGACTTGCGGGTCCATGTTCTAATTCACCTACTTGATGAGGTTGAATTAGTTGGCATGCTCTCATGTCGTTGGATGTTCTTCTTAGAGAGGTACATGAAAGAATTGAAGGGTTTTTTAGGTCAAGGTGAGAAACTAGAGAGTTCTATGGTAGAGGGGTACACAGTATATGAGTTCTTTTATTATGTTAGTGACTACATCAAGCAAATTGATGACACACTAGGGGAAGTGGTTTCGGGAAATGGTCAGGATGAGGACAAAAGGGAAGGGGATATACTCCAAAAAAATGAAAAAAGGTGCACGATAAAGTGTATGCCATTTATCTTTTGTAAAATTTGTAGAGAGCACCTATTTAAATTGAAATGTATATTATATATTTGATCTCATACTGTTCTTTGTGAATTCTTGTATACCTCAACAAATTTGGAAATTGATGCCATCAATAAATTTGTTCTTTACAATGTGGAGGCAACGCAACCATGGGTTGCACTGTATGAAGAGGAAATAAGGAAATGGGAAAGTGTCATGAAAGAATTTAGACAATTGAATGGTAGAAGCATGCCTTATCATGATCATTTAAAAGAAAATATGAAAAATATATGTTCCAACAATTGGGTGGCTGACTAGGTCATAGAGGAATATACCATGTCCGATTGTTACCCACATGCAGAAGAGGATGCACTAAACATATGATCGAGTTCAACAACTCTGTAATAATATCTATGAGTACCACGTTCAATTTGTAAGGCACATTTGAATTGTAACATGTATTATGTATTTATTAATGCTATGGTTATTAGGCATATGACACCATCCTTTGTTCACATTTTTACAGGTGCTTGTGTTCCCATCTATGTGGGTATATGGACATAATTTTCACATTGAGGATGTCAATGATGGACATCTCATACATGTTTGTGGAATGGAGGTCAAGTTTAACTAATCTAGTCATGCTAGCTACAATGATCAAAATGTAATAGATAGAAAGTTAGGTTATGTTGGAAAGATACAAGAGATCATGGAAGTGGACTTCTCATCTTTTCAATGTGTTATTTTTAGGTGCAAGTGGAAAGATACCTTCAATATGAGTAATGTAAAGGAATACCGTGATAGTGGGATAGTATCTATTAACTCTAAAAAATGTGGGATGAAGCTAAGGAGTCCTATGTTTTCCCAAAACACTAAAACCAAGTGTTTTTTACTTAGATGTGTTGGATGGGGATTGGTGGTTCATACTAAGACATGATATGAGATCAAAACATCTTTTTGAGAACAACAATGTTATATTAATGCTAAGAGAGGAACACAATCAGGATGATGGCAACGAACAATGATTTGTAAATATTTTCTTTCGACATTAATTTATGTTATGAATGTGTTGTTTTATTATGGGTAGTTATAACTGCCCAATTATGTTTTTTTCTTTATTTTATAATGTTGGATATGAAATTTTTTCTTGATCCCAGTGGAAATCAAGTCATATCGTGTTCCCGGGGCTCAGGGAAAGCCACAAATAATCATGTGGAAATGTATGCTATGTAAAAGGGTCTAGACTTTGTTGCATCTCTTGGAATACAAAATGTTTTGGTTATATGAGACTCTTTGTTGATCATCTCACAAACCATAACAAACATTTTCCCCAATGATAGAATTGTTGGAAGATTGCAATCTTGTACTAGTGATCTTGTGCATCGTATAAATGAAATCAATTTGTCACATATTCACAGAAGAAAAAATCAAGTAACTGATTGCTTAATGAACCTAGTTACTAACCTTAGAAAAGGAGAAATAAGTAAAAATGGGGGCCAACCTTATAATAATTGTCCCCCCTAAGAGATTGATTATGAATTTGAAATATCTAATCATGATGTGTATGAATCCCACTTGGCGGAGGTTCATAACTCTAATCACTATATTTGGAAAGGTCATATGGATTTGCAACTCATTTTTGGGAAGCAATACGGTATTTCGCTTCTCTTTCCTGACTGGTTGGTGATTGGGAAAGGAACGCAATGAGTGATTGAGTGCTCTAATGCTAGGTATGCTATCTTTTTCGCGCTGAAGTCTACTCTAGGTTTGAAGTGTCCTATTCTCTTTCTAATATGGTGAGGGGAATTCTCAGGTTGGTCATGCCTTTATAGGGGTGGTCTCTCCATCGATCAAACAACGTTAGATCTCTTCCTTGTTACTATTTTGCATAGACAGGAGTATGCTCCGAGGAAGATATTTTCTAGGCGATTGTGGTAGGGGGTGGTTGTCAAGTTCCAATACTTGAGGGCATACATCAGGGACCTTCATTCAACCATGCGTAAATTGATTTCACAAATGGAAGGTGTCATCTTATCCATTCGTGAGGTATCCACTCATGTTTCTTTACTTGACCATCGATTTGATGATTTTGAGCATGAGGGTAGGGTGTAGGGTTCCAAGTTGGAAAAAATGACTATTATTGTGGATTTGCACCAAGAATTTTTGGATGGAAGCCAATCTAGGATGACTCGATATACAAGTCGAATGATGCCATTGTTGATATCTCTAGCTCTCCTGCTCCGTAGGAAGAATTTGGGAATGTATAGGGTCCTAGTTTTCAACTTGCTAGATGTTTTGTTTTTGTGTTTTTGTCCTTTGACAATATGTAAGGGTTTATAGTAGAAAATCCCTCTTAGTTATACCTTTAACAATATCAAGGTTGCTTGTAGAAGTTGGAATGTTTGAAATAGTTTTGTGGGATGATGTGGGTTATTTCCTACAAAGTTTTGTAGCTTCATGGTTGTGTTTTAACAACTTTTTAATATAAAATTCTACTTGATTTTGTAAAAAAATGGTTGGATATGAAAAGTTAACAACCATTTACAACGATAATATTGAAAATACATTAAATAGTAGTTGTAGCATAAAATGTGGTTTTGATATATTTTAATTATTGTCATATTTGTTGTTTATTATACAAAATTTATGTTGCATTGTATTAACATATGTTTATGTCAACTTGTAAATTACTAAGCAATAATTGAGATGCCATAAAGTTGATGACTTATTCATATAATACAATAGTAAAGATTTATTTTAAAGTCAAAATTGTTTAAAAATGATGATATTAAAAAATCAAAACTTAAATTCTCATGGGTGTTCGGGTACACAGGGTACTACCAAAGGACCGAACACCGAGAGCAACCACTTCACACAAACAGATCACAGATCAACACATCGATGTTTTGACGTGGTTTAAACCCTCTTGAGGGAAACACTCCACGGCCCCGGCCAAATAGCTTCTACGGGACAATTTATTATGCAAAGAAAGAAAGTTACAAATGAGCTTCTCATAATCGATCAACTAAACAATGACCCTCCATGCTCTTTAAATAGAGATCATGGACCAATCGGGTGTTAAGCCACGGATCAAGGTTAGGTTTGAACTAAGAGAAGTTGAGCCATCGGATCACTCTATGTCGGAAACATATCGTGACCATCGGATTAAGTATTTACAAATGCATACTAATGTATACTAAAGAAACACACTATCCCTAACGGATATATTACACAAGTTGATCTTAACTAACTCCTAAGTGTCTAAATATCCTAACATCCCCCCTTAAGAACAACTTGGGATAGGATTGAAGGATTTACAAAAGTGACACTATTAGGAGAAGGAAGGAGGCATTAGAGCCTATCCCCCCTTAATGACAAGTTCCTGAACTCCTAACATAGATCGAAGTTTAGAAAATTTTGCTTCTGTAAGAGACTTGGTGAAGATGTCTGCAACTTGATCATCTGTAGGGCAAAAGAGCACTTCAAGAACACGATCATGAACAAGATTTCTGATGAAGTGCATATGTAGCTCAATGTGTTTGCTGCGTTGATGTAGAACTGTATCTTTGGCAAGCTTGATGGCACTTTGATTGTCGCACCAAAATGGAGTAGGTTGCTGCTGCTCGAATCCAAACTCTGAAAGGATCTGTCGAAGCCATAAAGCTTCCTGACTAGCATTAACTGCTGCTCGATATTCTGCCTCTGCTGAAGAAAGAGCAAGAGCTTGTTGTTTCTTACAAGCCCAAGTAATAGGTCCAGATCCCAGACTGAAAACATAACCTGCAGTAGATTTTCGATCATCAGAATCGCCGGCCCAATCTGAATCAGTGAAACCAACCAATAAAGGTTTCCCCCCTGTACTGTAATGAATCCCAAACTGAACTGTACCTCGAATATATCGAAGTATTCTTTTAGCTGCTTTCTAGTGACTTTCATGAGGTGTCTGCATATAACGGGCAACTTGACCAACGGCAAAGGAAAGGTCAGGACGAGAATGAGTCAAGTATAAGAGACTACCAACAAGCTGACGATACAAGGTGGCATCGACTTCAGGTGAAGTACAAGTGGCAGAAAGTTTGACTCCAGACTGGAAGGGAGAAGGGGCTGGTGTACAATCTTCCATGTGAAAGCGACGAAGAAGGTCACAAGCATACTTAGACTGAGAAAGAAAGATTCCTTCTTTGGTTTGCAGGACTTGAAGACCAAGAAAATAATGCAAATGTCCTAAGTCTGACATTTCAAAATTTTGTTTAAGACTGGATTTCACATGGGTTATAAGCTTAGGGTCACTGCCAGTAAGAATAAGGTCATCAACATATAGAACAAGTATGATGAGATGGTTTCCTACTTTCTTGGTATAGACATTGGGGTCAGAATGGCATCTAGAAAAACCAGTGTCAAGGAGAAAGTTATCCATTTTGGCATACCAAGCTCTAGGAGCTTGCTTAAGGCCATATAAGGATTTCTTAAGGCGGCAGACAAGGCTAGAGTTATTCTGAACATAGCCAGGAGGTTGTTCCATGTAAATTTCCTCCTGAAAATCACCATGTAAGAAGGCAGACTTGACATCCATTTGATGGACTTCCCAGTTGTGTAAGGCTGCAAGGGAAAGAACAAGGCGGATGGAGTTCATTTTTGCGATGGGAGCAAAGGTTTCATTGTAGTCAATCCCTTCAACTTGGGAAAACTCTTTGGCAACTAACCTTGCCTTAATTCTTTCAACACTTCCATCTGATGCATACTTAGTTCTGTAGACCCATTTACATCTGACAAGTTTTCTTCCTTTTGGAAGAGGTACAAGATCCCAAGTATCGTTCGCCATTAAGGAACGATATTCTTCATCCATGGCTGCATCCCAATCTGGATTCCCTAAAGCTTCTGCAAAAGTTTATGGATCATGATTCTCGGAAACTTGAGCCAAAAGAGAAGAGGCTCGCTGAAACTGAGAACGTGTTCGACGTTGATCTCTAGGATCACCGGCAAGATCACCAGCTGCTTCACATGTTGAACGGACCCATCGAGGAAGCACTTTTGCTGGTGCAACTGGAGGAACATGAGCACGTAGAGGTGGATTTTCATCCTCACTGTCATCATCAGAAACTGGAGTTGGAAACCTGTCAAGGAAGTTGGAAGAAGAAAAAGAAGGCACAAACACCGAATCAGGTTCGCAGGCCAAAGATGGCACAATCGCCGAGTTAGGCTCGCAGGCCAAGATATTTTCATCAAATTTAACATCTCTTCTAATGATTATATCATGAGAATGTGGTTGAAGAAGTCTATAACCTTTTACATCTTCAGAATATCCAACAAATATGCACTTTTCACTTTTAGGCTGCAATGCTTTCCATTTTTCATCCGGAATGTGAGCCCATGCTTCACTACCAAACACACGGAAGTGACTTACATCAAGTTTAGTTTTACTCCATGCTTCTTCCGGTGTTATACCTTGTGATGCTTTAGTGGGGGTGCGATTAACTATGTAATTTGCACAATTAATGGCTTCAGCCCAAAATTGAAGACTTAGTCCCTTAGATTGGATCATACAATTAACCATTTCTTTTAAAGTGCGGTTCTTCCGCTCAGCTACACCATTTTGTTGTGGTGTATATGGAACAGTGTGTTGTTGTTGGATGCCTTGTTCAGTGCAAAAAGTAGTGAACTGTTTGTTAACATATTCTCCTCCATTGTCAGATCTTAACTTAATAATTTGATGACCAGATTGTTTTTCAACAAGGGCCTTGTAGGCCAAGAACATGTTAAATACTTCGCTCTTAAGTTTTAGGAAATAAACCCAAGTGCATCTGGTGTAATCATCAATGAAAGTTAAGAAATATTTGAAACCATAAAAGGAAGCAGATGGAAGAGGACCACACAAGTCACTATGCACAAGCTCCAAGGGAATCGAGGCGTGCCAAGAGACATGTTTGTCAAAACTGACCCGATGATGTTTTCCGAGTACACAACCGGAGCAAACACCATCTCTGCAAGATACCATCGGAAGACCTGTCACCATATTTTCTTTACATAGTTGTTGCAATGAACGATAATTTAAGTGACCAAATCGTTCATGCCAAAGTTTGCTCAAGTTATCACTATGAGCAACAAAAACTGAAGGGAAAGGTGATGACCCAAAGTTGTTAAACTTGTACAACCTGGTAATATCATCAACAATTCCAGTAGCTAGGACCTGTTGAGGATCTTTAAAATCCTTGATTACAACTTGGTGAGGTGTAAAGGTCACAGTTTTACCTTCACCAGAATGAGTGATCTGATAGACTGATAACAAATTGTAGGAAATTCTTGGAACACATAGTACATCACTAAAATGACCATTATCTACTGGAACTGTTCCAGCTCCTACAACACTTAGAGATCTATCATCACCAACAAATATTTGTTTGGTGTTACATTCATGCATAGTAGAAAAGATGGCTTGATCCTTAGCCATATGATAAGATGCTCCAGAATCAATGAGCCATTCATTTGAAGTAGAAGAAGAAGATGCATTATAAGAATAACCAGAAGCACAAAGTGCATGTCCATGAGAGGCAGATTCTAAAGGCGAATCTAGGCTGATGTTGTGCTTCTTCATTGCTGCTTCCAAGGCTGCCATCTTCTTGAAACACTTAGATTCATCATGATTATCTTTCCCGCAATAGTTGCAATGACGCTCAGTCTTCTTGCCTTTTGGCTTGGATCCTTTGTCATTTTTTAAAGAAGGAGTTGACTGAGAGGGTTTTGGACCCTTGTTTGACTTATTATTGCGAAAATTTTGTTTCTTGGGAGGCTTGGACTTTTCTTTCTGTTGGGAAAATAAGGCTTTCCCAGATGTATTTGCATTGTTGATTATTCCAAGATGAATGAGTTTATCTTGTTCCCTAATCAAGGAATCACAAAAGGATTCAAGACTAGGCTCTTGATAGCTAGCTGCATTCAAGGATGCTTTCACATGGAAGATTGTACATCAGCCCCTTCTCCCTTCCAGTATGGAGTCAAACTTGCTGCCACTTGTACTTCACCTGAAGTCGATGCCACCTTGTATCGTCAACTTGTTGGTAGTCTCTTATACTTGACTCATTCCCGTCCTGACCTTTCCTTTGCCGTTGGTCGAGTTGCCCGTTATATGCAGACACCTCATGAAAGTCATTGGAAAGCAGCTAAAAGAATACTTCGATATATTCGAGGTACAGTTCAGTTTGGGATTTATTACAGTACAGGGGGGAAACCTTTGTTGGTTGGTTTCACTGATTCAGATTGGGCCGACGATCCTGATGAACGAAAATCTACTGCAGGTTATGTTTTCAGTCTGGGATCTGGATCTATTACTTGGGCTTGTAAGAAACAACAAGCTCTTGCTCTTTCTTCAGCAGAGGCAGAATATCGAGCAGCAGTTAATGCCAGTCAGGAATCTTTATGGCTTCGACAGATCCTTTCAGAGTTTGGATTCGAGCAGCAGCAGCCTACTCCACTTTGGTGCGACAATCAAAGTGCCATCAAGCTTGCCAAAGATCCAGTTCTACATCAACGCAGCAAACACATTGAGCTACATATGCACTTCATCAGAAATCTTGTTCATGACCGTGTTCTTGAAGTGCTCTTTTGCCCTACAGATGATCAAGTTGCAGACATCTTCACCAAGTCTCTTACAGAAGCAAAGTTTTCTAAACTTCGATCTATGTTAGGAGTTCAGGAACTTGTCATTAAGGGGGGATAGGCTCTAATGCCTCCTTTCTTCTCCTAATAGTGTCACTTTTGTAAATCCTTCAATCCTATCCCAAGTTTGGAAAGAATATGATAAATGCATTGTTTGTCTTCCCTCTCAATCTTACATTCTACACATAAGAGTTTAAGAGTTTTGTACTTAGATAAATAATCTTGAATGCATGAAAAGTCACTTGGATTTAAAGAAATCAACTCATTTTCGAGTTGGTGACCTCGAATTTCATTGTGTTTACCAAACACAGATTCCAACTTGTCCCAAGCAGCATTAGGTTCATCAATTCCAGATATGTGGAATCGCAAATCAGTAGAGATTGACATCCCAATCAATCTACGAGCTTCATCACATCTATTTGCCCATTTTATTTTCTTATCATCATCAGTGGGTTCTTTTTCTTTCCCCGTTGTAATTCTGAAAAGTCCCCTACTTCGTAGAACATCCTCCATACGAGATTTCCATGAGAAATAGTTGGAACTGTTAAGTAGAATATCACAAGGGGCGGCCATATTTGTAAATTAATGGTTGTAAAAGTAGAAACCAATAGTCTGGATGTGAAGAGCTTGAAAAAATAGGCGGTTTCAAAAAAACGACACTGAAAACTAACTCTGTATGATGAAGTTATGCTTGAACAAAGAAACTGTTGAAGATGTCCCCAATAGTGACGTGGCAGCTAGAGAATGTCCAGCAAAAAAAAGAACCCCCCTCTTCCCAAGATGAACCTTTTGACAATCACTTTACAAGAAAGTTGCTTTAAGTGAACCACTTTTGTAAAATAAGTGATTTCACTTTTACAATGATATTACTTTTAAATAGTGCAACAATAAAAAAAACTTAAGTGACTCACTTGTATTTTTATTTTTTATTATGTAAGTGAGATGCACTTTTACAATAAAGTAACTTGAAAATATAAATTGCATGCAGTTTTTCTTTTAAAAGTAACTTCCTAAGACTTGAACTCAAGACCTATTAAGGAATAAAACAACTTTGAACCAAGTGAGCTAGATTAAAAGGTATGTAAAATATGAGAATGAGGAAGGGGGCTTTTTTTTTTTACTCTTCTTGCTCGATTTGTGTGCTTGCCCTTTTTCCTGCAAAATAAACCACAAATTGAAACAAAAAAAACTTTTCTACACTTGTGGAATTAGATCTTGTTAGTTTTCCCGGAAAGTCTACGTTTTCTCTCTGTTTCTGATTTGCCGAGATCGCGCAAGGTGCACGGCAAAGAGCATACGCAGCTGAGAAAAACCCTTTCCCTTTCTGTTTCTGATTTGCCGAGATCGCTCAAGGTGCACGGAAAAGAGCATACGCAGACGGGAAGGCAACAATCCGAACCAAAAAAAAAAATCTAACCGTAAAAAAAGATGAAATATCAGATTTTTTCTTTTTAAAAAACGAAATAAAAAAATGCGTCACTGTAACATTATACCTTCAGATCTGATGAAATACGCGTTTCTGGAGCAACCGGGAACCGTTTTCGAACAAACGAAAACTATTTCCCAACGGAAACGATGCTCCGGACGCAACGGAATACCTCCCACAGCCCAGAAATGCACAGAAATACCAGAACTAGAAACCCTTTCGAGTTTCGGCAACAGCAGTTCAAGATCTAGATCATAACCGGAAGTAGCACTTCATAAAAGCTCTGATACCATGTTCGGGTACACAGGGTACTACCAAAGTACCGAACACCAATATCAACCACTTCACACAAACAGATCACAGATCAACACACCGATGTTTTGACGTGGTTTAAACCCTCTTGAGGGAAACACTCCACGGCCTCGGCCAAATAGCTTCTACGGGACAATTTATTATGCAAAGAAAGAAAGTTACAAATGAGCTTCTCATAATCGATCAACTAAATAATGACCCTCCATGCTCTTTAAATAGAGATCATGGACCAATCGGGGGTTAAGCCACGGATCAAGGTTAGGTTTGATCTAAGAGAAGTTGAGCCGTCGGATCACTCTATGTCGAAAACATATCGTGACCGTCGGATTAAGTATTTACAAATACATACTAATGCATACTAAAGAAATACGCTATCCCTAATGGATATATTACACAAGTTGATCTTAGCTAACTCCTAAGTGTCTAAATATCCTAACAATGGGATCACATCAATGATTGCATAGACCGAAATTGATATGAAAATGTTTTATTTCGACATTTATATTATGGATGTGTCATTTTATTATGAGTATTTATAATTGGCCAATAATACTAACTTCTTCTTTTCTTTTTTTTTTGTTCGAATCTCCTTGACTTGTGGGAGTGGCCTGTGGTCTAAGAAACCACGACCCAGGGGCATCTAAGCCGTCAAAATCACCTGGGGATCGCACCCGGCCTGGACTGTACCAAGTTCAACTTGACTGAGTTTTGGGGTGTCGCCTCTCAACTAAGTCATCCCTAAGGGGAATTGAACTCGGGTCTCCTTGCTGACTAGATCCACACCTTAACCAAGTGAGCTAGCATGAATTGACTTTAATGTTAGGAGGACATGGGGGTGGGATTTGATCAACTTATGTGTCTACGGGTCATGAGGTCATTTAATACAATTTCTCTGGGTGGAACCACATGTTCGACCACTACCTAAAGGTTCATCCATGGCTCTAGGTTCGGCCCTCATTGGAATTGAACCTTTCCCACTGGTGAAAAACTCCTTGCTCTTCACAATTATTATTTTTCTTCATTTTATGGGTGTTTTTATAATTGGTCAATAACATTAATATATTTATGTTAACTTTTGAATTACTAAATAACAATTGAGATATTACAAAGTTTATTACATATAGTGATATATTTATGTTAACTTTTGAATTGCTAAGTAACAATTGAGATATTACCAAGTTTATTACATATAGTGATAAAGATTTATTTTAAGGTAAAATTTATTTAAAAAATAATGATATTAAAATTCAAATTTATTTGCAATATTATTAATACAAACAATTAGGTCATTTTAATTAAATGTATTTTTTTTAATCTTCTTTTATATTTAATATAAAATTATTTAATTTTTTTTTATGATTTAACAAAAAGAATTGATCAAACAAATTGATTTAAGAAATTAAGAAATTATGTTTTAAGAATGTTTTCATGATTTAATTTTGTTTAATAAAAAAATTAATGATTTTTTTATATGATTCTTCTAGTTTTTAATAAATAAGGTGTTATGATCACTATTTGCAATATTAATAATATGAAATATTATTGTCTAAGTAATTTTAAATGGGTGCATTTTTATCTATTTTTATAGTTAATATAAAAATATATAATCATTTCCATGATTTAAAAAACGATTTAATAAAACAAATTAATTTAAGGAATTAATAAAATATGACTTAGGATTTTTGTTATGATTTGACATTGTTTAATTAAAAAATTAATTTAAAAATTTTAGGAATTTTTTTTCTATGTTTTAATAAGCAAGATGTTATCATTATTTGCACTATTAGTAATGTGAATTATTATCGTTTATTCACTTTAGTTGAATGTATTTTTTTTATCTTTATTATTATTATATATATTTAATATAGAAATATTTATTCATTTCCATGATTTAACAAAAATATTTAATAAATAAAATTGGTTTTAATAATTTATCAGTTAACATGATTTATGATTATTTTCATGATTTAATATTGTTTGTAAACACGTTTAATGAATATATTATATCTTGTTAGACAACAAACATTTCACCTTGAAGAAGAGTTAAACATTATGTTGGATTAATAGTTAAAACTTTTTGCAATTACAATCAAAATTAAATAATATAATAAAACTAAAGTTAAGCAACTCAAACAACAACAGCGTTATCAATATGCATATAAAATATCCACATATATCAATATACATATCAAATATATACATATATCAATATACATTTTATAAATCAAACAACAACAACATCAACAAGATATGTCGAAAAAACATGATATACATGAGCAATATACATATCAATATACATCTCAAATATACACCTCATCAAAATCAATAAATATGCCATACATATATCAATATCCATTTCACATATGCATCTCATCGTAATCAAGAAACATACTTTTTTATGAATTAAACAACAACAACATCAACATGATATGAAAAAAAAACATAATATACATCAGTGATATGCAATATGAAATATACATATAAATATACAAATCAAATATAAATTTCATCAAAATAAATAAACACGTCATACATATATATCTCAAGTGAAATATACAACATCGAATATACATGCCAAGTACCAGTATTGATAGCTAGGCATACCTTTCCATGTCAAATATAATATCTCTCCATTAGGAGGAAGAGGCGATGGTGGATCGATCGATGATGATGTTGGTGACACATGTGGATCAAGAGGAGGAGGCAGTGGATCGATCAATAATGATGTTGGTGACACATGTGGATCAAGAGGAGGATGTGGTAGATCACTCAATGGTGATGCTGGTGATACATCAGATGGGGGAGGAGGAGGAGGAGGGGATGTTAGTTGCTCCGGTGGAGGGTCGGGTGGGGGAGAATAATGCTTTGCACTCGCTCCAGAAGCATCATCCTTAATAGATGAGCTAGATGAAGAGGACTCAATGGGATCCCTCAACCTCGAGGTTGAGGGCACCAATAACATGGTGCATCAGTGTCGTCATTTCATGGGGAAGGATATCCCATATATCTAATAGCTCTGAACTTGTAAAATGTTAATTGACTTAGACTTTGGAAGCTGTAAGAATTCATTTTGATTTTGGATTTAGAGATGCATTCATGGTTTAAATACAATGTTTTGGACAGATCCTTTGCCCGTCATCAAGGACAAATAAAAGAAAGAAAGAAATTGCAGTCTTGTGAAATGATGAATCGTCTTCATCATTGCTTGACATGCAATATGATAATTTCTTTCATTATTTTATTCGTCCCTGATGATGGGCAAAGGATTTGCCCGAAACGTTGGAGTTAAATTGCGAATGCAACTCTAAATCCAAAAATAAAAAATGAAGACTTGTAAAATGCCTTGAACAAGCACTAGCACCACTTCTATCTAGCCATCATACCACATAGTTGGTTTTCCACCTTAGTATGGACTCTACGGCCTGGCCTATGTGGCAGATGGGTTCTATGTACTACAAGCTAATCATCGTGAGAACCCAACTCATCAATCTCCTCATCATCCTAGGGTGGAATGTCCCCAACATGAACTAATATCTACAAAATAATAGAGAATAATAATCAAATAATTGAAACAAAATGTTACAATAAATTATATGTGAATAAAATAAGACAAAAAATGCAAAGTTATATTATTTATCAAAACATACTGATGATAATACCTCTCTCATCTAGTGGCTTGTATTGAGTAAAAATGATGTTAGTACATCCTATCCAGTCCATCCCTACATATGGACATTGTACAAGATTGAGGATGTGATCGTCCTCTCTAGCCAAAAAATCACAAATCTATTGACTAACTGAACTACACAACCACTACGGATGGTCATTCTTGGGCAACAAATTCCCCCACATGCGCATCTACACATTAGTCATAAGCCTAGGAGGGAGGTCATCGGGTAATGTAGATCAAATGGCATGAAACCTCTCAAAAAATAAGATATATAACTTTGATGCAAAAGGGAATAATCCCCTACCATCAAAAACTGAGTGACAAGGATCTAAAGCAAAACAAAACTCTCTCAAAATATTGTCGACCACCTAATCAATCAGGGTCTTCATACCAAACTATCTACATAGTACATAAATGAGCAACTAATGCACTACCTATTAGAGGTAGAGTGTGTCAGTGATGTGAGAATAAGATATAAGCACCTGACATCTTCTGCACCAAATGCATGTAACCACAATTGGCCTTCAATAACCTGGAACTGTGTAGCATCTACAATGTTAGCACTGACATATCTTTGGACCTACACTAATTGTCTCTCTCCTGCAAAACTAGGTGGTATAATTGGGAAATGGGGCCAGTACTCACCCCTCCTTGATGACACATTGATGAAATAAAAATCCTCTTCTTGGACTAATCCCATAGATTGGGACCCACCCTAAAATCCTACCTACCATGATCCCAAAGACGGATAAACTGTTACAAGAACAAGGAGTTTCCCCCGAGAGATGTATCCTCCTCATAAAACTTGAGGAGGCCAAGAATATTTAGAAGGGTACGTGCGTGACCAATAATAGGGTGATGAATCATCTCCCCCCCTCTCTCTTTAGTATCTAACTAACACACAAAAATGTATGGGTCGGGCTGCTGCTATTGTTGTGCACATCATCATCGTCTTCGATTCACATAAAATACTTCTTAGGAACATATATATGGATAAAAAAATGAAACTATAACAAAACCACACATATATAATCATTTTGTATTTATCAATTACTGAAACTAATTTATTTTTGCAAAAAAAGTGGTAAAGTAATCGATGCACCTAAAATAAATTATTTGCATCGTAGTTGGTGTGCTACAATAGAAAAGGGTCGTCGTAACTATTATGGCACTATATGTTTTATTGTGCACCAGTGTGATGTATGGGCCATAACCAATGTGATGTATGGGTCGTAATGCACTGGTGATGTTTTTTGTTCTATGTTTACAATGACGGTGCGTTGTGTTACATAACACACCATTAACAGTGCATTCTAGTGGCATGGACACACTATTTATTTTTTGTTTTTATTTTATTACAATGGTGCATTATAATGGGATTAACACATTGCTTCAATTTTTTGTTATAGGTGTTGGTGTGTTGTTTTTAGAAGTATTATGACTGTGCCTTATAAGGTAGTGATGTGTCATGTTATATATCGCACTAATAATGATGCATTATGATGTATGAAATGCACTGGTGTGTTTTTATTTTTATTTAGATTTTTTGGTGGTGCGTTATGTTTTGAATGCACCAAAAAGGTTTTTTTTTTGGACAGTCCATTGTTTTATGACATCATTGATCACAGAGCAAAATATGATACTAAATGCATTGGTGATGTTTTTGTTGTATGTCTAAATAAGCAGTGCATTCTTTTAAAGAACACATTGTTATCGGTGTGTTGTAGTGAAATGTACATACCGCTGAGTTTTTTATTTTTTATTTTATTGTGGTGCATTAAATTGGACTTAGCGCACTAGTTAGGTTTTTTTAAAAGATTAAGTATCAGTGCATTGTTTTTAGGATTCAAGGTAGATTCTATTAGACAGATTTCAACCTTGCAATTGAAAATTTTCTTTAGAAAAGGTTGTCAATTGTATGCATCCCATGTATTGGATAGAACAAAAATTGAAGTTCCCAAGTTGGAGGAATATCATGTGTTGCAAAAATTTGGGGATGTGTTTGTTGATGAAGTGTCAAAACTTCCTCCGAATAGGGATATTGATTTCAGAATTGATCTTGTGCCAGGATTGCACCACTGTCTAAGACACCTTATAGAATGAGTACACCAAAACTGTTAGAGCTGAAAATGCAATTGCAGGAGTTGTTGGAAAAGAAGTACATCAGATCAAGTGTGTCTCCATGGGGAGCACCCGTGCTATTTGTGAAAAAGAAAAATGGAACCCTCATGCGATGCATTGATTATAGACAACTGAAAAAAAAATTATAGTGAAGAATAAGTACCTTTTACCTCAAATTGATAATCTATTTTATCAAATGAGAGGGGCAAAGGTATTCTCAAGGATCATTGACTTGAGGTTTGATTACTAACAAGTGAGAATCAAGGAAGAAGACATCCACAATATATTTTTTAGAACAAGGTATCGACACTATGAATTCATGGTGGTGCCATTTGGTCTCACTAATGCACCATCTACATTCATGTGTCTCATGAATAATGTTTTTAGCAAGTATTTGAACAAGTTTGTGCTTTTTTTTTTCTAGATGACATTCTTATTTATTCTAAGATAAAAAAGAAGAATGTGACGAGAATTTGAGAATGACTTTGCAAGTGCTAAGGGGGCATCAATTATATGCAAATTTAAGTGAATGTGGCTTCTATCAGAAGCAAATTCATTAGTCGAGTCACATTATTTCAGAGGAAATAATATTGGTGGATCCTTGAAAAGATTGAAGCCATTATGAATTTGTTGATTTCAAAGAATGTGATAGATGTGAGATATTTTATGGGTCTTTCTAGTTACTACAAGAGGTTCATTGAGGATTCTCCAAGGTTGCACACCCCATTACTTCCTTGAAAAATAAGGGAATAACATTCAAGTGGACACAAAAATGTGAAGAAAGATTCGAGTTGTTGAAGAAGCTTCTTACAAGTGCTCCAATTTTGAAAATTGCAAACACGATTTCGCTGTGTGTGTCGATGCATGTAAACAAAGAATTAAAGGAGTTCTTATGCAAGATAATCATGTGGCATGTTATGAGTCAAGAAAGCTAAAAGAACACAAGAAGAATTATGCTACCCATTATATAGAGCTTGTTTCCATGGTGCATGCTTTGAAAATGTGGAGGCACTATTTGATGAGCATGAAATTTGAGCCTAGGACATACCACTATGGTTTGAAATATTTGTTTAGGCAACAACATTAAATGCAAGGAAAGATAGATGGCTTGAATTTTTATGCAAATTTAATTTTGAGATCAACCACATAAAGGGGAAAGAAAATAAAGTGGTTGATGCACTTAGCAGAAAAATGCATGCAATGCACGTGGAAGCCATTAGCATTTGCCAATCAGATTTGAGGCAAAATATTGTTGACTCTTTTGTTGAAGATGAGTAGTATGTGCAAATAAAATACAAATTACAACAACAAAATTTGGAGAAGAGATATGAAGGTTATCATTTTGATGACGATGGACATCTTATTTATAAAAATAAAATGTATATTCCTAATGTAGCAAATTTGAGGAGAATTATTATGGATGAAATCCATAAAATGCAATATTCTGGTCACCCGGGATACCAAAAAACAATTTCTACAACAATGAAGCAATATTTTTGGCCAGGAATGAAGAAATACATTGCTTAATATATTTCTAGATGTATGAAATGCCAATAAGTGAAAGTTGAACATCAACACCTAACATGTTTATTGTAGACTTTGCTAATTCCATAATGGGAATCGGAAGTGATAACTATGGATTTTATTACCGGATTAGCAATTGCTTCAAGGAAGCATGATTCCATCATGGTTGTAGTGGATAAATTGTTCAAGGCAACACATTTTATTCTAATTAAATCTATTTAAAAGACTAATGAGATAGCAAGAATATTCATGAAAGAAGTATTCAAAATGTATGGGTTGCTTAAAACAATTGTATCTGATCGTGATGCAAAATTTACTTCTAAGTTTTGGAAAATTCTTTTTGCATATTTGGGTACACAATTGAACATTAACACTACCGGCCATCCAAAAACATGTGGACAAATAGAAAGAGTAAATTGTGTGCTTGAATACATTCTTCACATCTATGTGATGGAAAAACCATCGAAGTGGGAAGATGATCTACACTTGGTAGAGTTTACATATAACAAAGGGCAACAAGCATAATTGAGAATGAGCCCATTTGAAGCTTTGTATGGTAGAAGAAGTAGGACACTAGTGAGTTGGGATAAGCTAGTGGAAAAAAATTTGCTTGGGTCATAAATGCTTAAGGAAATGGAACAAGGGGTCGAAAAGATCAGGAAAAATTTAAAGGCACCCCAAGATAGATGAAAAAGCTATGCGTATAAGAATTGAGTGCATAGGGAATTCAATGTTTGAGATCATGTTTACCTCCGAGTGAGGCCAATGAAAATTTCCTTGAAGCTTGGAAGTTGTGCCAAGCTATCACCTAGATATTGTGGGCCGTTTGAAGTGCTTGAGAGGATAGGGCCAATTGCATATAGAATTGCATTGCTTGCTAACATTAGAGCTCACAATGTTTTCATGTTTCTTTGCTTAAGAAATATGTACATGATCCTTACCATGTGATTGATTGGGAAGTGACCCATGTGGAACTCGAGGGAGAGTTCCAACACTATGCACCCTCAACAACAAGGTAACACTGCTTAGGAACCAAGCCATCAGAAAGGTAAAAGTGCAATGGAAGCACTTTGGTCCCGATGAGGCTACATGGGAGTTGGAGGATGCCATGCGAGAGGCATATCCATTTTTGTTCTGATTTTGAGCAAACACTGAGGATGGTGTTATTCCAAGGGGTAGGGGATTGTAATATCCCTAGTTTTGACTTGGAATGTATCAAATCAAATGATGTAAATGATGTAAATATGCTAGTATGGATTCCTAGTACGGAGCTCAAGGCCAAGGGCCAACTAGTGAATGGAAATGCATATATAATGTAAATATTTCTATATGGACCATGTGGTTGTCTTGTCATGCTAATTTGAAAGCTATCTAAATGTTATGTTGGAAAAATAATAAAATGTTATAAGATGGTTGTGTCAAGAGCAATAGATGGGATATGATTCCACTAGGGGGGAAGAGGAAAGGGCAGCCTATGGGATATCAAAACTTCTATTGCCAAGTTCCTTAAATGAGCTAATTACCTCCTTTTGACTATTAAATCTAATCGTTGAATGCATGTGTGAGGTTAGAGGGGAAAGTCTCCTCATGTGGTTATGTAAGCATGGAATGAATATACTTCTATGAATTTTGTAAGAGTCATCTCTTATATGGTCAGAAGTTATGTCATTTGTCGTTTCCCCATCCTCTCATCTCTTTTGGAGTCTATCATCCATTTTTCTCATATATAATCTTACACCAACAGAGTTTTCCTCTTGATGCTCTTTCCATTGCCATACCATTACCAGATTGTGTATTAATTAGGAGTTTGAATTTGGAAGGGGGATTGTGAAAATTAGAGAAAAGAGAATGGTTATAAGTGAGCATAGAGGCTGGAAAAGATAGGAACATGTACCCATTATGTTTTCTACTTCTGTATGCTTGAGAAGCCATGCGTTAAGATTACCATAGGTTGTGCAATAACATATAGCAGATTGGTGTAATGTCCCCACCTATCTATCCCATGCAAGGGAGGGAACATGGCACTAAGATCTGGGCTTTTAGAACAACTTAGCTAAATTCATCATGAATAAAGGTTATGGCATTACAATAAATGCCTATGGGTACAGATGAAAATCAATTAAATATACACATCGGATTTAAACATCATCCACACACATTTCATACTCATCCAACATATCAAAATAACCACCAATTTAAACATTGCAGAAGTAAAACACAATAAAATACTCATCTTGATGTAATGTTGTCCCAAACAACTAGCTATGTCACTGCAACGTTCTACCTAACCATAGGTCTTTGCCCAGCCTGTATTCTTTCAGCACTCAGAGACCACCCCCGAGCTGGGCATGATATCTACAAGGAAAAGGGAACCCTCAAGCAGAACACAAACCAAAGCAATAGATACCCATCTCAACCCCAGCACTCTCTTATACACAAAACTCAGATATGGGCTTGGGAACACACTTTCAGCAATGGGGCTTAGAAACTAGATGGACATGGATTTTCCCTAAAACATGGGCACACCAAAAACGGATGGTGGGGAGAGGGAATCAACCCCAGGGAAGAAAACCGATTTCTCCCACAGATGTATGAGCATTCAGTGGGCTAAAACGGCCTCAATAAAACCCCAAATCGTTTCCCCTTCTTCCCAACTGTTAGCCACAACAAAAACGCCCTTCCCAGCTAGGAAAATGAAGGAACACACAGGAAATCAATGGAGGAAAATGCCCAGGTAGCTCCCAACTCATGAGAGAGAAAAACAGATGGATGAATAATGGCTTGGGGAGCAATTTCATTGCCCTTTTCTTGCCCAAGAAGCCCAAACACGAATCTCTAGGAAGGGTGGCTTGCCCATACTCGAATTTGGACAGCCATACCTCTCCATTCCCCAAGGCATTAACTACCTCAACCAACTCTTGGGAGAAATGAATGGTTGGGTACAAAATTCAACATGGGTAGTTGAGGGTTCATGGGTTCTCTCATTGACACTTGGCTTGACTTGATTGGCTCAAGGGTTTGAATATTTTCCTTCCAATTTCCTTATAACATCATGCCCCCATCTCTTGTTGCATTGCATAACTAGTTGTGGGCATTTATATTAAGATGCATATTTACAATTCCCATGGTTCACTAGCACATGGGTAGCATAATTTCAAATACTTGCCTCTTCTAGGTCGAGGGTTCACTAGCGGGGCCTTGGCCTTGAGCTCCATGCTAGGAATCATACATAATATGCATACAATATTTACATTATAGCGCAAAATATTACAAGGGTCAAAATGAGGGACGTTACAATTGGACTCTTTTTACACACACTAGTAAGTACTATAAAGGTTGGATTTCTTGAGAGAACTATATAGTAGTGAAAGGAAATTGCTTCCTTGTGTTGTGTGGGGCAGTAGAAAAGAGTACCATGGCTGAGTGAGATCCCTGTAAATGCTCAGAGGTGGGAACTTTGACTAAGCATGAGATAAAATGGGTTGTGGACTGAGAGAGAGAAGCTTATAGGTGTTTCCTTTTTCCTAGTGGCCTCATAGCCCAACTTGGGGGTGATTTCTACAGCTGATACCTATGATTGGGTGGAAAATCACTCTTACATAGGCAATTGCTTAGATCTTCTTGTTTAAAGATAAATATTCTCTTTGTACATGAATGTGAATGATTTTATTTTCTACATGGAATAAATATGTTTATTTATGCATGTTGTTTGTGTGGATAGAGCTTTAAATTCTGCTACGTTTTACATTCACGAATTTACTCATGCGGCTTGTATTGATGAATTCGTATTACGGCCCATGGGGCGAAATTTACAAACTTGTGATTTGTAAATACCCCCCTATATTGGTCAGATTGATGGATGGGAACATGACATCTACATGGTTATGGGACCATGTGCACCTTCTACATGTCTCAGGGGAAAATCAAATTCTACGTGCACTCCAACTTGCCTAAGAAGCCATGAACTATCCATAAGTGTGATGGAGAGCCTAAAGGTGCACCAACCATGCTAATGAATCATTTTAGATTTGTGGAAGATTTGTTACCTTTTGTATAACTGAATGGCTTCAAATGTGTTAGAAATTAAGGGGCCACCACAGTATATTTGATAAATCCCACACACCAAGGCATAATTTAATAAGAGACAATAGAAGGGAGAAGGTAAAAAATGGAAAACTTGTTTCTATTGATGGAGCAAATCATCTTTTTATCTTGTTGTTTTATACAACTTAGATAATTGAGGAGGACTGATTTATAAATAGAAGGTCATTGAATCTTCTAGACTTATTGTCATTCTTTCAAGGAGAAGCCAAGGACAATACTAAAATACAAGAGAAATTTAAAGTGAACCAGATGGTTTACTTCATGAAAACATCGTCCATGGACAAGAAACCCCATATTATCCATTAAATAAATAATAAATATTTATTATTATTATGAATATTATTATATGAGTTTAATTGGCATGAATACAATGAGTGTGTAATAGGGTGATAAGTCACGTCATTTGGAAAATGCATGATTTATCATTATTACAATATATTAAATAAATAATAAATATTTATTATTATGAATATTATTATATGAGTTTAATTGGCATGAATACAATGAGAGTGTAATAAGGTGATAAGTCACGTCATTTGGAAAATGCATGATTTATCATTATTACAATATATTTAATATATAATATTGACCTATGACTATAATAAGTGTTTATTTGGTATTCCATAATTAATAATAAATCTTAGATATATTACAAGTTCCTCCTCTTAAAATGCTTTATCCCTAAAGCATGGGGCAAAGCTAACTACTTTTGAAAAACAATCCATCTTCTTATAACTTGCACCCATTTGATAGAGTTGAGAACACAAGGTGATATGCTTTTCAAAGCCTTGTACAACATTGTTGCATAAAAAAAGGATGAGTCCATCTTAAAAAGATGATTTCTAGAACTCAAAGCGAACTACTTTTGATGAACAATCCATCTTCTTGTAACTCACACCCATTTAATAGGGTGAGAACACAAGGTGATATGCTTTTCAAAGCATTGTACAACATTGCCGCATCAAAAAAGATGAGTCCATTCTAAATGGATGCTTTCTAGAACTCTTTGATGATAAGATTCTTGATTTGAGCTTCTTTGTTTTTGACTTCAAGTTGTATTTATTTTTGGTGCTTTGGTACGTAAGAACAACATTCATATCAATATATTAATTATTCTATGCTATGATTTTTGTAATTTGGGTGCCAATATCGTACCTTGATAAGTTGATCTTTCTTAATCTTTGGTTTACTCTTTTAATGAATTACTTGTGTCATCATGTCAATATTTGATATTATTTTATTCGTCGATGTGTCAATGGCTTCATTAGTGGTGATCGATGGAACTTTGGTTTCATTAGTGGTGATCGATGGAACTTCAACCGTCACTGAATATGTAGATGTTGACTTGTCAGTGCAGTGTTTCTTGATCCCAATTTGTGAATGCTTTCTTATTGATAAAATTTCATTAGTAGAGACACTTTGATTCTTAGTTTTGGTCCATTTTATTCTGGTCTCTTTATCTATAGTTTCAACTTCTAAAAACTTCCATCATTCACTTGTATCAATGTATGTCTCTTTGTCTACTTTTAGGATGGATATATCGGTACATTTTTTTATTTTATTTTTCACTTTCATAAGCAAAGTTTGATTATGATTCTTTAAATGATTGATTTCCTTATCTTTATCTAACAATATATTATTAAAATGATTTTTATCATCCTTCTTCTTTTGTGATTCTCAATGACATTGAATTGCAACATTTTGCAAATCGTCCATATCTTTTGATGAGAGAACTTTTGTGTATGACTTCATTGTGAAATATTATAATGTTATTCTTCTTCTTAAGAAGAATGTTGGCAATTTTTTTTCTTCTTAATGTTTAGATTGAAAGTCCTAAATGTTTCCATCCACTTAGAACCTAAGATTATATCAACCTCATGTAAACAGATAACTACAAATATTGAATTGAGATATGACATCATGAACATCAAATCAATTTTGTTTCTCTTCGTGTTGTCATGAAATAGTTAGAATACGTAGTAGAGGATATATTCAACATTAAGGTAGGGGTTGAGGGTATGAGCCATAAGTGAAGACTCATGGTTGACCCGATGGAAGCCGAGGTTCCATTCCCTGGGGGTTTGTAGTCCTTTCTTGCGGGAGAGGTTGCCGGCCTCTAAGTCCTTGTGCGACCATGGTGACAATTTCAACTTCACCAAACATATCGTTCTCACATCCAATACTAAGGCTAGCCTTAGCCCAACTTTACTATACCAAATGCAGAGACCCTCATAGAGTAAATGCATGAACTATAAATACTACAAACACACTTAAAACAATTTGCAATTTATTTCAATATGAACATAAAAAATAATTTAAAATTCTTTAGATTAAATTCACAATATCAACTCACAATTTATTTCAATATAAACATCAAAAATAATTTAAAATTCTTTAGATTAAATTCACAATATCAACTCACCTTGATCTTGCACTGTCTATTGGTGTTGGGTGCTGTAGTTCCCTTATGAATCCACTCTTCGATTGCCCATCGTTGCAGATCCACCAGATATACCGGTGGCTTTGTGGTTTCCTTGCTTAAAAAATGTTCAATTTTTTATTTTATTTTTTAAATTAATTTAAATAGTTTATTATTAACGGGTTTCAATGACATTAATTACCTTGGGTTAATTTTCGCGACGATGGACCCGGCGATATAACCGAAGCTTACTCAGAGTACCTAAAATTCTCACAGAAGGTTCCAATAAATCTGCAGAAATGCAAAATTTTATTTAACACAGCCACAGCCACAGCCATATGTCGAGATAAGGTTTAGGTGGACATTGGGTGAAGGGAGAACCCAAGATTCAATATCTTGTCTTCTAGCTGTGAACGCCAATTGAGGAGTTATGGGCAGTTGACCCACCTAATTAATAATCTATATAGGTTTTACTCCCTCTCAGTATCAATAACCCTAAACCCTGAAAATACATTGCGCTCTGAGGTTGTAGTTGATTTAGATTCTGCAGGGAAAGTCAGATAATTCTTCCAACAATGGCAGCAGCCACGAACAGCATAGCATTATTATCATGCAAGGTGCCCTCTAAGCCCACTTGTTTTTCGTTTATTGAACCGTCGTTGCGCCCATGTATTATTGCAATGAGGAATCCTTCAAGGGTTTTGAAGGGTTCTTCATTTCTGGTTCCAGGCCCTAAACCCTCCACAGTAATAAGCCCTATCAAACCAACATTTATACGGTCCTCCACAACTTTACACCCAATCAGAGCAACTATTTCAGTGGGAGAGAAGTTACCGGAGGCTACTCTGTCATATTTTGATAAAGCAGGCGAGCTTCAAACAATAAACGTCTCAGAGCTAACCAAGGGGAAGAAAGTGGTTCTCCTGGCTGTTCCCGGTGCCTTCACACCAACTTGCTCACAGAAACATCTCCCTGGATTTGTGGAGAAAGCTGATGAGCTGAAGGCCAAAGGGGTGGACACAATTGCCTGCATTTCTGTGAACGATGCTTTTGTTATGAGGGCCTGGGGTGAGAATCTGAATGTGGGTGATAAGGTCCTCCTGCTGGCTGATGGAAATCAGGAATTCACTAAGGCATTGGGTGTTAGTCTTGATTTGAGCGATAAGCCTGTGGGTTTAGGGGTTCGATCAAGGCGCTATACGCTGTTGGCAGAGGACGGTGTAGTCAAGGTCTTGAACTTAGAAGAGGGCGGTGCCTTTACTGTAAGTAGTGCAGAGGACATTCTTAAAGCCCTGTAAGAGATAGGTAATATGTTTCTGTTTATGTTCATCTGTTAATGTCCTTTGAGATGAATCTGGTCTATTAGCATTTCTTTTATAGATTCAGAATTGAGAGTCTTGTCTGGCCTGTCAGGGCATATTTTCATAGATTCAGAATGGAGAGTAGAATTTAGTCGGAATTTGATTAAAAGTGTCTACGAAATTGAGTTTTCGGTAAGATCTGCTCTATAGCAACTTTTCTCACAGATTCAGAGTTGATTGTTTCATTTTAATCATAATTTGATGAAAATTGTCATGTTTTTAAGATTGGAGTTTTCAACATTGATGGTGCCCTGTGCTCTGCAGGGGGCTTTACAGGGCCCTCAAGTTCAGCTTTTTCCCATGATTCTTGCATTGTTATACCAGTGAGAATAATGCTGTTAATAAGCAAGTGAGAATGCCGTAAAATCCTGGCTTTGGACAATTCAATGGTGAATGTGCTTGCTTCCTTGAGGGGAAGTGTTTGGATCATTTGGTTTTGTGTGTGGAAAGTGGTTTTGTTTCTAAATTTGTACCGTTTGTATAGTTTTAAATTTGTGCAAGAAGAAAAGAGATCACATGCTTGATGAACATTGAGACAAGCAGCCTGTTGGTTTGAATTGCTTATCTATATAGTTGCAGTGTGTTTTTTTTACATTTCAGCAAGGCAATAGATGTGCATCAGTAATTGGTGACATAGCACAAAGCAGCCGCTTCATTTTAAGTTTCCTTTCTTCGTTCATACCGGCAAGTCAATGTGTTTTGCAAATGGGTTAGCCACAGACTAAGGTTTATATCAAAATGTTTGTTAACTAGCGCTGCAAGTCAATGTGTATTGCAAATGGGTTGCAAGTCAATGTGTATTGCAAATGGGTTAGCCACAGACTAAGGTTTCTATGAAATGTTTGTTAATTGGTTTTTATGAAATGTTTGTTAATTGGTGTGCTATGTTTTTTGCTCTATAATTAGCATAGATCCATTTTAAATTTGGTACAGGCACAATGAAAGCACAAGCACAAGAAAAGCACTAGGAGGATCCAATTTCTTTCTTGAGGTGTAAATTTTTTTCTCTTAAATTTTTTAATCAGCATAAATCCACCTTAAACTGGATCTATCAAACACAGAGAGGATCCAATCTCCTCCAATTTCTTGAGGTGTAAATTTTTTTCTCTTAAATTTTAATTAACAAAGATCCATCTTAAATCTGGATATATAAAGTGGATATATAAAGTACAGAGAAGTTCCAATTTATTGAGGTGTAAATTTTTTTTCTCAATTTTTTACACATCCAGAAAAAATCAGATATTGAAGATATTGAAGCTGTAGAGCACCTCCTATTCTAATTCTAATGCATTGAATTAAAAGATTCATTATTTACTTCCGATTCTAATGCATTGAATTGAAAGATTCATTATTTTTTAATGATGATTCTGATCTGTTTTTTAATAGAATCATATGATTTCTTCAGTATCAGTTCTTTCCCTCAAATTTCTGAGACAAAGTACATTTTAATCTTCGCCCTGAAAATATTCAATCATTTTTCCATATTTTTCTTGGAGTTTACTAAATGTGCTTGTCTTATTGTGTATCAAATCATTCTATGTGCACTGGTAATGATATACATACTCTTTAAAATTCTTCAGGAAGGAATGAAATACAGTAGTCGATTCAAGAAACTATCTCCTCTTACATTATTGGAAAGGTTGTAAATTCTATCCCTAAATTTACAGCAAATTCTGCAACTCTCCAATTTTATTATTGTCCTTTCAGTTATGTTACATTATTAGCAGGTTGCGGGTTGGTGTAATGTTATTATTGTCCTTTCAGTTATGTTACCATCATTAGCGGGCGGGTTTGTGAAAGAGAGGACAACTGGGTTGGTGTGGGTGAAGGTGAAAGATAACAACTTGGTGTGGGAGAAAGGTGAAAGAGAAACAACCCGGTTGGTGAAGGTGAAAGATGACAACTTGGTATGGGTGAAAAGATGAAAGATTATAACTGGGTTGGTGTGGGTGAAGGTGAAAGATAACAACTGGGTTGTTGGTGTTGGTGAAAGTGGGTAGTTTCATGATAAATTCCCATTTTTTTTTTAAAATTTTATTCTTCAAAAACTAGTTTGAGGAGTAGTGTAAATAATTTGGATTTGGATTTTTGGAATTTGGATATGTAATATTTAGGGAAATTTTATTTTTTAATTTTTAAAAGTTGTAATTTTAAATATATAAATGGTTATATAATATTTGGTGAATTTGTAAATTTTTTATTTTTGAAATTGTATTTTTAAATGTATAAATAATTATATAATATTTATATTGTACATATAGCATGCAATGCATCTTGATTATGCAATTTTGAACAATTAATATATGCAAACTCAACTTTTCTAAAACTTAGTATAAAATTTCCAAAAACTAAAATAACAATAAGTCTCTGAACAAAATCCACATTTATTACATACAATAAAAAAAATACTTTCAACAACATAGAAATATTCATTAAAAGAAAATAAATACTTTCAACAATATTGAAATTACTGCCATTACTTTGAATAATTAGGATCTATTGCTATTACTGCTATTACTTGAAATAATTAGGAACAAGATCCTAATTCATTTTACAAACTTTTGTGAGGAAGAATTGCTATTGACTCTCTTTCCACAATGGTCCACTTTTCCACAAGATCCTAAGATTCATTTTACAAACTTGTGTGAGGAAGAGTTGCTATTGACTCTCTTTCCACAATGGTCCACTTTTCCACAATGATTCACTTTCTGTATATTTGCTTTGCTATGGCTATGCATTCTAAGATAAAACGAGTATGATAGCTGTGGTTAGGCATTCTAAGCTAAAAACAGTATGATAACTGTGATTAGGCATTCTAAGATTAAGAAGTGTATGATGGTGTAACAATTGATATTTATAAATTTAGTGATTCTTTCTAAGATAAAAAAAGTGTATGATAGTTGTAATTTAGTGATTCTTTCTAAGATAAAAGAAGTGTATAATAGTTGTGGTTAGGCATTTTAAGATAAAAAAAAGTGTACAATGGCATTATAATTGATATTTGTAAATTTAGTGATTTTTATAAATTTTTAATTAGATTTAAAGTAAAAATTTAACCATTTATTTAAATGTTTAATTGGATTCAGGAAAAAATGATAAATAAAAATGTAGCCTAGAAAATTTAGTTTTATATAAACAATAAACTTAAATCCATTTTAATATGGAATTTTTAAAATGCCAAAATAAAAAGTAAAACCTTTAACTAAGAGTGACATTTCTAACTTAAACATAGACATTTATAACTTAAACATACACGCATTAAATGAATATCAATACTTTTAACAACATAAAAATCACTCCATTAAATGAAGTTAAATAATTTCAAGTAAAATTTTTAATTGGATTTTAAGTAAAATTGATGAAAACAAATGTAGCCTAAAAAACTTAAAGTGGAATGAATCCATTTTAGTTTGGAATTTTCAAGAACCAAAATAAAAGGAGTATTGTGCACATTTATAACTTAAACATATATGATTTAAATGAAGATAAATACCTTCATAAATAGAGAAATCACCTCATTAAAATTATTTTCATAAATAGAGAAATCACCTCATTAAAATTATTTTTACATTGTTGGTTGAAGTATATAGTAAGCATGCTTTATTATGGAAAAACTTTTGCTTGCAACCTTCATTTTTGTCTATATCACCAGTTAGACATAGTCACAACTACATACACAATGTTGCATTTTGTCCATGTAAGTGGTTGTTATGCCATTCCCCAATTGAATAAAAGGGCTTTAGATAGATAATTACAAGCTCTATTCAAATCCATATAGATAACCTTCATGGACGATGACTATGTTGTAGAGAATTGGGTTTATCAACAAACACGACAAGAAATGGTGGCCTAATTTTAAGAAAGGATTGGAGAATATGAGACCTTGCTCCACCTTTATATTGGTAATCATTGTTGAATTATTTAAGTTTTGTTTCTCAATTTCATTGTGGAGTCTTGGTTAGGTTTTTGAAGGCTTTGAGAGTTACGTTGGTGGGTGTAGGGGTTGTAGTCATCATGGCTAAGCCTCATTATTTGAGTATGGCTACCCTTGTAGCTCATTTTAATGCAATCATGCTCTCAGATGGTTTTGAATTCCCAATTTGTCTTTATGAATTGAAGTGCGTGTGAATGCTAATAGTTTTATGTGATGGATTGCTAACTCTTGGCATGCAGGCTTATTGCAATGTTTAATGCTTTACATTGGGTGAAATTGCAAATTAAGTCAATGTCTCATTTGATGGATAAGTCTAATGATCTTTTGTGCTGTGCTCATTTTTCATGGTTATTTGATTGCTGCTTATGGTTGAGGTTGATCTAATAAGGTTGAAAGTTGTAGTGCTCTCAACTTCGTAAGATATCCAAGCATCATTGTTAAGAAATTGATGAAGCAAAGAGGAATCTTATTGTGTTGAAGCTTGTTCGATTAAAGCAAGGTATTTCCACTCAATTTGAACACCTTAAGCAACCGTTCACACAAACATATCATGGATCGACACACTAATGTTTTACGTGGTTAAAACCCTTGGAGAGGGAAAGAGTGCACGACCCTAGCCAAACAAACACTTTAGATAATATATTAATGCAAACGGAAAACATATTTACATGAGTTTCTCACAATCGATCATCAGTTAATGATCCTCCACACTCTTTGAATAGAGATCATGGACCAATTGATTGTTAAGTCACATATCGATGTAGTCGTTAATATCAAGGAGAAGATGAATCATTGGATCATTTTATGCCTATAACATATTGTGACTATCGGATTATATAAGTACAAGTGCATATTAAAGAAACAGACTCCACGACACAGACTCCACGACACATTAGACCAAGTTGATTTAAAGAAACAGACTCGGATTATATAAGTACAAGTGCATATTAAAGAAACAGACTCCACGACACATTAGACCAAGTTGATTTAAACTAAATCCCAAGTGTTTAAATATTCTTATACCCCCTTAAGAACAACTTGAGATAGGATTGAAGGATTTACAAAGGTGACATTTTAGGAGAAGGAAGGAGGCATTAGAGCCTATCCCCTCTTAATGACATTTTTTTGAACTCTTAAAATAGATCAAAGTTTGGAAAACTTCACTTCTATAAGAGAATTTGTGAAAATGCAACAACTTGATCATCTGTAGGGAAAAATAACACTTCGAGAACATGATCATGATTAAGTTTTTTGATGAAGTGTGTGTGTAGCTTAATGTGTTTGATATGTTGATGTTAAACTGGATCTTTGGTGAGCTTGATGGTGCTCTGATTGTTACACTAGAGGGTAGTCGGATGTTACCGTTGGAATCCAAACTCTGAAAGGATATGTTGAAGCTACAAGGCTTCATGACTTGCATTAATAACGACTTGATTCAGGCTTTGCTTATGTTGATAAAGTGCAAGAGCTTGTTGTTTCTTACAAGCCTAAGTGATATGTCTGGAACTAAAACTGAAAACATAACCTGTAGCATATTTTCGATCATGAGGGTCGTCGACCCAATCAAAATTAGTGAGACCAACCGATAAAGGAGTTCTTGAATTGTAAATAATCCAAATTGAGTTGTACCCCAAATATATCAAAATATCCTTTTTATTGCTTTCCAATGACTTTCATGGAGTGTTTGCATATACTTGGCAGCAAGACCAACATCAAATGAAATATTAGGATGGGTGTGAGTAAAATCCAAAGGGTTACCAATTGACAGTACAAGGTGGCATCTACTTTGGGTGTGGCATCTACTTCAAGTGTAGTGCAAGTGGGAGTAAATTTGACTCTAGATTGAAAGGAGATGGGGCTGGTTTACAATCTTCCATGTGAAAGCGATGAAGAAGGTCAAAAGCATATTTAGACCGAGAAAGAAAAAATCACTTTGGTTTTCAAGACTTTGAGGCCAATGAAATAATGAAAATGCCCTAAGTCGCTCATTTCACATTCCTGGTTAAGGCTAGATTTCACATGGGTTAAAATTTTAGGGTCACTACCAGTAAGAATAAAATCATCAACACAAAGAACGTGGATTATGGGATGGTTTCCTACTTTCTTGGTATAGACATTGGGGTCAAAATGGCATTTAGAAAAACCTATGTCAAGAAGAAAGTTATCCATTTTAGCATACCAAGTTTGAGGAGCTTGATCAAGGCCATATAAATATTTCTTAAGGTGGCACACAAGGTTGTAGTCATTCTGAACATAGGAAAGAGGTTGTTCCATGTAAATTTATTCTTGCAGATCTCCATGCAAGAAGGAAACTTGACATCCATTTGATGGACCTCCCATTAATGTGAACCAATAAGGGATAGAACAAGATGGATGGAGTTCATTTTGGCTACAGGAGCAAAGATTTTTTATAGTCAATCCCTTCAACTTGAGAAAATATTTTGGCAACTAATTAGACCTTATGTCTTTCAACACTTTCATCTAATGCATACTTAGTTGTTATATAGAAATTGATTCTAATGACTAGGATGAGGTAACCAACATACTAAATTGGATAAGAACCGACTCAAAGATTGGTTTGGTAGGCTGATTAAATTGAATTAAGGGCAATGCTACCACACTTCAAGACATGAACAAGGGAAAAATATGAGAGATAAGTAGAGAGAGAGAAATAGTGCACCTTTTTACAAAGGTTGGTCCTCGCTGCTCCTCTTAGACTCTTACAATATGCTCCTAAGTGATAATCTCCAACGTATAAAATACCAATCATCCTTCCTCAAATATTTTGGCTATAAAGATAACAAGAAAAATTTTAGGGGCGAAATTTAGCTCATGTGCTATTTTGAATTTTTTTTTCAAAAATATATTCGCCAATTTGCTTTTTTTTAAAGACGATTTATCCAAATTCCATGGGATAATTTTTTTAAACTCTAAAACTCGCCATAATGATCCAAAAACTATATAAATTCCTTAGAATTTTGAATATTAAAAAAAAACGCCAAACATTTTATGGTTTCACATTTAAGAATCAGTAAGATTTGCCAAGGTTTCTACACTTCGAGAAAATTATGGATCCTTAAATTTTTCCTTGAAAGATATATCAAAATCAAACTAGAACATGTACATAACAATGATCAATTCACTAGTACAAAATGAGAGATAAATGACAAAAAAAACAACCAAAATCTGCATATAAATGACCACTTTTGATTTGGCGGCCACTGGTGGCAAATTAATGGTCATTGATTACGAGACCAAAAAAGTGGTCATATTTAACTTGGTCATTTATAGCTTATCCTGTGGTCATATATTTGGTCGTATATCTGGTTATTAATTGTCACAATTAATAACCAGACCACAAGATAAGCTATAAAAGACCAAGCTAAATATTACCACATTTTTTGTCGTGTGATAAATGACTGCTAATTTGTTACCAATGGTCGCTAACTCAAAAGTGGTCATTTATATGTGGAATTTGGTCATTTATCTCTATTTTTGTAATGGTCATTTATCTCTTTTTAGTAGTTTCACAATATATATAAGGTACAAAGGAATCAAACCACCAACCTCCTGCCTATACGGTAGGTTCTCTTCCATTGAACTAGCACCCTTAAATATAATATATTATATAATTTTACATCAGTGATATAAGATACAAGCATGGTGTTTTGCAAAAGGTTTTACGGTCATAGCAAAGGCAAGGGATCAACACTCTATTTGATTAAGTATGGAACCTAACTCCAAGAGAAACTCGTAGGAAAACAAGTCATATTGTATATGTTAATATAAGGTTTTCTTTTCCTTTTGGAACAAAGAGAGAACATGCTAAAAATCACTCTATCACACAAGAAGAGGTGCATTCAGGGCAATAATCTTACTTGACCCTCCATAGAAGCTAAAGTCTATATTTAAATAAAATTTTAACTTAACCATGAAATTAATACTAAGTATAGCTCTTACACAACTGCAAATCTGTTAGTGTATAAAATCCATAAAAGAACTAGACTATTTACCTATACAAAAGCATATATATGTTTACCTCATTGAACTATTTCGAGAAAAAAGCCGTTAGTAAATGAGGGTCAATAATTAATTTTACTAGATGATATGATCTATAAATCTATACTCAAATCTTTTTTCACTATTGCCCCTTTTTCATATAAAAAGAAATAATAAAAGTCACATCTTATGCATAATTGTGCTCCTAGTGCATTTTAACCATGCAAATAGCATTAAAAGGAATATGTCTAAACAATTTTGTGCTTATTCTTTTGGTGATCATGTGCTTGCACAATCATCTCTAGGAAGAATAAGTTACTCTTTCATGTTGTTCTTTTGTTGCAAACAATGGATGCACATGCATTCTCCTGTTTTCTAATTATGTTTCTCCCAAAGAGTGCATTTATTTGTCATCATTGCACTCATATTTTGCAATACAAGCAGACACTTTACATGATTTTCCAAGTGATCCAAAGATCGTTTTGTTAGTTATAACTATATCTAGATAGAGAAAAGTTGCAATAGTATGGATGGTATTTTTTATTCCTTCTCGTGTTTAAATAGGACTCCATACCATTGTTGATCGTAGGTAGCAAACCTAGACATTTATTGCACGCTTGGATGCATTTATGGTTTGCTACACATTCCATTGAGTTTTCTAGATAGCTCTTCCATTCCATTGTGTCATTCAATGAATGGAAGCTTCTATCTTTTTCATTTCCATGGATATGTTGAGCACTGACATGTTGTTTTAATTCAGTCTACAGATATTGTCATTATACTCGAGCATGAGATTCAAATAAAAATGGAAATGTTATTTCAATGACTCACCCTTACTCTTTCCCCATGGATACCATTGAATGATCTATATTTGAGTACATGATATATAAAAAAATAATCTATAAAAGGGTACAAGATGTATGTATATGAAAACGTAACTAAATATGAAATGAAAATGAGAAAAATAATTCGGGATAAGAGTTTTACTTGGTGTACAATATTTGAGTTTAGAAAATGCTCATAATCATGTTCAAGAATCTACTATACAAAAAATTTCAAACCTCATCGAATTGTGACATCCACTATCTAGCAAGACTTTTTAAAGAGAAATAAACTTTTATTGCCTACAGAACTTGCTCAATAGTTTCAACAATAACTGCAATCAAGAATTTACAGTTAAAGTATTCTAGGTAGAAAGTTGGTAAGATATGTGCCTTTTGGATATGATGGATCAATAGGGTGATCAACAATTGCTCCAACTTGCCGAAGCACTGTAATTTTTTTTCCTACTGAAGAAGTTGCTTTTTGCCAGAACCAAAAAACAAACTTAGAATATAAATTTGCAAACATGTAACTTAACTGGTACAAATGCCACTAATAGATTACACCAACACACATCACCTTTAATACTTTTCAAAACTTATGGACTTGATGCCAGGAAAATGAACATGGATGCCACTACATTTACATTGGAGTAGCGCTATAAGGTAATTGAACTACAACAATAGTCTCACAACTATTAAAATTAACATTTTGTGATTCTCAACGTGTTTGAAAGGTAAACTATTCAATCATCTATCCATAATGCTTTCAAAATTGTGTTAAATAAGCACATATATGTAGTATTAAGACACAAGCAATTGCTTTGGGAAAGAAGTTATTCATCTCATGTCTGGAATTTTTTTCAACATCTTTGAAATCTGTTCCTATTAAATAGACAGTTCCAAGGAAAAAGCAGGTCCACCCAAGAAAAAAAAACTTTCTGATGCAAGTTTGTAAAATGGACAAAACAAGCCCAACCTTCTCAAGTCAATAATTGCCTTAAATTTGAACCTTAAACCAAAACTATGCAAAACTGTTTAAGTTCGTTCAAGCAGGTTCATAAAACTAACTCAGTGCAATCAAATCATCTACATGTACTCAAGTCCAATATTTGAACAAACCCTATGGGAACAATGCACCTACTCAACATCAATATATATATTTAATGTAATTGTTCTTGCTCTACTCCCAATTGTCTATGTTATTAGTGGCAATGTTTGAGCCATTGCCCAATGGTTGGATTCCTCTTACTCTAGAAACAAAATTCACTTGCTACAAGACTGGACATTAGAGGAGCCATCCCTTGTCTACTTCATCCAACAATTCCTAGGGAAAACACCATTCAAGGTATCGATAGTAATCAAGAGCTATTAAGTATATTGTTGCACAATCTTTGGAAAAAATACCATCAAGGAAAACAAATCTCCAAGCTAGAATGTACAACTCTTGGTGTGATTGTTACCAATGTCCACATGCACACACTTATATTCCCTTACTTCTTGCAAACAACTACCACTTTAAAATTGCCACTTGTTACCAAGCCATTGCATCAAAGATTAAAAGAGTAAAGAACAATGCACCCTTGAGTTGATGACTATTGAGAAGCACAACAATATTAGGAGTGTAACAATGAGGCTAACATACACAAATGAGTTGTGTAGACTCATAACAAAAAAGGGGGAAATCACTACACTAGGATGATCATTATTGGGACTATGTAGCAATATTTTCCTCTCAACTTATCTATGCATATAAAGCATAAGCAAGTGTACTTCAAATAATTATGCACAATTCGATTTTGAACAATCATCATCCTGGTAGTTTGAAGGTCATCAATATTTATAGATGCTTAATCACATGCAAGCTTATGCCCATAGAAATGTGTATGCTTACAAGAAATCCATTCAACATAGTGCTTTTGATTCTAAATTGTCATCTCGAGTTCTTGTAGGTCAATAACTGCAGGTAATCAGTCATGGAGACATTTTTAGGGAAAAAAAAGTAGGTACTTACTACTACCAACAAGTAGCATTACAACATTTGGCACAAGAACATTATAATTCACAAGTGAAAAGCTTGCAACAAAACCCGACTATTCAACCAAATTCATAGCAACATATGATATAAAAGGTGCAAAATGATAAAGAATAACGTTAGATCCTAGCTTCTTAGTTACTTAAATGTCAAATTTAGAACAAATTATGGAATTGTCAAATCAGTTCTCAAAATTCAATTAACAATATCACTTGGTGGAGAAAGTTGACAAGATTGGATAACGGGGAAACTTGAGCAAGGTGGAGTGACACTACAGTCTATTAAAACAAGGGGATGATTGTGAGCACATGAAAAATATTTGTGGGAAAGGAAACTATATGTGGAAAGGGGGTGTTCTCTTTTCTTGTTCTTTTAATATATTGCACCGAAGAAGTGGGAAGAAAGCAATGTTTTTTCCAAATTAAATATATACTGTGCATGTTAGAAGAGGCATGCATACCAAGACAGATAAGAGTGGAAGGGATGCCTCCATCTAGGTTCTATGATGGTGTTCACAATGTGTTTATATTTTCTATTATCGAGCTCAATTATGATTTTCTTCAATGATGGTACCCTTTTACTTAACTACATTTGCTTTGTGTTTTCATGTGCCCATCATAAATCATTAAAGAACTCTACATGTAAATTACTTACCATTAAACATGAAAAAATGCACATTGAAATATCTCATCCCATGCCCTCCCATGAAAACTGGGGTGTCTATCTAGCCATCCCTGAAACCTTTGCAAAATATTTGAAAGTCTAAAAACAATTTTTTAAAAGAAATTGATGGCACTTTGTCTAACGGTATTAAACAATGGAATAATGGACGCTAGACTGTGATGAATGGATGTATGCGATACTTTAACATGAACCTATATAGCCAACCCATAGAACAGGGAACAAGGATGTCATTGAGAAACAACCCCCACACATTCATAATCAAAATTTACCAAATGTTTAATTATCTTGATTAGACAATAGTTGGGTGTTTTCAATTATCAACCAACATTTGGTTACATTAGTTGTTTGTAACAAGAATTTATTGGACAAAGAACATCAGGGTTTTCAATAAAAAAATTCTTTCCTGACCAACACTCCCATGCTCCTCCATGAATTTTTCCACACAAAAATATTCACAATGTCCTAATTTTGGCGCAGTCATATTATCAACAGAAGGTACAATCTGTGCCAGTGTGCAACGGGCTATACGCTCCAATAGAGGTCTTTTGATATTCAACATCAAAGATATATCTTTTGCCAACAAATACTCTTGTGCATAACGAGACACAATTTTCTCAACCATCAGCACATTAGGATGATGAAATTCTATCAACGAGTGTATAGATAAAGTTGTACACATCTTAGAGCCATTGCTAAATAACTTTTACATGTAGGCAAAAATGCAGAAGCAGATGCACAATTGGTCGAAACTACGGGTTAGATAGTTTGAATACATTACATTCATTCACATTTATAGGTGTTTAAATAGTTTCGTAGAAAAAATGAAACAATATGCATGTGCACGCTAGTCTATTTCTTATGGGCTAGTCATTCAAGGGATTTGTGTAAGACAACTAAGAGAAAAATGAACCCTAGATTTATCACTTTGTTAAATAAATAGCATTTCCCTCATCTATCCTTGATCTTGGTTGCACTTCAGGTGATAAATTCTTTTGTGGACATGGTCTATGCTTCCAATTCATTTAATAGAATGAGTTGGGCATGGAGAATTGATAAACCCCCAGTCCATGTCTACTGCCAAGCCTTGTGGGGAGAATGTCACAAGAAAACAATGTCCTCAAGATTAGAAGATAACTATATTTAGGTAATGAGGGATCCTACACGTCTAAATTGGACCACATAAATTTGAACTTGTCACACACAACTACACTCATCTTCTCAGCGGCTTCCCAATATTGTCACTAGGATATGACCAATCAAAAATCATTACTAAGGATATATATCTACTTCCCTTTAATTTAGTGCCCACCGCGACCAACACAACATATGATTGATTTATTGATTGACACTAAGCCATTTAGGCATTCAGAGAGCAAATGAACATACAACAATTCGAAGGGTTTCAATGTGATTTCCCAATAGTGGTATACTCTATGTTTAAGTGGATTATGGCTGCAAAAAAGCAATAATATCATGCCTAGCAATGCAATTCTCTACCCAAAGTTTTATATTCCATATGGAAGACCATCACCCAAATTTATTTCCACACATTTTTGTCGTTGAGGTTCTATCTAGATCCCTGGTCTTCTCATCTATATCCAGCATCCTGCCTAGCCTATTACCTAAAAAGGTTAGAACCTTTTCAGATCACAATTCCTATAGAAATGAATGGAGTTTCATGGATCAACCATTACTTGAGATGCACCAGAAGCCTCATTACCAACCATATCAGTGCGCTACAGATCTATACATTCTATTTAATTTCTAATGTCCAGTAAAAGAAAAAAACGGTAAAAAAAGTAAGTGAATTAGCAGGAGAATCATAACAATTTGTAAGAGTTTTTGGAACCTCTGAATAACTTATTGGACCAGCTGCTTAAGAGAACTCGGGGACATGTGATAGCCAGAACCAAGTATAGCGGTAAGTAAAATTCCCCATCGATTTGAGAGAGAGGGAGTGCCCTTCCTGTGCTTGGCCCCATGACTCTTGCTTGGCCTCACCCCTCTTTTTCACAGTCATTTTTAGATGTTCTATTTCCTACAATAAGGTAACAAACACAATCAACAAAAAAATTAAATATTGATGAAGCCCTAACAAATAAATAAGTGAGGGAAGCTTGGAGGACTAGAGAAGTCCAGACTGGGTTGAGTTGTAGAGCTCACCTCGTGGCTGAGTTGTAGAGATCCCACAATAGTAATTTACAACATATGTTCAATATGATCTTGAAATATGAACCAAATTCCAACCAAAGACCCAAGTGTATAGCCTGCATGATTCAACCCTTTTTTGGTCATCCATTCAACCTCCACAAATTAGATCTATTAAAGCTCCGTTTTGAAAAATGCCCTAATTTCGTTTGATCTATTTTCCCTCCCATTCTTTTTTTCTAATTTACTTATTTTTTCGAGGTCATTCACTTTTCTCTCACTTTTCCCTCTTTTGTCTTTTTTTTTAAATTTAGTTTCCCACTCTTTATTATATTTGTTTTATTTATATTCTTGGTTTTTACATTTTTTTAATACCAATATAAATATATTACATATATTAGCTATATAAATATATAATAACTATATAACATATTAATATATTAACTATATTATATTAATATGTATATAGTATGGCTGGAAGAGTTGAAGTATTGACAGGGACGGAAGGTTTTCTTGGAGCGCCGGAGCTTCTCTGGTTTTGAGAGTCGATTACTCTGTTCAGCTAGGGCGGCCAGGGCTTGGCCCAGCCGCCCCTCCGCCTCTGTACATTGATTGCTGTGTTTTCTTGCAGGTTTCTTGAAGGGCGGCGTCCTCCCGAGGAGGCATCTCGGGGATCTGGGTTCTCGACAGTTGCTAGGGCGGTCTGCTCTTGATCAGTTGCAGGGTTTGTCTGTTGGCTTAATCACCGGAGGCTGTATGCGGGCTGTTTTTCGCCGGCTTGGGAGGTCTTTGCGTCTGCTGCTCTATACACAGACTTGGATCTCCTGCTTCCTCTGACGCGGGTTTGCTTTGACGGTTCTTGGCACTGATGGAGCCGTTACTGTTGCTTCGGGCTTGGCGGTCGGTGGATGATTTGGAGTCTGGATCTTTCGGTGGAGGGACGAAGTCGTTTCTGCAGGTTCTTGGAGGCCGACGGGTTCATTCTCGGCGGAAAATTAGCGACCGGGAAACTAGCAGATCCCGTGGTTCGGCTTCGTGACCTTCAGCGACGAGGAGGGATGCCATCGATCCAGATTGGTGGCGGTGGTGGTGGCCGTGGCGGCGGTGGCGGTTACGGAGGTGGCCGTGACCGTGGTTATGGTGGTGGCCGTGGGGAAGGGGGAGACGCTGCAGGAGTTCTGGTGGTGCACTGAAAGGGCTCTCGACTGGGGTCCAGGCGGTGGCCCTGATCTGATCGTTGATGACGGTGGCGACGCATCATTGCTGATCCATGAGGGGGTCAAGGCTGAGGAAGTTTGCTAAGGCGGTAGTGCTGGTGCGGTGGTAGGGGAAGCTACGATGGTGGCGGTGGATCACGTTACGGAGGGGGCGGGGGTGGAGGCTACGGTGGTGGCGGTGGTGGCGACGGTGGTGGTGGCTCTGATGGGGCTTGGAGGGGAAGTTCTTTCGGTTCCGTTCGGGGTCCGGGGTTTCTTTCCATCGAGGCTCCGGTGCTTTGATTTCTAGATGATGGCTTCAGCCGAGGTCGATTCTGTTCTTCTGGCAACGTTTTCTTTGGGTTTTTTTTTTGCTGCTCAAGATTTGTTCATCTTCTTGTGGCAACGTTTCTTTTTTCGTTTCAGCAGCTTTGTTTCTGCTTGTATGGGACAGAAATATGTGAAAATGTGGGGATCCTTGTGATTCTACTACATGTGCAGAATGTAATTTTAATCATCTTTTTGAAATAAAATTACGGACTTTTTCCAAGGAAAAAAATATATATATATATGTATATAGTATATTAATATATTAACTAATACATATTTTATGCTGAAAAAAATATTAACTAATATATATTAATAACTGTATGATATATACATTAGCATATAATAATAATAATAATCTATTTTCAAGGTCATTGCTAAGGTTTTTCTATAGCTGGATTGAATGGATCCACATGATGACAATAACCAAAAGTGAAGCTAGCTCTAGGGTTTGTTCTGTTTGTTCTTTTCAAGATGAACCTATGCATATATATTAGCAGTCTCCTCCAGAGCAATGGAATCGCAACAATTTTGTGCTTTCGATCCCAAAGGTTACATGGTAGTTGTGGGGAGATATGAGTTCCATGCTAAGGGGTATTTTAAGCTTCACTTAATCCCCAATATGAGATATGAGTGCCATGTTAAGTGGTATCAGATGGTCAACGACGTCTGAATGGTCATCTAACACATCCAACAACTGTTAAAATAATTTTACAAAAATGGAGGATATAGGCAATTTTTTGCAGAGGAGAGACTCGGGGGGAACTTTATAACTTTCCAAACTCAAGCACAAGGAGAACCATGTTGAATAGCTGTAGGAGAATTAATGGAGATTGTGAAATTGGCAATTTTTAGCTAACATCATGATGACGCAAAATACATGAACTTGTCGAAACTTTAACAGAATGCCGAGAGGGTCAAACGATGATGGTTTTGTTCAAACAAAATATGAATGTGACTAGTATGATGATCAAAACATAATGACACCAACTTCATGACATGACAATTCCGAGAGGGAAAGACAACAAATATCCAAAACTCAACTCAACCACACTATGATGATGCACATGATGCAACTTGGTGGATCTGTCGAAGGGATAATACGAAAGAAAAAATGGTGAAATAATATATGGACATGATAAGCACATCTAATTGGATGTGACAATAGATGAAATGATCTTGCAAAAAATATTAGTAGGTTCGCCTATGGCATCATGTTTCAACACTAGCTCAGGTCTATGAATCCATCTACAGTGTTACAATTTACTAAATTTTAACACTGTAGATGGATTCATAAATCCCCTAAGGGGGTCTTTGAATCCAAGGGGGTCTCTGAATCCATATGCAGTGTTAAAATTTAGTAAATTGTACAAATTCATTGTCAAAATTGTAATTTTCCATTGTCAGAGTGACACAACTAAAAATGACCAAATGAATGACCCATTGTTATGTGGTACTTGAGATATCTTAGCTTGGGATAGTTTTTATTAATGTGTGTACCATAGATGTATTGAAAATTAATTATGATACCTTGGGAAGGATGTAAATCCTATAAGCAAATTTATTCTACTCCAATAACATAATACTACGTATAAGGTCGTTAATGTAAGCAGTGAAAATCTTATTCATGCATTAATGTTGAGTTGTGACACATGAGGGGGCATACAATTTACTAAATTCTAACACTGCAAATGGATTCAGAGACCCCCTAAGGGGGTATCTGAATCCATCTGCTAAGGGGGTCTCTGAATCCATCTGCAGTATTAGAATTTAGTAAATTGTACAAATTCATTTTCAAAATTGCAATTTTCCATTGTCGCAGTGACACAACTAACAATGACCAAATAAATGACCAATTCATATTCTTGATCTTATTGTTATGTGGTCATTTTTAGTTTAGTTATTTGTTATCTGGTCATATATTTTATCCTGTGACCCAATTGGTCATTCCTCTGGTCAGTTTTAGTTGGCTCACTCAAGTTTGGTCATTTATACCTTGAAAAAACTATGGTGACCAAATTTTTTGGTCGCCTGTCATTTTTTTTCTCATTTTCTACTAGTGATTGAAACAATATTCTTCCTAATTACAAATTAATTTTCAGAGAATCAACAATTGATCATTTAAGACTTCTTTTTGGGGGAGGGAAATATGTCAAATCTATATTAGTTCAATGAAACATTTCATAACCAATTACGACTTCACTGCTCGACACCTTTCAAGACCTTTGACTGGGTTCCTCTGCTCTTCATTCCTTCACAATATCACTTCCAACCAAGTACCATAATGTGTTGAAGTTGATGGGAAGAGATCCGTTGGAAGGGGGGATTTAGAGTATCCTCCATCAACCAACATAAGTAACCGTTAGGAACTGATTTGACTTGGAAAAGGACTCGGACAAATTTTTACAAAACAAAATACCAAGTACGTCCCTCGCATGCACCAAATGTGAATAGTGCATGAAAGTGATTCTTTGATCAACAACCGATAATGAAATCTATTGACAGAGGTGAGGAATTCCATCAATGATGGAAATGGAATCCAAGGTACAACATGAATCCCAAGATGTGAATAGAGGTCTTGTCGTTGAACATTTGGGAAACCACCTAGTCAGTAACCAATGATGAAGTGTCATCTGTTGAGTGCAATGTAACCTACCAATGATGAAAGTAGTGCTAGGGTGCTATGAATCTAGGTGAATGCCTTAGAGTGGATGCGTCATCATTGATAAGACATAACCCAACAATGAGAAGTCAATGAGTACCTTCCACACTAGCATGAGTCCAAACGTGTTGAGAAAAATTTGACATCAAGGAATGGCTGACATGCGAAGTCAAGGTAACTAACAGGTTAAGACTATTCTCAAATAGTGAGCATGACACAATGGTGACTTGGGAAATATTTGACTCAAAGGTACCAATGATATAAATTTGCAATGCAGGATACAATGACAAATTCTCCATATGATTGGAAGAGTAATCAAATAGAGGAGTAGAAAATTTGCGATCATGGTTCAATTCACAAGGCCATGCTAGAACCCAACTTGCTAAGAAGACTCAAGACTGGTGCTTTGTTCAAGGATTACCTGACTTGCTACGCCTACACAATAGACATTTGAGATAATTCCTCCCTCTCTCTTTTTTTCATATTTGATTTTTTTGTGTCTTTTTCATATTATAAAGCTCGAAAAAGAATAAAAGAATGCTATCGTACAGTAGAGAAGACACTCATAGTATAGTAGAGAAGACGAGTGTCACATGGCGTGCAACTATGTTGCAAGTGCACAGAACATACATGTGCAAAACAAATACACAAAAAGGGGGTGTGCGGGATGTGGATGCTCTTGAAGCATGTCTTCTCTGATAAAGGTTGCAAGATGTGACTGTAATAATAACAAAAGCAAGTGGCTTATGAGAGAGCATAAGCGATAAGTGATTAATGGAAAACTACAATGAGCATTATACTCAAAAGTGCAAGCAACATGATGCAAGTGTAGCAACACAAAATGCAAAAAAATTGAGAGTCCCTTTGGGTAATGGCCAAAATAAGACTCATAAGAGGTCATGAGGCTTCAACTCAAAGACATGACTGGACTAATAAGAGACTCTTGAGACTAACAAAAACTTTATCATGGGCAACAAAAGGCATTAGATGTTCTAAACTAGGGCACCCATGTGTTGGAAATATCTAACAAGGAAGTTATGACCTTTCAAAGGTAGAAGGGATAACATCACAACTCCATGTTTTGGGATCCCTAAGCATGGTGGTGATGGCAAGGATAATGCAAAGTATGCATGGCGGAAGTGAATCCTACCCTATATGCCGGTTATGACCACAACCTTTAGATGGACCACCGTTTGATCAAGAGAGCCTTTGTTTAAACTTTCTTGTCATATTTCACACTAAATGGGAGAGAGAGCAATAGTATTGGTCTTAAATCACTTAAAAAATAGGACAAAACTATATAAAAGTAGGTAAAAAATATAGTTTTAAACATATTACCAGGTCAAAAATAGTAACTTATTTCATTTTTACCTTGTTTTACCTCTTTAGATCTAGTTTTCCCTAGAAGCTTCAAGTGTGGATTGTGCATTCCTTGGGCCACGGTTTTTGATTCCGTCTTCTCTAAGTATTTTTCTACACCCTCCTCTTTTATTTTAGTGGTTTCATTTCCTATTTTCATCAAAATTTTGGTGTTTTAAGTCCATTTTAACTCCAAATTTGCGCCCATGCGCTTCTCTTTCTCATGGGGTGAGTGGGGGCCTGAAACTTGTGCATATTTAGTTCCAAAAGTGTGTAGCCACACTACTGTGTATTAAGAGAAACACGTGGGGAAATCAAAGAGAGATAAAAAGTTGTGTTTTAACCTAAAACTTGTTTTTTTCCATAGGATGGCATTTATTTGGCATGAGAGGGAACATGAAGACCTGGATAGGGAAGCCCTTGCTGATCCATTAACACTAAATGATCTCCGTTGGTGTGGTTTACTCAAATTTTTTCGGTTGTCCGATATGAGGGCTCAAAAGAACATGTTTCAAGTGCTCATAAGGTATTGGGATCTCGACCAAGGTTCCTTTGTGATAAAAGGGGAGGTTTTAGAAATGATGGTGGATGGCATTTACTTCCCCACTAGATTTTCTCAGAGAGGGGGATCGATACATATTAAAGGATCCTGAAGAGAAGAGGATATACTTACTATACAAGAGTATATCAATACTTTTTGCACACATGGGACCTAGAAGATGAGCTCCCAAATACCCATTTCCAACCTATTCAACTTTCCCTTGAAAATTATCTTGACTCTCATCACTCGGGTGGTAGGTTCTGCAACATTGCATCAAGCATATTAAGCACTTATGTATTATGGAGTGGAGTTTCTAAGATCCACAATGTGTGATTGGTGCACTGGTCTACTAAGCAACAATAAATCCCAATTGACTGAGTGTAAAACATGGAACTTAGTAGAAAAACTTTGTCTATGAAAGCATCCTTGTATCTTTATTTATGGAGAGGCTTCTAGCCATTCCCCCAAGTATCATTGCCACCTATTGACACCCCAGTATCCTAGGATGGCCATGTGAATAGACCTCACGTACCATCTAGGAGGTGGATCCATTCCTACGAAATTTGATGATGACTTCCTCGAATGGTGGGGAAGGAAGCTCCCAATAGTTGAGGAATTCCCATATGCAGGATTGGATTTATAGGGATGCTCGGACCTAGTTCTACCTCTCGTCTTTTAGTGGGTACATATTGTTAAGTAAAGTTTTGGGAATATTTCATTTTTTGTATTTTTTTAAATATTTTGAAAATGAAGAGCCAAATGTTTTGATGTGCAAGAATACAGACAAAATTTGACAACAATGCAGATATGGGACTTGAGCACCTGGTAGGGAAATCTTATCTTTGACGATAGGATCCTCGAGTAGAGGAGGGATTAGAGGCTACTTTTCCTTCTATCGAGGAGAAACTTAGAGGTCTCACTCATGGAATCCCCATTTCTCAGATAGAGAACCTTCTTGAGGCCATGCGACACCAGGTGGTGGGGGGTACCTGCCAGGTGGATTCATTTGTTCCGACAGTTTGTTACCTGCATACTAGGATATTATGATACATTCATAGATTATGATTGATTTGGATATATCTTTTTGTATGTTTTGCCATGTATATGCACCATTGAGAACTAGGAAGTACCAATTTTGTACTATGATCTCACACATTTTGTATTTGATGGGATAAATTTTATACTAATGAAAAGAATTTGTATCGGCCTTAAATACATGCTCTTGCTTTATACAACGCGCTTGTTTTAATTATGTGACAAATGCTAATCTAATACACAATTCATTAATGTATTAGACATAAAATTAAATCTCCTCAATACTTGAATATAAATAATGAATTCCAAAAATCGTTCAAGAAGGCGCACCCTCATAAATTTTTATAGTATTGTAGGATTATAGACACTATATTTTCCATTTAACTAGGACACTGCCAACTGTGAGTCTAGGTGGATGGTTAACTGCTAGATTCCAAGCAAAATATCTTTCAACAATAAATCAATGACAACACTATACTCAATGACATTATTGGTTGTCGGACCGAGGCACTCCTGAGCAGACAAGATGACCTGTAGGAGAATAGGTTACCCAAGTTGTGGAAGCAATGTTCTGAGTGTGACGACAAACCCCATCTGCATATCCCACAAACATAGGTGCATTTGACAACATTTTCCAATTGAGCACAAACCACAATGAGCAACGACCAATACTACGATGAAAAATATAAGTAAAGTAATCTAAGCTACCTATAATACAACAAGTGCGAGGGTTTGGTAGTTGGATTTTGAAGATGATTTTGGCGGCCATGGATCCTTCCATGGTTGCTCTCCTCCTTCTCCCTTGAGTTTGCTGCCTGTTCTCGCTGACTGAAGGTGTTTTCTTTCCCCTTTGGAACGTTGGCGGTGCCTTGGCACGGTGACCCATTGGGTAGCAGGTTTCTTTTGCTTCCCAGTGGCGGCGACGGCGATTTTTGTAAAGAGGGGAGCTGATCCAGGGTTGGACGATCTTAGCCGGGTGTTGACGGCGGCAGCAGAAGTCTGTAGAGCAACGGGCTCCAGTTATTTCTCTGTTGACGACGGATCGGCTGAGGATGCTGCAAGTTGGGGCTTCTTGTCCCTGGATCGTCGAGGTGGGAGAGCGTTTGCTCTGGAGGTAGACTCACGACAGCGGCTGCTTCACGTTTGGGCCTCTTGTCCCTGGATAACCGAGGGGGGCGAGCGTTTTTCTCTAACAGCAGTCTCATCGGCGACTGCTCCCTTGCTGGGGAGCCGCATATGTTTGGTCGAGGATGGCGGGCGAGCATGGCAGGCCCATGCACAACACGGTGGCGGCTGCATTAGGCCAGGGTGCCGTTTTTGTGGGCTCTCAAGGGGCTTTCATTCGGCAGTCTGGGGTTTAAATCTTTGCTGAAGCTAGTGGCACTATTTCCTTCTCAAGGATTTTGGAAATTGTTTTCTTTACCCTTTTTTTTGTTTTTTTTCACCTTTTATCTACGGCATTTTCCTACTGGTATTTTTACCTTGTATGTGAGCCATTCATGTCTACCCATAATTAGGTTTTTCAGAGGTAACTTCTGAGGTACCTTATATCTGCATTTTATTTGTATGAAGTTGAAAAGTTTGTAGCAGCCCTCCTGCATTTATTGGTACTACTTAGCAGCATTTACACTCTTCAAGAGTGAAGAAGATCCAATGTAATTTTGTACTCGCAAGATGAAATAAAATTACGCTTTTTTTTTCCAGGAAAAAAAAATACAACAAGTGCAAATGAATTTTTCCCATATGTTACTATCTAGGAATAATACCTCTTTAGGCAGAGCTCATTTCTATGCCCTAGAATGTTTGCCTTAAAATATTCCAATTCATAAGCCCCTTTTTTCAAGACTTGCCTCACCGTGTGAGGGCCAAGCCACATCAAATTAAATTTACTAGACCCAAGCTCATCATGGTCCTGGTCATACACTAGCACCATGTCTCCTTCAGAAAAGACATGAGGATAGACCTAATTATCATATTGTTGTAATGTCCCCAATTTTGACTGGAATATATTTAATCAACATTATGTAAATGATGTAAATATGCTAGTATGGATTGCTAGTGCAGAGTTCAAGGCCAAGGCCCAACTAGTGAATGGCTAGGCATGTATGATGTAAATTATTATTATTATTTATTTATATTTATATTTATTTATTTATTTTTGGTTCTGCTAATCATGCCAATTTGAAATATATGTAAATATTATGTTGGAAAATAATAAAATGGTCCAAGATGGCTATGTAAAGAGAACTAGAGGGCTATGATAGCACCATAGGGGAAGAGGAGAAGAGGCCTATAGGATACTAAATCCTTTGCTACCAAGTGTCAACCTTAGAACTCATCCACATTCTTCCATGTGCTTTAAATGATCCAATTACCCTCTTTTGTTTATGAAGGGCTGTGAATATGTGATTATCAAATATCCTTTTTGACACCTTTTTGCTTATCTTTTGCTACCTTCTATGACTGCACTTATCTCTTTTTACATCAGCCTGCACACTTTTAGCATTGGTATGAAGTCATTTGTGTTCTTTGAATATTTGTTGATTATTCGACATTTCAGTGTGTGATTATGTACTTAACAATCTCCTAAGGGATCATGGTGTTATAAGTCTGTTGAATGTCACTATTTTTGGTAGCTACAGAACCGCCCTACATAACAGGAGGAGTTGCAAAACCCATTCACAAGCCTATAAGAACTGTGGAATCGGAATAATGATAGCTATAGAACCTCTACAACTTCGCTTAGGAGTTACAAGGCTGACACTGAAGAGAAAAGTAACCCAGACTGTGTTTTTTGACCATCTTATGTTGGTTGCGGAACCAAGCATAGCGGTTCCACAACTATTTGGGGAGAGCTGTGGAAACTTTCCAGGTTTCGTAGCTCGATGACTCAATGAACAACCGATTCCACGTATCTTGTGCCAACTAGAATACCACATCAACACCTAAATCGTAGCTCATAACCACCAGCTGGATTATGTTATCTATGTATTAAAACTCTTTTATTTGGTTTACATGATCATGGAAGAATGAGTTGTATAACCGTGCTATGTTTGGAATTTTGTTTCAAAGTCCGTGAATGAGTTAGATAACCGTGCTATGATCAATTGTAATAGTCCGTTATTTTAATGAAATCACTGTTGTTGGTTCGTGCCTTTATGTGACGAGTTTCGTGTGAATGATTGGATTTACCAAACCTTGTCTTTAGAGGAAGCCCCCCCTTGGTCGACATGAGATGGATGTAATTCTGCTTTATGTAGGTTTGTTTATGTGTGATTTTATTATGGTAGATTTAATGTGTGGATTCTTTATTTTCATTGGTGTGCAAGTTAATCGATTCATAGATTATAAGTTTGATTATTGGATATGATCACTGTATTAAATTGTGTGAGCTTGGAGGAAAAATGATATTATTCCAGAACTCATGAGTGATGACATCTTGGCAATAACATTTAAATTCCAATAGGTTTTTACTGATTTCTCATAGATAGTCAACTTCATAATTTCCTGTAGCTGTTTTAATAGAAATCATGTAGATGTTTGATTTACTATTAATTCATTGCTTCTAGGGGTTTGATAGATAGATTATTAGTGGTTTTCTTTTCTGCATGATTAGATAAGAATTTATTTCATTTGGTCTCTATCTTAGGAATTAATTTTGTAATATTTTCTACTGTTAATTTTCTGCGGGTGTGGGATAATCTAGGGCTCTGTTTTTTTGCTTTGAATTCCTAGACTAGATAGTATTTTTGCTGCAATTAGTTGATTTAATAGGATTGGTTAAATATTTCTTTGCTAGGATTGTTCATTCTTGTTGATCTGGGTTTTAAAAGAAAAACTAAAACCTCATGCTTTAGCAACCAACTCAAGTTTCAGTGTCTGACATATACTTTGTTCGGTAACTCAAAATTTTACAGAACTCCTGGTTGATAATTAATGACACTTTCTTAGTTGGTATTCTGAGTAATTGGAAGGAAAATTAAAAATCCCATCATTTTGGCTTCGTTTCTGGGGAGTTTCCATGATCATTGTAACTCTTTTTGGTTGATATAACCATTTTTAAGTGTGGAATTGATTTATTTGAACAAGTTTTCTTTTGGTTTGTTTTTATTTTCTTGCATAAGTTTTGATTGAGGGATGGAGGAGTAGAGATAATTAAGATTCAAAGATGATCTCACTGGGGCACTACCACAGTGTAACAACCCACTGCAAGTCTTTGCAAATTTGAACCATGTTAGTAATTATGCATAGAATTAGAGATAGTACACAGAATTGTTTATGCTTATAAATCCCCCATGAAACTAACTGTGTAGTAAGTTCAATAAGGATAGGAGGTACAAAGAGTAGAAACTCAAAGAGAAGGTCACCTTCTGTCAACATTTTGATAGGAAGGGATCCAATGGAGACTGTTGGAGAATCTGCGCGGTCCACTAACCCTGCAGTTGAAGTTGCCTCATCAGTACGAGTAGGGGTAGTACTTTCACCCGTGGAATCTATAGGTGCATAAGAGTGTTCTAAATAACCTAATATGTATACTCAATGAAATGAAGAATAAGAATCAACATATTCACCCTACATGATCAACGACCTTACAAGGGTTTAAGGAATTTTGGAGAGACATGGATGTGGAGGAGGAAAACACTTTTACTAGAGATGAAACAATCACCTTTGAGTTTGCAATCCGAAACTCAGGGGGATACACTCACAACACAAATGAAAAATATACCTCACTCAACATTGCCAAATTTCCATGGTATGGTGAGCGAAGATTCATACACATTTCTATTTGAATTTGATGTCCTATGCAAAATCTATGATTATGTCACATATGCTCAGAAATTAAAGATCTCACCCACCCCGAAGAATGCAATACTCCACTGGTTCATGGGGTTGGGGGCAGACAACATCTCGACTTGGGAAGAAATGAAGAAGGCCTTCCTGAATAAATATCAAGATTACTGCAAGGACAAAGATTAGAAAGAAGCAATATTCAGAATGTCGAAACATGAGGAAAAAATCCTAGAAGACTACATGGAAATATTCCGGTATATTTACAGAGATACAAACATAATGCACTTGATGAGGAGACATTAAACATTATGCTTCTACATGGGATTAGATATGATTGCATGAAAATCTTAAATTTAATTGGGACAAGAGATATATCTCACCATAAATATGGAGTGATTTCTAAACTCTGTCGATACTCAAGAAATACTTCTATACCAAGAGGAGGACCTTGGGACACTATGGCCAGAATTGTCAAAACTTCTATGGAGGGTGTTACAAGGGAAAAAATTGGAAATCTATTGGAGGACTTCAAAATTGACATACTCATTTCCTTGATTTCCAAATTGGATGCTTTACATAAAAAAAAGAGGCAACAAGAAGAAGATAGTGCTTTGGTAATTTTCTGCACCAAATGCGGAAATAAACGCCCTCTGAAGGATTTTCCATTAGACAATGCTGAAATATATGGGATATGTGATCAAGGCCATGCCACTAAAGGCTTCCCTTCGCTTACAGGAATCAAAGTTGTTTACACAAAAGAAGGCACAGAAGGAGAACCAGTCTGTTTCATATCCCAAAAATCCCCTTGGCAGACTTGTCCTCCAAGTATGGTATTAGACCCTATGCATTCATTTAATTCATATATGAATAATCGACAAGCACCTCAAAAACCTCAACGATGGTATCCTCCCATGCCACAAGAACCCTGGATACCTCCACATCCTCAAAATTCTCCATGGAAACAAAATTGGAGGAATTCTGCCTTTGGAAATAAAAAACAGATCCACAAACAACCTCCCCAACAATTCCAATTTCCTCCTACACATCTACCTCCCCAACCAAAAAAGACATTTCCCTTGTGCAATCCACCACCAAGGCCACAACTTCCTATCTAGTCGACCCCTTACCCCAATAATAAGGTCATGCATCCAGCATTAGTTGCAGGACCAATGAATTATCCAACCTATTCCATTACCTCCATGGAATGTCATGACATTCAAATAAGATCAAGGAGGCACATTAATAAACCAACCTCTCTTGTAATTACAAAAGAAGGTGAGGAAGAAGCACCAAAAAATATCCTAGATCATTCCGATGACTAGCTGCATGTGTCTGATGAATAGTTTCCCATGTCTCCTCCATTCGAATTACAACTTGTACAAAACAAACAGTCCCCTTCATACCCATAAAGACTAAACATAGATAAACCACCACCTCGACCAAAATTTGACTTTTTAGGGGAATTACAAAACTTATGTGTGAGGATTCCATTATTTCAAGTGATTAAAGATGTTCCTATATATTCTAAGGTTGTTAGAGAACTATGCTTAAGAAAACCAAGTAGAAAACGCAAGGATCCCCAAACAGTGCATGTATTTGGTGACTTAGCAAATATAATGTCAGGGAAAACAGTCACAACTAAGTATTAAGACCCTGTGAGTCATGTAGTCAAGGTACAGATTAATAACATTCTCATTCACAACACCTTGATTGATTTAGGGGCCACCATCAATGCAATTACGAAACAGACAATGGATATGTTAGGACTGTCAAATCTTAGAGAAACCCCTATAGTGCTCCAATTAGCAGACTGCTCCACAATCAAGCCCAATGGCATTATTGAAGATGTAGTGATCTCTATGGATTCTTGGGATTATCCTGCATATTTCATGATTTTGCATACTAAGTCTAACTTGAGCAGATATCCTTTGATCCTAGGACACCCTTAGTTGGTTATTGATGATGCTTACATTGGTTGTAGATTAAGGAACATGAAAATTTATCAGGGTACTTCTATCAAATATCTTACACTATACATCCTGCCAAACCAAATACATAACAAGAACCACTACCATGGGTAGAGGGGGAACTGAGTCATGATGAGGATAATACTTGATAATTGTTTGCAATCAAATAATATCTGTTAGGGAAGGAACAGACCGAGGATGACACAATCAATCAGTTTTTGGTCAATTCCCGCTAAGCAATACAAGAAACAATTTAGACACTCCAGCATATATTAGAGCCTGTTGTTCAAGAAAACTATATGCTAGATGAACCATCAACATCCATTGAATTTTCACTTGTCCCCCCTGCAACATGAAAAACACTACTAAAATAGAAATCGAGCTTGGGAAAGTACTAAACATCAATTCTGAACTTCCATCTCAACAAACAGAACAACTAATTTAAGTGCTACATAAACATAAGAAGGCATTCGCTTGGGATTATACAGATATGAAGGGAATCCACCTAGACTTGTGTACTCATAATATATAAATTAAAGAGGGATCCCAACCCATACAAAGACCCTAGTGTAGAAGGAACCCTGCCTTGCGTGAGATAGTTAAAGAAGAACTCCAAAAACTAATGGTTGTAAACTTTATATATCCCATTTCAGACAGTTAGTGGGTTTCTCCTCTGGTTGTAGTCCCAAATAAAAATGGAAAATGGCGAGTTTGTGTGGACTACAGAGAAATAAACAAGGCCACCCACAAATATCATTTCCCACTACCATTCATCGATCTAGTTTTGGATACGTTAGCAGGGAAGAAACACTTTTCTTTCCCAAATGGATTCAATGGGTACAATGATATAATCGTATCAGAATTGCCTCTGAGGATCAAGAAAAGAGTATGTTTACCTGCCCATGGGGACTTATGCTTATCGAGTTCTCCCTTTCAACCTGGACTACAGAGACATCTTCTTTCCACTTCAAAAACCTGATTATATATTATGTATCTCATCCTTTAATCGTTGCATCTATTCAATCTAAACTCGTATCTTTTCATACCCATGTCTCTTCTGTAAAATTAGTCACAGCAGATCTAATGAACAAGTAAATCAATCACAACAGATGAACATAGAAAATATGGTGTAAAACTGTGTGAAACATGCACAGTGCTCAATATCCCAATAAGGGTGAATGATTACAATAGAATACAGTAACAATGACTGAGCAATTCGAATTGCCTAAGGAGGTCATTCGAATCACTGAATGGAGTAGCTTGAGTCCAACTAGGAGTCCTCATCATCAATCAGTGGTGGTCATCAATGCACAAGAACCAGCCATCCAGGTGTCAATCTGAGTCTAACTGAGTGTAACATGTGTAACTGAAGTGTGTAGCACTGATATAGGGAAGTGGGCTCAGTGGGGGGTGCATGGGAGGCTAACTGAAGTCAGAACAAGTCATCTAGTCAATCTGGAGGTCCAACGGAAGTGAAACAGTCAGTCGGGAGTGAAACTAGCCTCAAATCAGGGAGAATCGAAGCTAACTGAGTGTAACTGAAATGGAACTGCAGTGGTAGGTGAAGAAGTGCGCCCTTCTCTGGAAGTAGGTGAGAAGTGGGTGCCTTCCTGACTAGGAGGGCTAAAACTCTGAAGTAAGTGGCTCCCGGGTGCTAGAATAAGGTGGCTAAGGTGCTGGAGGCATCAACTTGGTGACTGGGATGCATGCAAACCCTATAATTTGCATGCAAACCCTAATTGAATGCAAGATCCTAAAAAAGATGATGTGGATATCCGAACACCCCCCCTCAAGCTAGACTATGATGTGCAAAAAATAATGTGGGGCCCTGGTAACTAAGACCAAAGGTCACCCCAATACAATAATCCAAAAAATGTTGAAAATAAACTAAGTGAGGAAAGAGGGAAAACCCAGTGGGAAGAAATCCCCCCCTCAAGCTAAAGCATAATAATGGATCAATCTGTCTCCACCATGATGGAACTCACCCCCAACAGTGAACGGAGGTAAGAGAACTTCTTCTCAGTGAAGCTCTTGGTGAAGATGTCTGCAATTTGCTCATCAGTAGGGCAATATTGCAGAATGATGGTGCGATCATGCACCAACTGTCGAATGTAATGCATATGAATCTCAATGTGTTTGGTCCTCTTCCGCTGAACTGGATTTGTGGAGATATTGATATCACTTTGATTGTCACAAAATAGGACAGTCGAAGTAGTGCCACCAAAACCAAACTCGGAAAGAATACCCTGCAACCAAACTTCCTGAATGCAGGCATTGACTGCCCCTCGATACTTTGCCTCTGCTGAAGAAAGTGCAATGGCTGCCTACTTTTTTGCTGGACCAGAAAATAGCACCATGACCAATCATGAAAACATAACCGGAAGTGGACTTCCGATCAATGCTATCACCTGCCCAATCTGAATCAGTAAAACCAATGAAATCAAGCTCAGAATCTGCAGCATAATGTATGCCAAACTGTCTCGTACCTTGCACATACTGCAAGATCCGCTTGGCTGCTCGCCAATGAAGCTCATGTGGCTGCCGCATATACCTTGACACGGCACTCATGGCATATGAAATATTAGGCCTTGAGTGTGTCAAATAAAGTAGTGAACCAATCAACTGTCGATACATATTGCAATCTGCAAGCGGTGTAGAATCTCCCTCCTCAAGACTGATTCTTGAGAGGAATGGGAATGGGGATACCTTACATTCAGCCATATTAAACTTCAATAACAGGTCGGAAGCATATTTTTGCTGAGATATAGTGATCCCATCAAAATTTTGAGCTATCTCCAAGCCCAAAAAGTGACTCAGCAAGCCCAAATCGCTCATGTCAAAAGCTAGATTTAAGGCAGTTTTTAGCTTGTTTATTGAAGTAAGAGTGATACCAGTAATGAGAAGATCATCAACATAAAGTACAATAACCAACAAATTACCTTTAACTCACTGAAAATACACATTCGGATTAGATTTGCATCTTTGGAAATTGTGAGAAAGAAGGAAGGAGTCCATCTTTGCGTACCAAGCTCTTGGGGCCTGTTTTAACCCGTACAAAGATTTCTTCAATCTGCAAACTAATGATGGATCTGATGTGTAGCCCTATGGCTGCTGCATATATACCTATTCAGCAAGGTCTCCATGTAGAAATGCACTCTTCACATCCATGTGGTGCACTTCCCAGTGCTTGGATGCAGAAATAGCCAAAACAAGGCGGATGGAATCCATCTTTGCAACCGGTGCAAAGGTCTTAGTGTAGTCCACTCATTGGACTTGGGAGAAACCTTTTTCCACCAACCTTGATTTGTATTTGCTGATAGAGCCATCAGCAGCAACTTCCGTGCAGTAGACCCATTTACACTTCACTAATTTTCTTCCAGGTGGAAGAGAAACTAGCTCCCATGTGTTGTTCTTTTGAAGAGAACTGTACTCTTCATCCATGGCACTTTGCCATCTCGGATCTCGGTGGGAAGAATAGTATGATGTGGGATATGAACCAGCCATCAAATAAAAAATCTTAGGAATTAATGGATCAGCAATAGAAAGAGACATACTTGCTCTTTGAAAGTCTGCTCTTGTTCGTCTCGGATCAACAGGATTTCCAAGGTTCGAACCAGCAGATTGAAGAGTGTTTTGGGACCACTTTGGTAACTGAGGAGGATCATAATGGTTGGATTCCGAACCTGATATGTCATGATCATCATGTGCTTCTAAAATATCAGAAATATCAGAACTCATACCTTCATTATCGCTGCACGGATCTTCTTCTGGTGAAGGCAGTGAATCGACAGTCTCTTCCTCGACTAGTTGCAATTCTTGAAGTGGTTCTTCAAATTGCACACTGCACTCTATGAATATCTTTTTAGAACTGATATCCATGAGTTTATATGCTTTTGATTCTTCCCCATATCCTATCAGTATGCACTCAATACTTTGTGGATCCAAAGCTTGTCTCTTCTTGGAAGGAATTCTAGCCCATGCAGTAGAGCCAAAAACTCTCAAATTTGACACATCCGGTTTGTGACCAAAGAATGCTTCGAAAGGAGTCATACCTTTCACGGATGAATGTGAAACACGGTTTTGTATGTATGAAGCAACATTGATTGCTTCAGCCCAAATATTTGCAGCCAAACCTTTTGATTCAATCATGCATGTAGCCATCTCTTTCAGTGACCGATTTTTCCTTTCCGCTACACCATTCTGCTGGGGTGTGTAGGGAACTGTATGTTGGATCTGAATTCCGCTTTGGGCACAAAGTTGCAGCAACTCGGCCTTGATATATTCTCCACCATTATCAGATCTAAGAGCTTTGATCTTGCTCTCAGTGGCAGTCTCAACAGAAGCCTTAAAATCCTTGAATTTTCCAAGCACTTCTGACTTGTTTTTGAGAAAGAATACCCATGTAAAGCGGGGAAAATCATCAATAAATGTCAAAACATACCTTGAACCATTTAATGACGTATGGGGCAGCGGACCACTGATATCAGAATGTATCAACCCCAAAATTGTAGAAGCTCTGCTAGCTTTTCCGCGGTCGAATCTGTGCTCGGGGTGCTTCCCAGTGATGCAACCAGTGCATATTCCCTTTGAGGAATGGAGTTGTGGAAGACCATCTACCATGGATTTGTTTGATAGCAGCAGAAAATACTTACAATTAAGATGTCCAAATATTTCATTCCAAAGCCTACTAACCTCATTACCATGTGTGCGAAGAGCAGTGGGCTTTGCAAGCGGAATAAAGTGTGAAAACTCATAGCATTTTGCAGTGTGGTTTTCCTTTCCGACTGGAACAAGTCTTCCACTTTTGATATCAGAAATTTCAACTGTATTAGGGATAAATGTAACTTGCTTCGGTTCATCAGTGTGTGTCATTTGATACACAGAAAGAAGATTTGAAGCCAAGGAAGGCACATAGAGAACATTCTGAAAGCTTCCATGATCTACATGAATCGTACCTTTGCCCTTTGAAGAAATTTTTGAGTCATCTCCCAAATGGATGGGGATGGAGCTGTTTGGATCGAATGAATAAAAAGAATCAATATTTGCATCCATATGATTCGATGCACCCGAATCTATCAAGAGAGTAGTGGGCTTCGAAACAGTTGCCATGACTGCTTGTCCTCTTTCATGATCATCATTCCTATCCTTCTTCCTTGCACCGTCAGGAAGAGTTATGTTGTTCTTTTCCAAAAGGAGGGCCATTTGATCTATAGTCTTCATCATACATGAACTTTCGGGATGAAAGCCACGGTTGCAATAAGTACATTTAGATTTTTGGTTACCTTCTTTGCCCTTTTGCTTGAACTTCGAACTGGATGGTGCATCCGTTTGTTTGCCTTTCTCTGTTTGCTTGTGAGGTTCGAATTTGGGCTTCTCCTTCTTTTGCTTTCCTTTACCATTCGAGATCTTGGGTCCTTGAACATATAGGGCTGAATATTTGGAGCTTATGGACCCCATTTGAATCAACTTATCATGCTCTTTTGTGATGGACTCAATGAAGGCATTCAAGGTAGGCATCTTCCAATTCGGGGTAGTTAGCCGACCGGAATTGAAAGTAGAGACAAATACCGAATAATCTTTACCAAGCTTGCTGAGAATGGAGAGGATCAATTGTTTATCCTCTTTGATAACTCCACTGTTCTTCAACTGCAAGTTCAAGTTCTTGAATTTTGTGAAAAATTCATTAATGGTCTCAAAATTCTCAGGACTAAGGGCAATCAATTCATTCTCTAATTGAAAAGCCCTAAGCTCGTCCTTCTTGCCAAATAGTGTTTCAAGTTGCTCCCATATAGATTTTGGAGTCTTCAATCCGTTGAGATGGAAGTGAAGATCTTTGGAGATGGAGAGACAAAGAAGACCATAAGCTTCATCAAGCTTGTTGTAGTGTTTGGTTCTATTTGACAAGTTGTTTGGCTCCAATTCAAGACCAAGAGTGACTCGGTAGTAACCTTTTGAATGTAATATGATCTCCATATCATCTTTCCAATCAAAATAATTGAATGGGGTGAGGATAGGCTTTGAAGAAGAGTATTCCATTGCTAGGAGCGAGTGCACACTGATGTAGAGAAGCTTGCAAGGGCAGAGTAGCGAATGCAAATGATGGAGACAATAACCTGCAAATCACAATAAACCAAGAACAATGAGGTCGAACAATCCACCCTTTTAGAGTTGCATCACACCTGGGATTGGAGATCAAACAATGTTGAATGGGTCCAATGTATCAGATCCAGGAATTATGTGGAAACTCAAGCTTCTGGAGTGGTATTGGATGTATTTTCAAGCTTTGCATGCACAGGAGCGAATGCCCTTGAGATCTTTCATGCCAAAACTTTTTGCAATTTTTGAGCAATTCACTCAAATCTTCTTGTAGAAACACCTGTAGAAAAGAGATCTTGTCCCTGCAATGGCTCTGATACCATGTAAAATTAGTCACAGCAGATCTAATGAACAAGTAAATCAATCACAACAGATGAACATAGAAAATATGGTGTAAAACTGTGTGAAACATGCACAGTGCTCAATATCCCAATAAGGGTGAATTATTACAATAGAATACAGTAACAATGACTGAGCAATTCGAATTGCCTAAGGAGGTCATTCGAATCACTGAATGGAGTAGCTTGAGTCCAACTAGGAGTCCTCATCATCAATCAGTGGTGGTCATCAATGCACAAGAACCAGTCATCCAGGTGTCAATCTGAGTCTAACTGAGTGTAACATGTGTAACTGAAGTGTGTAGCACTGATATAGGGAAGTGGGCTCAGTGGGGGGCGCATGGGAGGCTAACTGAAGTCAGAACAAGTCATCTAGTCAATCTGGAGGTCCAACATAAGTGAAATAGTCAGTCGGGAGTGAAACTAGCCTCAAATCAGGGAGAATCGGAGTTAACTGAGTGTAACTGAAGTGGAACTGCAGTGGTAGGTGAAGAAGTGCGCCCTTCTCTGGCAGTAGGTGAGAAGTGGGCACCTTCCTGACTAGGAGGGATAAAAATCTAAAGTAAGTGGCTCTCAGGTGCTAGAATAAGGTGGCTAAGGTGCTGGAGGAATCAACCTGGTGACTGGGATGCATGCAAAGTGCATGCAAACCCTAGAATTTGCATGCAAACCCTAATTGCATGCAAGATCCTGAAAAAGATGATGTGGATATCCGAACATCTTCGAAAATATTAAGTCTATTTATTAATTTGTAAATCCTGTGTATTTTGTCTCTATTTATTTAATCCTGGTTTAGATTGATTGGTTGGGAAATCTCTATTAAAATATCTGTCTTGTGCGGGCATCTGAAAAAATTGTTAACAAATATTATTAAGCTTAGTGCTGGCATACTCCCATACTATGTAGACATAGTTTTTCTTTAGCTTGGCAGGTCATTTTTTCACACATGTGACCTCCATATGGAAAATTGAAACCATAACTGGATAAAAACTTCAACAAGGAAAAAATCCATGTCATTTGATGAATTTATTGATACACACACATCATGTGGTGGGCATTTGAAAATAGCCTCTTAAACTACTGATTTAACACTTAGACAAAATTATCAAACCCTAAGTCAACATGAGGTGATTTTTATTTTCACCAACTTGGAAATATGAAACATCCAAGGCATAAGGGACAATATGTTGATTCCATCCAAGCCAATTTCAACCTATGAAACCTCATTCCCTCTCCTTGGCGAGCATTTTATTGGAGCAGTGCAAATCAAGCTAGAGGGCACTTTTGGCAGACTAATAACTTCATCTTCAGAGACTTGTTGGACAAAATAATGATATGGTTAGATGCACCAATAAACAGTCTAGAGTCCCATACCATCATAACAATTTAAACCATCAACTAAAGAAAATGGAGGGAATTTTACAAAGGTCACTTAGTCAGTTTTACCAGTAGTTTTATACTAGACATTTTACTGGACTAGAGCAAAACTGCCTGAAACCCTGTTTTGGAAGATTTATAAATTCCTCCTTAGATTTTATCATGACAAAATGAGACCATAGTCAGGTATAAATATCAACAAGGTACATCCTGACAAGATGGGGCGGGAATTTTCCTTAACCTATGAATTATGGCGTGCATTTTCATGAGGCCACTTAGGCAGTTTTACTAGCACTGTTGCAAAACAGCCTGAAACCCTGTTTTGGCAGGCCTATAAATTTGTCATAAAACACTCTTTTTGAGAACTAAGACCATGGTAAGATATCCTTTTCAACAAGAAATAGACTGATACTTTCAGATACTTTTTATCATTCTCTTATGAGGTATGGCAAGCATTTTCCTGAGGGCACTTGGACCAATTTTCCAACATTTAGTCAATTTCCAGAATTTCTCCAAACTAACAAATCTTTATATAATTAGGTCAAAATGTAATAATGACATCATGAAGGTACTATAACACCATCAGGTGGATTTTCATACTCACTACTCATGCCACATCATCATATCCTTTGTCATTAATGAATCCTTTTGGCATTAATGACAATTATACTCAACAACCACTTGAAAACTGGGAAATAGATTTTGTGGGCCCTATCAACTCTCCATCTAGGTAGAAATCATACATCATGGTTTGTACAAACTACATGACAAAGTGGGTAGAATCCAAGGCACTTCCGAGGGAAACAAAGCAAGTAGTCTTAGACTTCCTCTATGGGGAGGTCTTTGCCAGATGTGGAGTCCCAAGGTAGATAGTCACTAATTGGGGGATCACAATTCACTTACAAACTCATAAATCGCTTACCGAGAAATATCATATCAAGCATAGGGTGACTTCACCTTATCACCCTTAGGCCAATGGGTAGGTGGAAGGTACAAACAAGATTTTGGAGTACATACTCATGAAAAAAATTCAGATCCATCGTAAATATTGTGTTGATATATTGTCATAACCTTTATGGGTTTACATGAGAACATGGAGGAGCACCACAGGTCTGACTCGCTATGAACTTGTAGATGTGAAGCATGCCACGTTGCTAATAGAGATCGAGCTCAAAACATTAAGAACTGCACTCCAGCTGGGGATGGATCTAGCATAAGCTCAACAGAATTTCCTAAAGCAAATCAATGAGCTAGACAAGATTTTCCAAGTTGCCATACAACATACTTCCATCGTTCAACATCGAAGGGCCAAGTGGAACGATCAATTTGTCAAAAGCAAGCACTTTTAGGTAGGCGACTAGGAATTTATCTATGATTCTAGATTTAAATATTTCCAAGATAAAATTTGCACTCGTTGGTTGGTACCCTATAAAATTGAGACAATCTATGATAATGGGACAGTCAAAATGTGAACCATTAATGAAGAACAAATTTCGCTAATGGCCAATGGTCATCGTCTGAGGCCATATAAGAAACCAGTATCTAGAAATGCGTTCATTAAAAACCTCACTTCATGTTGGTGTACCAAGGACTTCGATGTAATTGTATTGACCTCCGAAGAAAAATGATTAAAAAAAGAAAAAAAAAGAGAAAGACTATGAAAACTCCTTTTTAGGAGCGCAGTAAAAAAAATTGTGAAAACCCCAACAAGGGCACAATTAGCTGTATTATTCCATTTTCTAATAAATTTTGGAAAGCTTCTTGTATACAGGGATCTGCAAGCAGTTAGGTGAAAATCTATAGAATATCTATAGCATGAATTCTTCACTGCCAAAATATATCGGACTTAGCTGTAGAACATACATAAGTCCTGATAGCATACATCTCTTTTTAGACCAATTTATGTTCATAAACTAATACTACCATCCACCAATAATTTCCATTTTTTTCACTACTCATCTATTATAGATGAGAACCCAATCCATAACCACCATACATCACCAACCTTGATAGAATTATTCTTTACACAACCATTGCAGAACCATTACAAAACCACTACAAAACCATTACGGAACCTTTACAGGTCCTTTACATAATGATTCATGAATCTTTCACAAGGTTATTACAACACAAGAATCTTCATTTTTTTTTTCAAATCTATGTTTACCCATGGTTCTAAGTTAGCAACCAGTACGTCATCATTCAAATTCATCCACAATTTCCTTATCACTTCCCTACCTATGTCATAGACTCATTTTACCTCTGCTCACTGATCAGACCCTCTATAGGGCCTCCCACTCCTATTATTCCATCACCCATTCATCTACACTACCGATCTATCCCACTCTTCATATCCCAAATACTTCCCCTGTCATTCCATTACTACCCATATAGATTGGGTATGCCACTTTTTCAAATTCCATTCCACAAATTGTTTTGGCACAACAGAACCGACACCACCAGTTTTAATCCACTACAGATTTGACAACAACAGTTTAATGATCCATTATAGATCTAATGTCAACTTTTAATTGATCCTCTATAGATATGACATTAGCATGTATTCCGCCCATTGCACTACAAATCCGACAATAGTTGATCCTCTATAGATCCAACATCAACATATCTGCGTACATTCCACTACAGATCCTCCATCAGCTCTGCAATCATTCCAACACTATTATGAAGGAGTTGCATAGATTTGAATAATTCATGGCCAATTCATAGCAACCAAGATGGATTCCACATCAACACCATCCCAGCTTGCATGAATGACTCCACTCGTCCTAGCTTGAACAAATGACTCCACTTCAAATACTCAACATCGTTACATATCAGGCATGATTGTCACACCACCCTTGACACGACCTCCAATACCACACATTCATCAAAGGTAAGTTAGGTATGTAATACACCCTATATCTTATAATTGGTTAATATATAAAGGGACGACCACTGATTACCATGGTAACCACGAACCCAAGGACGTGTCCAAACCTTGGTTGGGGGGAGGGAAAATCATGCTAAATCTAGCAGAAGTTTCCAATTTCACACCCAAACAACTATAATTGACATAGAATTGCCACATGCATACATAATGACATCATTAAAACAATTACAGAACCCGTAGACGCCATGATATACCCTACTAGGAAATTATGATTGGAAATGATGATGCCTTCTCCCCCTCGTTTATGAGCTAACCACGTCACTATTTTTCCCTATTTTCATTCCAAAATCCTTGGCCTCTAATAGAACTTCCAAGTAAATCCCAAATATTTTATAGGTCTATTCTTGCATTCTATTAGCGTGATGGGCCTTCCATCCTAAAACAAACCAGAAAACATGGACCTGATTTGAAAGAATAATTAGGTGTAAAGCATTTTCAAAAAATTAGGATGGATGATATATTCAAAGAATCTATGGAGAAGTGACATAGAGGTAGCTATGGAATTTGAAAGGTCATACACAAAGTTGGTTGTAAAGGTCTGAGGTCTAAAAATCCAAGTGGATGAATATTTAATCATCAAGATTACGTGTCGAGCATAGGAAGGGGACAAGTGGTTTGAACGCAAAATGTTAATGAATCCACTCAAAGAGGAGTTACTAAGGAAGTATAGGATATCTTACCATGGGATGAAAAAGGTTTATCGAAAATTGAAGATTTCATATCAGGAGCAGTCAAAAGAATTAATATCTCTTCAAGAAGAATTACAAAAAGTTAAAGAACTAGGAGGGATGGAAATTTTGTTGAGAGCAGTGGATGTAGTAAAGGGGTGGGCTAGTACAACAAAGGATGGACCATTAGGTGATGAGGATGGAACTAGTGGTTTGGATAAAGACCCCAAATAGGAAGAGCGATCCTCAGAAGAGGAAGAGGTGGACACAATATGTCGAGGGAGTAGGCTTACTGATATGGTCAGAATTCAGAATCTGGAAAGTGATGTAGCAATGTTGAAAAAACATGCAAGAGAGTTAGAATATGAACTCATGGATTCCATGGATAGACTGTCAGGAAAAATATATCTACCTAATCGTATTACTCGAAACATTAAATTATCAAACCAGGATTGGTAAAATTGTGAGCTTCTAACACTGTCTGTGCAGGTAAGAAAGACAACTACACTATTGATGCAAATAAATCAAACTTTTCTCTAATCTATAAGCTAAAGTTCACTATACAGAAAATATATTTGAAAATGATTTGTTGATCTAATCCTAATTTAAATAACTGATCTAAATAACTAAATGAGAATCTAAACCTTAATTCTTGTGGACAGAATCACATAAAGCTAGCTAAGCTCAATTCAAATAGTCAAACCTATCTTATGAACAACTAGAATTTTAAGAAACACACAAATAAAGTCAAATAAGAAATTCTACCTATTATGAATGTTCTATTCAAGTTTTTAACAAACCAAACTCCATGTATTATAGTGCAACCAATACAATTCCATGAATATTGTGCAAGTCAAAAGAAAACTTAATCCTAAGAACTAGTGGTAAAATTGTAAACTATTACTATTTGAAATATCTAGTCCAACACTTGTGTAAAGACAAATCGACTCTAATAAGAAGATATATACATTTATGCAACATGCACTCTTGTATAGATGTTCATGATTCAGAGTTGAGTTCTCAGGTATCCTAGACTAAAAAATGTAACTAAGGAAATCGCCAATAACTACTTCGAACTCCAAATCATTAAATTATCTTTCTGATCAGAAGCTAAAGAATCTTGATACTCTACAAATGAAATAAATACTTTCACTATGATACTAATCCTAAGAATTCTATTTTAATACCAGTTTCACACAGTAAGTAGAATGGAAACCTAAGTTGAAAATTCTGGAAAACCTGAGTCTATCTACTATCACACAATTTCTTGCATCTAAAATTGTACAGGAAATCTACTGAAATTGATATGTGCACACTAATTAATATTGTTCCAACACATTACATGCTTGAATCCTACTAATACAAATGCCTATATTTATATGAAAACTCTGCATCTGCTGTAAAATATTTTCCAAAACTTTCACACATTGAATCAAAGATATTCTATTCCAGAAATTAATATTCTTATACTTGCATTTGATATTTGAGGTGAGGATAATAAACCACAATATTTAATTTCAGCATGTAAACAAAGATTGAATGGAATGTGGAAAATTAACACACACTAATTCTAATCAGAAAAATTGCAAAACATTTGTCCTTCTTCAAGGTACCAGGTCTATTGTAAACTATCTTTAAGAGACATCAACTCATAATATTTAGACATCAACCCATACTCATTCTAAACTCCTACAAGTACCTACCTAAATTATGAATCATTTGAATATGAAAAAATTGTAAATCCAACCAAAATGAAAATTCTATCCTACACTTATGCAAACCTACTATTATGACTCAAAATAACTCTTCAGTATCACTTGCAAATTTTAAATAAAATTTCCCATCAAGGCACAAGTTAAATATCTAACCCAAGATATCTTCTCAGGATCACTTGCAAATTTTAAATAAGATATTATATGAAAGCACACGTTAGATCCATTAAGCTAATGTGATTTTGTGAAATCTAACTCACAACAGGACCAACTAGATAAATATTTCCTCACAATCAAGAAATTTGGCTAAGTATGCAGACAAATAGTGCAAAAAGAATTCTGGACACACAAATGTTCAAAAACCAGTCACAAATGATAAAAAACCAGACACAAATGATCAAATAGCAAGTTTATTATAACTCTCCAACCCAAAAATGAGTTGTGAATACATTTATATAGCATTTGGAAGAATTCCTTTTCCTTTGGAGGCAACTACAAGTGGCTAGCTTACATTGGACCTCAATCCCCCCTAGGTTGAACAATAGGCTCCCAAATCACCTCAAACAACTACAAATGGTCAATTTGAACGTTGGGTATGCATGGGATGGCATTAATGATGGTCACACCTATGGTGGTTAGGATTTGGTGGAGTGTAGGTGGCCAAGGATAGGCCAAAACAACCAAAAAGGGGCCAAAATGTCCACATATAATGCATGGGTGCCTTAAGTCAAAGACAGTTCCATAAAACAGGGAAATCAGGGCTCCTTTGCTCAAGTAGTGGTAATAAATGCTGGAGGTGGCCATAAATAGGGTTCCTAAGAGATAGTTTGACTATATTTTGTCCCAAAAGTGGTGGAATGTGTCATAATTGCCCCAACTAACTTCTAACAACCTTGGATTGACATCATTAACCTTATTTTGGACTTGTTAATAAAACAATTAATGTATGACTAAGGTCCTAAGGTGTAATAATGTTCTAAAACCTCCCATAAGCTAGACTTATATAGCCAATAGAAAAAAATGAGGCCTTGGCAACTAAGGCTCAAGTCACCTCTTACAACAACAATTTTTATTAGTCCATGTAACCAAGGTAAGGAGGAAAACCACATGGGAAATAAAACCTCCCCTCTAAAATGGACATGAAACAAATATGGAAAATGTACCAGTCTTCACCATGCATCACTCACCCCAAGGAGTGATCTAAGGTAAGTGAAGGTCTTATCAGTGAAACTCTTAGTGAAGATATCAACAGTTTGCTCAGCAGATGGGAAATACTTCAAGTCAATAATCTGGTCATGCACCAAGCCTTGAATGTAGTGCATGTGGATCTCTATGTGCTTGGTCCTATGCCTATGTACTGGATCAGTGGAGATCTTGATTGTACTTTTATTATCACACCAAATGACTGTGGGTGAATCAAATAGAAATCCAAACTCTCCAAGAATTCCTTGCAACCACACACATTGTGTAGTTGCATTAATTGCTCCCCTGTATTCAGCCTCAAATGAAGATAAGGATATGGTGTGATTCTTCTTACTAGACCAGAAAATGGGACCATGTGCAAGCATAAACACATAACCAGAAGTAGACTTCTTATCAGTACTATCTCCAGGCCAATCAGAATCAGTAAAACCAACTAGTTCAAGTGATGAAATAGCTGCACAGTGTATCCCAAACTGCTTGGTTCCTCAAGCACATAATGTAAGATCCTTTTGGAAGCCTTCCAATGGACCTCATCAGGATCTTGCATGTGTCATGCAACAACTCCTACAACATAGAAAAATCTGGTCGAGAGTGTGTGAGATACAACAAGTTCCCAACTAGTTGTCTATATAATGAACTATCAACCAATGGTGAAGAACCCCAATCATGAAGCTTAAGTCCTGAAAGAAATGGAAATTTTGCAGCCTTAAATTCAGCCATTTTGAACTTCTATAGCAGATCTGAAGCATACCTTGATTGTGAAATAGTGATCCCATCAATAGATTGATCAATCTCCAAACCAAGAAATTGTTTTAACAATCCTAGATATGACGTGGCAAATGCATTGTGCAATGCAGCTTTAACTGAGCCTAGTTCTTTGATGCAACTACCAGTGATCAATAGATCATCAACATACAATATAATAATCAAAATTAGATCATCCTGCACACAAGTGAAGGATCATGAATGAAACCTTTAGGATGCTACATTTAAATCTCCTCATCAATATCCCCATCATTAAATGCACTCTTCACATCCATGTGATGAACCTCCCATCGCTTGGAAGCTGCAATGGCCAAAACTAGCCTGATTGAGTCCATCTTTACCACAGGTGCGAATGTATATGTGTAGTCAATTCCATGGAATTTAAACAATCCTTTAGCCATGCCAATATGGCCTTATAATTGATATCATAAGCATAAACATCCATCTTGGTCCTATACACCCACTTGCATTGCACCAATTTCCTCTTGGACGGAAGAGGGACCAAATCCCAAGTTTCATTGTCATGGAGGGAGTTCATATCTTCTTGCATGGTTGTTTTCCATCTTGGATATTTTGATGCTTCTTCATATGATTTTGTATCAGATCCAACCATAAGAAAACATATCCCATGAAGATATGGATCACAAGAAGACAAGGCATTGTGAAACTATGATCTAGTCTTCCTAGGTTCTTGTGGATCACCTGCAAGCTCACCAGCAGCTTGTATTGTTTTCTCACCCCACTTGGGCCTTGTAGGAAGGTCATGATCTGCATGCATGTCATCATCTTCATACTCAATATAAGAATCAGAAATATCAGAGAATGAATCATCACTTACATCCTCTTCATGTAGGGGGTTTGAGCATTCCTCTTCATGTAGGGGGTTTGAGCATTCCTCTTCTTCTTGTTATGTTGCATGCATGGGCTCTTCTTCGAACTGAACACTCCTTTCAATGAGAGTTTTATGAGATGATAGGTCAAAGAGCTTGTATCCTTTGCATATTATGCATATCCAACCATGATGGACTCCTTGCTTTGGGGCTGCAAGGCCTTTCTCTTCTCTCGAGGTATTCTGGCACATGATCTTGAGCCAAACACCTTGAAATGAGACACATTTGGCTCGTGTCCCATCCAAGCCTCAAATGGAGTCATGCCTTCCAAGGAATTGTGTGGTGATATGTTATGAACATATGCAGCACAATTAATGGCCCCATAGTTTAGGAGACAAATACTTAGCCTCCATCATGCATGTATCCATCTCTTTCAATGCTCTATTCTTGCGCTCTGCAACACCATTCTGTTGGGGTGTGTAAGGCACAAAATGTTGCATTTAAATTACACTTTCTTCACATAGCTACTGCAATTCATTATTCACATATTCCTTCCATTATCAGTCCTTAATACCTTCATCTTCCTCCCACTGAAGTTCTCCACTGAAGCTTTGAAAAATTTGAAAGATTGGAAGACTTCAGATTTTTGCTTGAGAAAGAACACCCAACAATATCTTGAGAAATCATCAATGAAAGTTAATACATTGTAACGTCCCCATCACCCAATTCGACCATCAGAAGGGGACGTTGGGCATACCTGGGCTTTCAAATTTCACCCCAAGTTCAAAATATGTTTTTCAACAATGCAATGTGTGCAGAAATGTAAATAAAACATGCACAACAGAATTCAAATCTATCCACACACACATCTAATATGAAATTACAAGCATAAACATTACATGCATCAAATAAAACATTTCCAGATTTAAATACATAAAAATACTTATCTTTATCCAATGCAGATCCAAGCAACTGGCTGTTTAAGAGTGCTTTTCCACCCAACCATAGGAACTCTGTCCAGCATATACTATTTCTGTTGCTGAGAGGCCACCCCCAAGCTAGGATATGAGGCCACTGGGGCGAAGGAAACACCTATAGGCTTATATCTCTCAGCCCACAATCCATTATGCTCTATGTGCTTAGCCAAATGCTCATACAAGATCTACAGGTGTCTCACTCATCCCTCACAGCCTTGGATTCCACAATACCTTCCCCACACAACACCCTTCTTGCTCAGGAATCCCCTTCACTGATCCACGGTTCTCTTGGGCGATCCATCTTGTTGGGTGCTTTCTAGTGTGTGCATAGAAGAAGTCCAACCTGGTATTGGTTGCTATAGAACCTCCTGCAGCCTCAATCTGTGGCTTCTCAAGCACCTACGAGTAGCATAACTCAAGCGTAAGGGTTCCTAGCTTTCCCAACCTCTCTGCTCACCTACGACCACAATACCCACTTCCAAATCTGCAACAAGGTCTCCAAATTTGAATTTCTGGGTTCAAAACAACATGGTAAGTTCATGGACAACAATGGAGAGCTATGCAACCTCTAAACCTGCATGAGAGAATGAGACAAATGAGGGTTGACTCCAAAGGATATGAGAAAATTATGACAAGACAACTGACATAACTTCTGGCAGTAGGGAAAGGACTCCTGGTAGCTGCAAACTGACTTCTATCATGACGGAACTGTCACAAAAGTGTAGTCAGTCCCATACTACAATAACTACATGAGGCGACTTTTCCCACCAACCACACACATGCACTAATGAATGGAAAATGGTCAAAAAAGGATATATTTGGCTTATTCTCATCACATGACAGAATTTAGGTGTGAGTTCTAAGGTTGACACATGGCAGCAAGGATTTAGTCACCCATGGACCCCCTTCCTCTTCCCCTTGGTGGAATCATAGCCCCTTTGGTGCTCTTTACATAGCCATTGTTGGACCATTATATTATTTATGTACATAATATTTACATAATATTCCAAATCAGCATAAAATCCAATTAAACAGTCCAAATGAAATATAAACATCATACATGCCTAAACATTCACTAGTTGGACCTTGGCCTTGAGCTCCACACTAGGAATTCGCACTAGCATATTTACATCATTTACATAATTTGGATAAATACATTCCAAGTCAAAACTAGGGGTATTACAGACATACTTTGAGTTTCCATAGGAGGGTGTAGGAAGAGGTCCTATCACATATAAATGGACCAAACCAAGAGGATGAGTAGCTCTCCTTTCCTTCCCCTTTTCATACTTGCACTCTGCATGCTTCCCAACAATGCACCCTTTGCAAGTTCCTTTGGAAAATATGATGGTTGGGAGTCCTTCAACCATGTCTTCTTTGCTCAATGCTTGAATATATCTGTAGTTGAGGTATCCAAACCTCTCATGCCAAATTTTACTGACTTCATTAGCATGTGACATAAGTGCATTTGGAGAGGAGTACTCAAGAAAGTGAGAGAACTTGTACATTCTTGACTCATGATATGCAACACCAACTGCTACCACTTTTCCTGTAGAAACTTCAGAAATTTCCACATATTCTTGAGTGAAAATCACTCTCTTGGTCGAACCAGTGTGGGTCATTTGGTAAACAGAGAGGACATTTGCTGCAATATCTGTCACATACAGTACATTACTGAAGTAATCATTTTATAGACTTATTTTCCCAATGCCTCTAGATGGGATTTCTGAATCATCACCTATGAGAATGGAAGGACCATTGTTATAAGGTGAAAGAGTAGAGAAAAAATATTTTGCAGAAGCCATGTGCCTTGAGGCACCTGAATCTATGATGAAAGAAGAAGATTCTGAGGTACTATCCATCAATACATGGAACCTCTCCTTGTCTTCAGAAACACCCTCCTTCTTCTTTGAACTTTCTAGAAGAGGAATGTTATTCTTCTGGAATAGTTTTCTTCATGCATGCACTTTCAGGGTGCCAACCTTTTTGACAGTAAGTGCATTTGGTATTTTATTTCTTCTTTCCTTTGTCTTTGACAAGATTCAAACCCCCATTAGAGGATCTTGGAATCTCCTTGTCTTTCTTCTTCTCTTGCTACTTCAAACCCTTGGGTTTTTTCTTTCCTCTTGATTGCTTCGAATCTCTAGCTGCAATAAATTGGTCCTTTTGCTTAATGGAACCCATTAGAACCAGTTTATCTTGTTCTTGTGTTAGCATCTCCATGAAATCTTCCAAAGATGGCATCTTCCAATTGCGAACAGTAAGCTTGGTGGAGTGAAATGTAGAAACAAATACTGAGTACTCAAGACCCAACTTCGAAATGATGGACAAAACCAACTGTTCATCCTTCTTCTCAATGCCACATTTCTTGAGCTGCAAGACCAAGGATTTGAACTTGGTGAAGAAGTCTTGGATGGTCTCAAAACTTCTTGGGCTCAGTGAGATCAACTCATTCTCAAGTTGGTGGCCCCTCATCTCACCAGTATTCACAAACAATGACTCAGGCTTGAGCCAAATTTCATTTGGAGTAGTGAGACTGTCAATATGAAACAGGAGGTCTCTTGAAATGTCGAGACAAAGCATGCCAAAAGCTTCATCCATTTAGTTGAAGAACTTGGACTTCTCTACTGCAGCGTTTGGCTCAATATTAGTGCCCATGGTGATTCTGAAGAGACCCTTAGATCTCAGCTGGATAACCATTTTGTCCTTCCACTCAAAATAGTTGAATGGAGTGAGCAAGTTAACATGAGGTTGCTCCATTCTATAGCTTGTGCACTTAGTGACAAAGAACACTTTGAACCTACAATGCAAACTATCAAACACTCAGGAGGGGATCCTAACTAGATAATTCAAACCCTACATTGGCAAAAGGAACATTCAGGAGGGCATCACACCCTGTGTAGACTCCGAAGTATTTATCCAATGGCTTCAAGGCAATGGCCCCAAGGATTTCTGTGGTTGATCCACTGCTTCTGGTGCACTTCTGAAGCCGTCTTGGTTCTAAAAGAAGCTCCAATAGCTCTGATACCATGTGCAATATAACTCACAGCAGGACCAACTAGCTAAATATTACCTCACAATCAATAAATTTGGCTAAGTATGCAGACAAATAGTGCAAAAATAATTTTGGACACACAAATGATAAAAGACCAGCCACAAATGATAAAAAACCAGACACAAATGATCAAATAGCAGGTTTATTATAACTGTCCAACCCAAAAATGAGTTGTGAATACATTTATATAGCATTTGGAAGAATTCGTTTTCCTTTGGAGGAAGCTATAAGTGGCTAGCTTACATTGGACCTCAATCCCCCCTAGGTTGACCAATAGGCTCCCAAATCACCTCAAACAACTACGAATTGTCAATATGAACGTTGGGTAGGCATGGGATAGTGTTAATGATGGTCACATGTGTGGTGGTTAGGATTTGGTGGAGTGTAGGTGGCCAAGGATAGGAAAAAACAACCAAAAAGGGGCCAAAATGTCCACATACAATGCGTGGGTGCCTTAAGTCAAAGACAGTTCCATAAAATAGGGGAATCAAGGCACCTTTGCTCAAGTAGTGGTAATGAATGTTGGAGGTCGCGATAAATAGGGCGCCTAACAGCTAGTTTGACTATATTTTGGCCCAAAAGTGGTGGAATGTGTCATAATTTCCCCAACTAACTTCTAACAACCTTGGATTGACATCATTAACATTATTTTGGACCATTTAATCAACAAATTAATATATGACTAAGGTCCTCAGGTGTAATACTGTTCTAATAGATTTCCATGCAATTATGAAAATACTATGATTATCTATAGAAAACTTGCTTACATTTCTCTATTGAAAAATTCTACTAATCGACTAGATGGGATCCAAAATAAATATCAATGCAAACTTCAAATTCTATTCAAAAGCAGAACTGTAATGAGCAATATAAACAAATCACACTATTCTGGAAATTGTGAACCACACCATGTACATAATAGCTTCTTATAAATGAACTCAAATATGTATCTACACACACACACACATAGATATATTCACATGCCAATGCTGGAACATAATGTATGAATATCAAAGTTTTTACAACAGCAACAAAATAAAACCTACTAACAATGAGTATGAACATACAGTCACTGAAGGTGGTCCCCCCTTTCAACGCTTCCAAACAAGAAGTTACAAATGCAAACTAAAACACAGAACGAGTGCTAGTATTCGGTGAATCAAAGTTTTTACAGCATGTCTGTGTATGTGTCTTCAGTCTTTCAATGTACACACACATACACACACACACACACATATCCAAGGATCACATTGTGGGTCAACCACTGAAAGGGTGAGTCGACCCTCTAAAAATATCTACCATTAACTGAAAGATCAACAACAATCAGCTTCTAACTCATACAGATTGGATATACATTTAAATCACTGAATAATGACCCTAATTTCAAGCCTCGAATATCCATCACACCTTTCAGATGGGATTAGGGCCACAATTCCTGGAGAAATCAAGGAGTTTGAACAAGAACTGGTAGCTCATTAACCATGAGGGAACAACGAAGCACAAAACCTATATGTGCAATTTAATGAAAGAGGCCTCCAACCATTCGAACCAACGATACTCTGCCATGATGGTGCTGGAATAAGTGTTGGATCGATCACTAGAGAAGTGGAGTCAATCTGCGTGATAAACAAATATCTATGCCAAGTAGTTAAACTTTAGGTATGACTTGAAACCCATTGAAAATAAAGGAAATAGCTAAAATAATAGAGGAATTACCTTGTTAAAGCTTCATAATGTAATATTCAAAATATGTGAGTGAATCCAAAATAGATGATTGATATATACATCAAAATAACCAAATGCTCAGTTCCCATACATAATTGGACTTAAAATTCAATTAGAGATGGGAAAAATAGGAGACCATCATCTCCCCCATACCAAAGGTCTTGCATGTCCCAATGCAAGAGAGAAAAATTGATAAGGAAATTGGATCATACCCTTGAGGTATTAACCAGCACCTGCACCTAAGGAGGAGATGGAACTGGTTTATGTTGTGCTTTTTTAAGCTCCTCAGTTTGTTTCTCTTTATTTTTGAATTGCTTCCTTAGGATTCGATTAGATCTAGTCATGTCATCTATCAACGTTTGCAGGGATGCAACTTTGGTTTTTAAAACCTCATTCTCATGATTAAGGTGTCAATCCAGCCGAACATATTCTTGAAGCTACTTAGTTAGTTTGGCATTAATCTTCTATAAGTATTCAATAGATGGCAATTATGAAGAGGTACCCGATTGATTATGCATGGTAGACTTTTTAATGTATTCTTATATTGGATTTGAGGTAGAATGAAATGGGAATGAAGATCCTTTGATAGGATCTGGCATAGAGGCCGGAGGAACATATTGAGAATCAGTTGATTGGGAATATTCCTATTTATATGAGGAAGTGGATGAAGAAATTTGGACATGAATAGGCTCAATAGGAGTTTCGACAATGTGTTCTACTTCCTTCACCTTGGAATCCATACTACGAGTAAACCTATGAGCAGAGGGAACGTCATCTCCCTTTGAATTTATTAATTCTTGTTGCTCCTGGATACTAACAGAATCAGAATCTTCTTGTCGACCTTTTAACCCTCATTATTTTTAAACATTCGACCTTCCTCTTGGTTTACGACTTTTCAATCCCCGCTTTTAACCATGATGACCAGGCTGAGCATCTTGAGTTTTAACTGAATCCTGGCTTTTATTCATATTCGCAGAGGGTGTTTCAACAGGAGGATTAGGGATTGAATATACCTCTGCATTATTGAATACATGTGGAATGATATGGGAGTTTGAAAATGCAAGAAGAAATTGTTCCCAATTTTGACTTTGTTTTCTTAACTCAACCAAGATAAGCATCCTTATGATACCGTGATGGTATAAACTATGGGTAGGGTTTTCTACATTATTTCGAACTTGGGAATCCATTTTACCCAAACTCTTCCAGAAATAAAATGGGAAATTTAGGAGCATACCAAATTCAAAATGCGATAGCAAGCGGAAATGAAAAGATTTGAAAAAAGAGAACCTACCTTTGCAGGTAACGATATTACTAATGACCACTAAGGGTTTGATAAATTACTCTCTAATCCAGACTTTTGAAAATCCTTTGTCACCATTCACAGTCAAGATCTCATGCTTGAAGACATAATCATAGCTTCATTGTGGCAACTTGAAATTTTTAAACCAACGATTGCCGATTCGCGGAAGTCTCGTGGCTTGGGAAACTGATTCCTCTAATACTGAAAAACACCAATGGCCCTATGTGTTCCCTATGACCATCGAATCCAAGGGATAATTGCAGAGGTACTGCATCATCATGCCCCTGCAGATCTATTAAGAAGGGATTCCATCCAACTTGAATAAACAATTCATGACATTCCTGAAATTTTGGGATGGCTAAAAGTTCATCGTAGGAGGTCAGTTCATGGCGGTTCAACATGGCAATGACATAGAGAATAAATGAATGGGATGTGGAGTGAATAAGTGCAGACATGTAGCAAATCAAAACAAAGAGCATAAGAGGGAAATCCTTTGTCTTTTAAACACAAAAATTGGGTCTTCCTTTGATAATAATGATGGAGATTGATCTCCCCAAAACATAATGCAATCAAATGGGAGATTTAATTATGGATATGTGTGCTTATTCATGAAGATCAAGATCACATATGAATTTTCATTCCTCCTCATCACCACATGGAATAATCATTGTGCACTATTTGATATTAGCATGGACATCAGATCTATTCATCATCATTAAAAGATGTGTAAATGAGGATCTCCACTCATTCGGAAGAACATATTGGATTGAAACTGATCGACTTTGGCATCGATGCAAGAGTCTTTCTCTGAAAAATTAAAGTCATGAGAAATTAAGATTAAGAATAGGAGAGAATTTTATAGCACTTGACCACTTGTTGGAATAATAATTGCGTACATAAACCAAATCAACAATCGAAATGGAAAACTAATTCATGAAACAAGTATAGATCATTGTCAAAATCAAAGATTTGGACATTGATCAAATAATAATGGTATAATATTATAAGAGTATGATAATTATAAAAGATGATTTTTCCAATCATAAATCCATCCTTAGTATATGCGCCTCAAGTGGATCATGATTCATGAATAGATCTTATTATATAATAAAAGGAATTTCCCAGGTACTAATAAAAATTAAGTCGGGAACCAACATTAAAAATTAGCATAATAAAAATTAAGCCATGTAAACAAATTATCATTTTAAAATGAATGGCTTATTAAATTAATATGTTGATAATATATAAAATAGATATATGAGGTAAATTCCCATATTATTTATCTATTACCAAATGAAAATATATGTGGGTCTTGATTGTCAAAGATATGGATCTAATTAAACTAGCTTACCTATCTATGCAAACAATAACATATCACAGTAAATAAGAACAAAAAGAGAACAAGAGAAAAGAGTACACCAGATATACGTGGTTCACCCAATTGGGATACGTCCACGAGAAGGCAGTCTTCTATTATCTCCAGAATATCTCCCTCAAGCTTACAAGAGAGCAATGCCAATAACCCCAATACAATATAGAAATCTCATGATGAGTGATCCACCACGGGATTAATGTGAAAGACTCCCTTGACTCTATTATATACCAAGAGATGAGGAGGAATTACTCTCACATATTACATGTGGGATAATATAATTCTCCATAATAATATCTCTTTATATAATAATGAATATCAAGAGTATATTTTACCATAATGAATATGGGATAAATGTATTACTCTTTTACATAAGATTGTGGATATCTTCCAACATAATACAAAGACATTATTACCTTCCAAGGAATGCAAAATATTCCAATACTCCCCCTTAATAATGGTTGGGATAAAAGACTACTAACAAAGGAAGGAAGGAGTCATTACTGCTCCCACTTGATGACAACTTCCAGAAGAACCAAAGCTGCAAATAAGAAGAATACTTCGGCTGATGGAATTTGATGAAGAACAACCGCTTCTCACTAAATCATGAAATTGCACACAAACCAGGTTGTACGATGAAATACCAACAACAAGATGCCTAGATCTAAAGATAATCCTTTATGGCTACTAGATCCAACATATGTCGAGAACATGTGACGCAATCCAACAACAAGGTGCCCAGATCTAAAGAGAAGCCAACATGGCTACTAGATCCACAAGATGCCTAGATCACCACAAGAATCATAACAACCATAACTGATAACTGAGGAACTATGATAGAACATCCACACCAATGTACAAATACCTTCTGACGGCTGATACAACAAAACATGTGGCTAAGAACACCACAACAGTGTACACAAATACCTAGATGGCCAATACACATGCAGATAGTAGACAATCTTCCATTCAAGGTGCAATATAAATATCTTTAGAAGACCTCAAACATCGAAGGAACAAGACCCCAATGGTCTACACATCGAAGATGATATCATATAGATGAACATCATGACTTTAATAGTAGAATATGGTGCTTCATTATTTCTGGAATGAGGTGAAATCCTAAACATAGAACTTATCTGCACAAGAACTTACAAGATTAAAGCATATAAATATCATAAAACAAAGGTGCTCATACATAAATGAAAATGCTTATACACCAAAGGTAAGCAAACATCATATACAAAGATGGCAACATAATATGATCAAATACAAGATTAACTTGTTCATTAAGGAAAATGAAGTTACTTTTACACATTAAGTGTCAGCCACAACATATAAATAGTGAGCCCAAGATTTCACTTAAATATATATGAAAAATTTAGTCATCAAGCAACTAATTTGAAGCATAGGTGCATTTCTTATTAGTATGATGTTAATATGCAAGATATGAATGCCCTGAAAATGTCAATGCTTCCATATAGGAACGTTAGAGACAAGTAGGGACAAGATAACCTATGCAATCATAAGAATAGAAATCTCATTGCAACAAGAACAAGGTGCCCATGATAAATAGTTCAAGATTATATGATTGCTCAAAGCCATATAAATATTGAGTAAAAGATTATCGAAATAAACATGACATGATATATATGAAAATAAATCAAAATGTTTAATATGATCAACATATAGCAAATTATGATTAACGTATGATATCACTTAAAATAAATTATGAAATGACAAGTCACTAATGGTCTTAATCATGGGTTCATTTCTTGTTAACACTATGTAAATTTGCAAGAGATGAGATGCCCTGGAAATGTCAATGCTTACGTATAGGAATGTTAGAGACAAACAACACATGTCAATGCTTCCTTATAGGAATGTTAGAGACAAATATCACAAGAACTAGATACAATCTCTGCAATACATGAGAAAGAAACTATATCCCAATTAAATAACTTATGACAAGCCAAAAAATATGATATCACATAGATCCAAAAAATGGACTTACTCAAAAAATTAATTAGCAAGAGCATAGAATGATCATAAATATATTACTTATAAAACAATGAAATTTCTTTTACACAAAGGTCATCAATAACATATAAATAAAGAAAATAATGAACACAAGATAACACATATGAGATTGTTCTTATAAAATTGCTTTTATAAATATGACATGATTAGAAATCAACATGATTAAACAAAAAAGAACAAATTAGTTATTAAGTATCTTGTTAAAATATATTAAGCATTACATGGTTTATAGCTATCATCATGACAAAATACTAGAGATCCATGCCCTGAAAAGATGCCAATGTTTCCATATAGAAAGGTGAGACAAATATATATCAAGAACAAGAAATAATCTCTTAATAAACATAATTAGAAGCAAAACCTAAATGCAAAAAATGAAAAATAGAAAACTTAAATACTTTACCATACTGATCTGAATCTGCAAAAAAAAAAAGGTTAGAAAAAACAGTAAAGGAAAGAGAAACTTTTACTTACAACCCTTTTGATTGAGTGCCCAAACTTGACTAGACTTTTGTTATGTTCACGAAGGTGGATCCATAACAGCTTCTCCAATTCCAAAAAGAGGTTATAATAAAAATTCTAGTAAACATTGATCGAGTTATGGTCATCCGCGGGTCTGCCAACAGGAAACCTATGCACATACATTGATATGCGCGGGTTCTGCTCAGCAAAAGTCACGGGTATGCGCAGGTTGACAGTAGAGTCATTCCCGGGTGCGCGGGTTGCGGTGTAGAGGAGGTGCTGCTATGCATGGGTCTCTGTACTGTGAAGTCGCGGGTTTGTCGAAGCATGCGCGGCTTCAGCACAAGAACAGTCACGGGTGTCCAGTATAAGGCTAAAAACAGTGTCGAATCTGCCGAAGATGGAAACCTGCACAAAGTCTACCAAACTTGGACGAAAATTTATGTTTTGACAACCGAAAGATAGATCTCCTTGAGGAGAATCAAAAAATCATATAGATCTACAAAAACAACATCGAGAAACCCTTGAAAATTTTCTGCAAAAATCTACACAACAATGTTAGGGTTAAAAATAAAAAACTGCAGAAATATGCCTAGATCTGAAGAGAAGCCTAATGGCTACCAGATAGAAAGAAAATCTATAAGAAATAATCAATGCCCAAATGATAAAATATTGTTTGAAAGCAATAAAAGGTGCTAGATCATAGCAACAAGCTTTGATACCATGTTAGGGATATGGATCTAACTAACTAGCTTACCTATATATGCAAACAATAACATATCATGGTAAATAAGAACATAAAGAGAACAAGATAAAAGAGTACACTAGAAATATGTGGTTCACCCAATTGAGCTATGTCCACAGGAATGTAGTCTTCTATTATCTTCAGAATATGCCCCTCAAGCTTTCAAGAGAGCAATGCCAATAACGCCAATACAATATAGAAAGATCATGATGAGTGATCCACCACGGGATTAATGTGAAAGACTACCTTGACTCTATTATATACCAAGAGATGAGGAGGAATTACTCTCACATATTACATGTGGGATAATATAATTCTCCATAATAACATCTCTTTATATAATAATGAATATCAAGAGTATATTTTACCATAATGAATATGGGATAAATGTATTACTCTTTTACATAAGATTGTGGATATCTTCCGACATAATACAAAGACATTATTACCTTCCAAGGAATATAAAATATTCAAACATTGATAACCATACCTTACTCGATATTTGAAAAAGTTACCTTGGCAATTTAATTTATACAGTTTACAGATTTTCCATCACTCAATCTAGCACTCTTCTGATAAAAATATTCACAGCCCTGCAGGGATGTAAGAAAGATTGAAAAGATTGAAGTAGGCTTGATGCTACTATCATTTGAAATTTGGAATTGGTTCCATGTTGAAAATACAATTGCAATGGGGATGCTTGAATAAAAAGTGGGTAGCTGCCAATTGAATTCCGAGTTTTGTATTGGAGGGGGAAGTTGTAACTAGCCAACGCTCTGATCCTGCAAAGCATCGGCATGGAAAAATGGGCCTGCGTGGGGGCGGCCTTCCCCCTCCGCCTTCATTTCTCCCGACAAATAAAATCGAAAGGGCTTCAAAGGAAAAATAAGTGGACTGCAGGGATGAAGTGGGCGAGGGTTCTGGCTCCAAAGACCCTCAAGGGAAGAAACAAAAACCTGGCGGGTGTATTCCTAGACCGAATGAGATCCCAGCTCTCCAGATCAAATCAGAGAAGCTGCAATAACGAGTCGAACTCTATAAGGAGAAATCCCTAATTGGTAAGTTTATCGGAATCTGGCCATAAGAGAAATATCTCCTCAAATGGATCAAATCCACCTAGAACCCTAAAGGTCACTACGACTTACAACTGGGATCAAAGGGTTTCTTCATGATTATCTTCTTTAATCAAGAAGATAGGGATCGAGTTTTGGAAGGAGGGCCCTATTTCTTTTTTTATTTAGGATTGTATCTCATCCTGTGGAAAGAAATATTTAACCCGGATACAGAGGATATGAGCATAGAACCAGTATGAATCTGGCTCTACTCTCTTCCATGTGAGTACTAGGATCTGGAAATATTGAGGGATATAGGAAATACTCTTGGAGAATTTGTGAAATTTACAGAACTCACCAAACAGCAACGCTACACTTATTATGCTCGGATATATGTATATATGAACCTATCATGTGAGATCCTGGAAGCAATCAATTTCACATGGGATGATGAGGAATGGATCCAACCACTCGATTATGAAAATGTCTCGTTCCGATGTCGACGATGCCATGCACATGGTCACTTTAGTAGAAACTGTCCGCAAAATGATGAAGCTCCTAACCCCAAAGATGCTTCGGAGGAGGGATGCGATCATGAAGGATTCACCCAAGTGAAAAGTAGGAGAAAATAGGGACACAACACCCATTTGGATCTTCCCAACCATAGCTCGATTGCGACCCCAACAAGTTCCAAACTCTGGCTTTTGTAGAAGAAGATACAAAACTCTTGGAAAAGAATCTTAGGAAAGAAACACTCCCTGGAGAAACCAACCATGTCGACATCTCCCAAGTCCAGGAAGACCTAATTGAACAATCGGTTATCATGGATGAAGATCAAATGGACGAGGCAGGGGATATGGACCTGGGGGAATTGGACTTGGATGAAATCGAAAAAGAATGTAGCAAAAAAGGGAAGGGCTATGTTTCGAGAAGACATCTTGAACTTATTAAGGAGGCCATCCTGAAACCTGGTGCCTCCCATCATCTTGGAATAGCTAAGGAACATAAGAAAATAACTAAAAGAAAGCAGTCGGAAGAGGGGAAAAAGAGAGGCAGAAAAACAAAAAAACAAAGGATTGCAAAGATTGGCATTAAGTTAATAGAATCTGGTCAATACTCGACAATTCGGGAGACCTTTTCTGAAGTAAATCGGGTTACTCAATGAAGGTTATATTCTGGAATATCCGTGGGGTGAATCACCCCCGCAAAATCAAGACCCTGAAAAATAAGTGGAGAAAATATAACCCATGGATACTATGTTTACAAGAAACCAAATGTGGTACTGAAACACTGAAGGAAATTGGGAAAAAAGTGTGGAAAGGATGTGAAACAATGAACATTTATGCTCATGGTATGGAGGGTGGCTTAGCTTTCCTTTGGAATCTGGAAGTAGTGACTCTTTCAAACTTCTGGACCATGAAAGGGATACTCATGGCGGATTTTCATATCAATCAAACCCAAATCAAAGGGACTATCACCAATGTTTATGGCCCTAGCATCTACCCCCAGAAACATGACTTCTTGGACTCCCTTTCCTGGGCGGCTCATTGGGTTGATGGCAAGCCTTGGATCATAGGGGGTGACTTCAATCTGATCACCTCGCTCGAAGAAAAAAAAGGAAGAAGATGAATCTTAGGAACTGCAAATGAAGCTTTCAATGACTTCATTGAAACTTATAATCTCATTAATGTTGAAACTGCTAATGGCTGGTTTACTTGGAACAAAAAATGAGGTGGTGACCACCATGACGCCTCTCTCCTTGACAGGTTCTTGGTCTCAAAATGGATTGTCACCAGTAGTGGGGACCTCCACTCATTAGTTCTCCCTTCTGCAGGATCTGATCATTGGCCCATCATCCTTCATTGGGGGGTGTGGGCCCACCTACCAAGCAACCTTTTTGCTTTGAACAGTTCTAGATGGAACAAAAAGATTTTAAATCTCTTGTCTCCCAATGGTGGTTAGACTCCCCACCTTTAGAGGGTACAAGGATGTACCAATTCCAACATAAATTAAAATATCTCAAAGCTAAAATTCGTACTTGGAACAAAGAAGAATTTGGAAACATTTTCGAGGACAAAAAGGTCCTGATTGAGCAGTTGGATAAAATCCAACGGAAAGGCATGACAGAAGGCTATGATGTTGAGCTAAGAGAGTTAGAAGAATCCACCACTCACAAACTTAATGCTCGTGAGCAGTAGGAGGAGATCTACTGGTAGAAAAAGTATAAAAACGAATGGCTTAAGGAAGGTGAACGTAATACCAAATTATTTCACCAATCAGTTATTCAGAATAGAAAACGAAACATAATCCACCACCTGAAGACTTTCGAAGGCTCCTATATCAAAGAGAGGACAACCATGGAAGAAGAACTGGTGGAATACCTTGGAAGTATCATGAAGGAAGACATGGTCAATAGAGCTTCAAATATTTCCATTTCCAAGATCACCCAACATATCCCCTCTCTTGTTACGGCTGACCAGAACACTCTCCTAACAAAACCAATTGAGCTACCGGAAGTTGAGGAAGCGGTGAACCAAATGGATGGAGGTAAAGCTCCCGGCCCTGATGGGTTTACCACCAACTTCTTCCACCATTTTTGGGACTTGATCAAAAACAAAGTTTGGATAATTGTGGAATATTCGAGAAGAACCAACAAGATTCTTAAAGCTTTCAATGCAACCTTCCTCACCCTCATTCCTAAAATCGATGGGGCAGATTCTCCAGGTAAGTTTCGATCCATTGCTATGTGTAATATCATCTACAATATTATCACAAAAGTTATGGTGAATAGACTGAAACCAATTCTGTCGGGCTTGATTTCTCTGGAACAATCTGGGTTTGTGGAAGGTAGGCAAATCTTAGATGGGGTTATTCTAGTTCATGAGGTAATCCACTCATTGAAAATCACCAAAAATCCAAGCATGCTTTTGAAGTTGGATATATCAAAAACTTATGACAAATTAAACTGGAAATTCATGCGTGAAATGTTAAAGGCATTTGGTTTCTTCCCAGAATGGATTGAATGGATCATGAACCTCACTTCTTCCTTCTTCTTTTCCATTCTTCTCAATGGGGCTCCAACAAGCACTTTCATCCTGTCCAGAGGTATAAGGCAAGGGGACCCTCTCTCCCCTTTTCTTTTTATCCTAATGGATGAAGGGATGGGAAGATCGATCAAAGCCAAAACTCAGCAGGGAGAGCTCAAGGGTCTGTTTCTCCATCCGCGGGCGGATGTGAAAACTCACCAACAATTTGTCGATGACACAATGTTAATGGGTCACCCCTCGGTCCAGGAAGCAAACTATCTGAAGACAATTCTTTCTACCTTTGCAAAAGATTCAGGCTTGGAATTCAACAACAAGAAATCCCAAATCTTCTTCTTCAATACGTCGAATATTACCCAAAGAAACATTAATTGCATCCTAGGCTTCCAAGGGAGCTCCCTTCCTTCCAAATATCTCGGTGTGTCGCTTGCTTCTAGTGTTATTAAGAAATTTTCTTGGGAGGACCTTCTGGATCGCATTAAACAAAGACTCTCAAGATGGACTCTGCGCCCCCTCAACTTGGACAGAAGAATCACCTTAATCAAATATGTGGTCCAAGCTATGCCTATTTACCTCTTCTCAGTAATGGCTGCTCCAAAATCTGTTATCAAGGAACTCAGAACTATTCAACGAAATCTCCTTTGGGGAGAGAATCATGATAAGTTCAAATGGGCCTTAGTCAGTTAGGACAATATTTTCCAACCAAATTCCATGGGTGGCCTCAACCTGAGAGACCCAGATAAAAATAGTGATGTTCTAGCAGCCAAAATTTGATGGAACTGGGTCTCCTCTACTTCGGAACCTTGGGCCAAGCTGTGGCACGTGAAATATGCCCCAAACTGTCTGAAGCGAGACCTTATCCACTTTAACGAGGAAAAATCAAGCTCCTTTATTTGGAAGACTTCCCACCACAGCTGGAGTATTGTTCAATACCATATCTTTTGGGAGGTGAGGGATAGGGAATTCACCAATTTTTGGGAGGAATCGTGGAAACAACTTATGAAATTAGCCATCTTGGACAATATGGAGGTCTGTCAAGCCAACTGCAAAGCTGAAGGGTTAACAAAGTCAACAAATATTGGATACCCGATCACAAGACTAGTGAGTATAAGGTATGGTAAGATCATAAATGGTGGGCCCAAAGAGCCTCAGAGGAGGATTGGATGAGGATCCGCGATACCATTCAGGGATGATGCATTAAATCTCAAAGAGGACCGGACAAAATCCATTGGGGTTACTCCACCCGGGGAATTTTCAACACTAAAGAATCCTATGACCTCTGGACCAACGCCCCTGGAACTCACAGGGATGAAACTTGGAAAAATATATGGAAAACTAACCCATGGCCAAAGGTTTCCACTTTCATTTGGTTTGTAACTCATCAAAGAATTTTGACAGGGGAAATTCTCATGAAACATGGTTTAATCAGCTTGTCTTAGTGCATCATGTGCCTTCAAAGTGAGGAAACTTTAGATCACCTTCTGGATTCTTTCCCTTTTTCCTCCTCCTTCTGGGACAAAGGAACAGAGATCTTCAAATGATCCAATCGTTACAAAGGAAACCCTTCTCTGGCTATTAAGAACTGGGATCCTCTGGATTTCTCAAACCCCATTGTCAATTCCCTTTGGACCTCCTTCCTTGGATTCATGATGTGGGAAGTATGGAAGGAACGAAATAAGCGTATTTTTCAGGATCATTGCTCTTCCCAGGCTCAAGTTTGGGCTAAGATCGATATTTCTATCCAGGAAACTACTCATGTTACCCTTTGGAATGATAAATGTTGGGATTTCAATGGGATGGAACATAGAATTCTTACAAACGAAAGGAAAATGGGAATATAAAATTGAAAATCCCTAATTACTGGACGCCCCCTCATCTCGGAACTTTCAAACTGAAATTTGATGGAGCGTCGAAAGGAAACCCGAGCCTAACTGGCTTTGGTGGTGTCATTCGCAATTGGAATGGAGAAATCTTGCAGGTGTACATGGGAAGCATAGGGGATGATACAAACAATGCAGCTAAGATGGAGGGCCTCCTTGTTGTCCTCCAGTTGGCTATCCAATTAAGGCTTGAACCAATCACCATTGAAGGGGACTCTTGTCTCATTATCCAGTTGGACCGAATCCTTCAGCATGGGAAAAATCCTGCCACGATCACTGACAGTTGGCGGTTGGCTTATAGAGTGGAGAAACTTGCCACGATTATCAATAACTCTCATGCGTGATCCTTCAGCCACGTCCATAGAAATAGAAATAAGGTGGCAGACTTCATGGCTAACATCGGGGTTGATGAGAACCTTCACATTCGTGTTGGGACCCTAGGTGCTTTCGAGGATCTGAAGTGGACCCCCCGATGTGCTAAGCTGGATGACGAGGACACACGAGCAAGACGTAGTGGATCGCGGGACACAGGGCTAATCATCAATCCCCATAGCAGGCCACCTTCGTTTCCCTTTGATGACATATTACGGGATATTAATAGCCTCGACACAGAGAATGAGAACGCAATCCATTTAAATCCCTGCAGTAATGAACTAGTACAGCCTGCAACGATCCATTATGACCAGAGCATACGGTCGATCTTGGATAATGACGATGACATCGACATCCCCTTGGATCGCATCAGGGCAAGGACATAAGGAAATCATGAATATTAATGCTCTAAATAATTCCATTATCGCAGCATTTACGGGCGATATGACGGTAATTGCTATAAGAGGGAGGGAGAGGATGGTGTTTTTAAGCTTTTCTTCGGATCTTTTCATGTCTGTAATTTTTGGGTTAGATAACCTTAGCGGGGTGTTTCAGGAAATTCCGGTGAGGGATTCCATCAGTTACAGGATGGCTCTTAGGAAACAAAAGGAGAAAAAAACCCGCTATGACTCAAGAAAGGGCAAGGCCCCAGCCAAGAGGGAACAAAATAAGGCCCTCGCGACTGCGTGTTTTTTTCGTGACCGCATCCCTGCGGTAATCAAGGAAGAATTGGAAAGAGTGGATAACGACTTGTGGGCTCATGTGAAAGATATGTCTGTTAGTGACTTGCGTGAGGAAATTGGAGAGTCGGTGCTAGACCCTGGTAACACGACGAGCCACCTCTTGGCCTATGACAGAATTATGGTCTCTTTCTGGGTAACAAAAGGCCTCTTGGATTATGTCCTCATGGAGAGGGAGAACAAAGCTACGGGGGAACAGATCCGGTCCACACCTGGAAATACCATTATCAGGATTTCTCTCTCATGCACCACAAGATTTATCTTATTGCGGAAAAAGTTGGTATTCCTCCTGTTAGGATATCTCATCATTCAGTATGTACTTTTGCATGCATCCGCATGCTACCCAGTCATTAGTTTGGTACCTGCAGCACCTAGTCCCTAGTCTTCCATCACCCAGGAGCTTATTTCCACTCTGTTTTAGCCCTCCTAGCCAGGGATGCTCCCACTTCTCACCTTCCACTACAGAAGGGTGCCTTTTCTCACCTACCACTCCAGTTCACTTCAGTTAGCCACCTGTCTTGCCTTGATTTAAGGCTAGACTGACTCCTAACTGTTGTTATCACTCCGATGGACCTTCGATGAGACTTGAATACCTATCCAGACTCTAGATTGCTCCTGATGCGCCCTCCATTGAGCCTCCTTCCCTACATTAGTGCCATTTACCATCAGTTACACTTATTAGACTCAGTTAGACTCAATTTGACACTTGTCTGATAGTTACTTGTGCATTGATGACTACCACTGATTGAGATGAGGACTCCTAGTTGGAGCCAAGCTATTCCATGCAGTATATTCGAATGACCTCCTAGGATAATTCGAATTTCACTCATTGTGACAGTATTGTATTGTAATTCTACTATTCTGGATTATACATCACTGATGCATCTCTCTTGCACAGTTTTTACTCCAAATTGTTTTACATCTTTGTGATTGATATTCTTGTTCAATAGATCTGTTGTGACTAATTTTACATGGTATCAGATCCATGGCAGGGACAAGATCTCTCTTCTACAGGTGTTATACATGAAGAATTGAGTGAATTTGCTCAAAAATACTGAACATTTGGCATGCAAAACTACTCTTGCATTCGCTAATGCTGAATTTTTCTCTCCAATCCCACTCCAGAAGCCTGAGTTTTCCACAGAATTCCTGGATATGGTACATTGGATCTTCAAGCTTGCTTGATCTCCAATCCCAGGTGTGATGCAACTCTAAAAGGGTGGATTGTTCGACCTTACTGTTCTGATTTGATTGTGATTTGCAAGTTAATCATCTCCATCAAGTGCATTCGCTATCTTGTGATCTATAGGTTCTTCTCCATCAAGTGCATTCGCTATCATTGAGATGGATTCTTCTTCTTCTAAGCTACTCACTCCCTACAATTATTTTGAATGGAAGAATGACATGGAGATTATGTTGCGCTCAAGAGGGTACTACAGAGTCACCATGGGTCTCGAAGTTGAGCCCAATACACTCATTGAAAAATCAAAGCACTTCAACAAGTTGGATGAAGCATATGGTCTTCTTTGCCTCAATATTTCCAAGGATATTCACTTTCACCTCAATGGATTGACTACTCCAAAGGAATTATGGGAGCAACTCGAGAAGCTTTTTGGAAAGAAAGATGACATGCGGTCTTTTCAATTGGAAAATGAATTAATTTCCTTGAATCCAAAGAATTTCGAGACCATCAATGACTTTTTCACAAGATTCAGGTATTTGTCTTTGCAATTGAAGAACAGTGGAGTTATCAAAGAGGATAATCAATTGATCCTCTCCATTCTTTCAAAACTTGGTAAATATTTCTCATTATTTGTCTCTACTTTCAATACCGATCGGCTAACTACTCCGAATTGGAAGATGCCTACCTTGAATGCCTTCATTGAGTCCATTACCAAAGAGCATGACAAGTTGATTCAAATGGGGTCCATAAGCTCCAAAGATTCAGCCCTCTTTGCTCAAGGATCCAAGAATTCGAATGGAAAAGGAAATAAAAAGAAAGAGAAGCCCAAATTCGAGCCTACCAAGCAAAGAGAAAAAGGAAAATCATCGGATGCACCATCTGGTTCAAGGAACAAGCAAAAGGGTAAAGAGGGAAAAGAAAAATCTAAATGTACTTATTGCAACCATGGATTTCATCCTGAAAGTTCATGCATGAATAAAACAATAGATCAAATGGCTCTCCTTTTGGAAAAGAATAACATAACTCTTCCTGTCGGTGCACGGAAGAAGGATAGAAATGATGATCATGAAAGAGGTCATGCACTCATGGAAACTGTTTCGAAACCCACCACTCTAATGATAGATTCCGGTGCCTCAAATCATATGGCTGCAAACATTGACTCATTTTCTTCATTTGATCCAAGCAGCTCCATCCACATCCATTTGGGAGATGACTCAAAAATTTCATCAAAGGGTAAAGGTACCATCCATTTATAGCATGGGAGTTTTCAGAATGTTCTCTATGTGCCTTCCTTGGCTTCAAATCTACTTTCTATGTATCAAATGACACACACTGGTGAACGGAAGCAAGTTACATTCAGCCCTAACAAAATTGAAATTTCTGATATTGAAAATGGAAGACTTATTGCAGTCGGAAAGGCAAATCATACTGCAAAATACTATGAGTTTTCACACTTTGTGCCGCTTGAAAAGCCCACTACTCTCCTCACTCATGGAAACTAGGTTAGTAGGATTTGGCATGAAAGGTTTGGACACATTAACTACAAGCATTTGATGTTGTTACAATAGAAATCCATGGTTGATGGTCTTCCGCAATTCCGTTCCTCGAAGGGAATTTGTCCTGGTTGCATCATTGGGAAGCACCCCGAGCACAAGTTCGACTGCGACAAAGCTAGCAAAGCTTCTACAATTTTGGGTCTCATACATTCTGATATCAGTGGTCCACCGCCAAATATGTCCATGAATGGTTCAAGGTATGTTTTGACATTCATTGATGACTTCTCCCGCTTTATTTGGGTATTTTTTCTCAAAAACAAGTCAGAAGTGCTTGGAAAATTCAAGGATTTTAAGGCTTCTGTTGAGACCACCACTGAGAGCAAGATCAAAGCTCTTAGATCTGATAATGGCAGAGAATATATCAAGACTGAGTTTCTGCAACTTTGTGCTAAAAGTGGAATTCAGATCCAACATACAGTTCCCTACACACCCCAGCAGAATGGTGTAGCGGAAAGGAAGAATCGGTCACTGAAAGAGATGGCTACCTGTATGCTTGAGTCAAAATGTTTGGCTGCAAATATTTGGGATGAATCCATGAATGTTGCTGCATACATTCAGAACCGAGTTCCACATTCATCTGTGAAAGGAAAAACACCTTTCAAAGCATTCTTTGGTCACAAAACGGATGTGTCAAATTTGAGGGTTTTTGGCTCCACTGCATGGGCTAGAATTCTTTCTGAAAGGAGAAAAGATTTGGATCCACAAAGTACTGAATGCATCCTAATAGGATATGGAGAAGAATCAAAAACATATAAACTCATGAATATCAGATCCAAAAAGATATTCATAGAGTGAAGTGTGAAGTTTGAAGAATTGCTTCCAAATCTGAAACTAGTCTAGGAAAACACTATCGATCTGCAGTCTCCACAAGAAGAAGTTTCGAGAGAAGATGCAGAAAGCATTGGATCTGATATTTTTGATATTTTATCATACTTTGATGGCCATGAAATATCAGGTTCAGAATCCAAACATAATGATCCTCCTTAGTTACCAAAGTGGGCTCAAAACACTCTACAATCTGCTGCTCCAAACATTGGAAAGCCTGTTGATCCAAGGAGAACAATAGAAGACTTTCAAGGAGCAGGTATGGATCTTTCATTTTCTGATCCATTATTATAAGAGAAATGGGATCCCAAATCATACTATCATGCCCACCAAGATCCATGATGGCAAACCGCCATGGATGAAGAGTATAGTTCTCTTCAAAAGAACAATACAGGGGAGCTAGTTTCTATTCCACCTAGAAGAAAATTGATCCAATGTAAGTGGGTCTACCGCACGAAAGTTTCTTCTGATGGCTCTATCAACAAATAAAAACCTAGGCTGGTGGAAAAAGGTTTCTCCAAAGTCCAAGGATTGGACTACACTGAGACCTTTGCACAGGTTGCAAAGATGGATTCCATCCGCCTAGTTTTGGCCATTTCCGCATCCAAGCACTGGGAAGTGCACCATATGGATGTGAAGAGTGATTTTTTACATGGTGATCTAGATGAATAAGTATATATGATGCAGCCAGAAGGATACATATTAGATCCATCATTAGTTTGCAGGTTGAAGAAATCTTTGTATGGATTGAAACATGCCCCAAGAGCTTGGTACGCAAAGATGGACTCCTTCCTTCTTTCTCAGAATTTCAAAAGATGCAAATCTTATCCGAATATGTACCTACAACAAGTTAAAGGTAATTTTCTGATTTTTGTTTTATCTGTTGATGATCTTCTCATTACTGGGATCACTCTCCTTACAATTAGCAAACTAAAAACCGCTTTAAATCTAGCTTTTGACATGAGCGATTTGGGCTTGCTTAAGCAATTTTTGGGCTTGGAGTTAGCTCAAAATTTTGATGGGATAACATTATCTCAACAAAATTATGCTTCAGACCTGTTATTGAAGTTTAATATGGAAGAATGCAAGACTGCTCCGTTTCCATTCCTCTCAAGAATCAGTCTTGAGGAGGGAAATTCCACACCGCTTGCAGATTGCACTATGTATCGACAGTTGATTGGTTCACTACTCTAAATGACACACTCAAGGCCTGATATTTCATATGTCGTGAGTGTTGTATCAAGGTATATGCAGCATCCCCACGAGCTTCATTGGCGGGCATCTAAGTGGATCTTGTAGTATGTGCAAGGTACAAGACATTTTGGCATACATTATGCTACAGATTCTGAGCTAGATTTCATTGGTTTTACTGATTCATATTGGGCAGGTGATAGCATAGATCGGAAGTCCACTTCCAAATATGTTTTCATGATTGGTCATGGCCCTATTTTTTGGTCAAGCAAAAAGCAAGCATCCATTGCACTTTCTTCAGCAGAGGCAGAGTATCGAGGGGCAGTCAATGCCTGCATTCAAGCAGTTTGGTTGCAGGGCATTCTTTCCGAGTTTGATTTTGGTAGCACTACTTCGACTGTCATATTTTGTGAAAATCAAAGTGCTATTAAGATCTCCACAGATCCATTTCAGCAGTAGAGGACCAAACACATTTAGATTCATATGCATTACATCCAAGAGTTGGTGCATGGTTGCACTATCATTCTACAATATTGCCCTACCAATGAGCAAATTGCAGACATCTTCACCAAGAGCTTCACTGAGAAGAAGTTCTATTACCTCCATTCACTGTTGGGGGTGAGTTCCATCATGGTGGAGACAGATTAGATCCATTTTATGTTTAGCTTGAGGGGGGGCTTTCTTCCCACTAGGTTTTCCCTCTTTCATCACTTAGCTTATTTTCAGCATTTTTGGATTATTGTATTGGGGTGACCTTTGGTCTCAGTAACCAGGGCCCTACATTTTATTTTTTACATCATAGTATAGCTTGAGGAGGGGTGTTACGATATCTCATCATTCAGTATGTACTTTTGCATGCATTGCATGCATCCACATGCTTCCCAGTCATCAGTTTGGTACCTCTAGCACCTAGTCCCTAGTCTTCCAACACCTAGGAGATTATTTCCACTCTGTTTTAGCCCTCCTAGCCAGGGATGCACCCACTTCTCACCTTCCACTGCAGAAGGGCGCCCTTTCTCACCTACCACTCTAGTTCACTTTAGTTAGCCACCTGTCTTGCCTTGATTTAAGGCTAGACTGACTCCTAACTGTTGTTATCACTCCGATTGACCTCCAATGAGACTTGACTACCTATTCAGACTCCAGATTGCTCCTGATGTGCCCTCCACTGAGCCTCCTTCCCTACATTAGTGCCATTTACCATCAGTTACACTTATTACACTCAGTTAGACTTAGTTTGACACCTGTTTGACAGTTACTTGTGCATTGATGACTACCACTGATTGAGATGAGGACTCCTAGTTGAATCCAAGCTATTCCATGCAGTATATTCAAATGCAATTGTAGGCTAATTCGAATTGCTCACTCATTGTGATAGTATTGTATTGTAATTCTACTATTCTGGATTATAGAGCACTAATGCATCTCTCTTGCACAGTTTTTACTCCAAATTGTTTTACATCTTTGTGATTGATATTCTTGTTCAATAGATCTGTTGTGACTAGTTTTACACCTCCTCCGTCTTCTCCGGGGTCATCTCAGGGTGGTGTCGATTGTCGTGTTCCTACTATGGACGATGTTGAGACTCCAGGCTCAACTCGTGTTCGGTGCCCAATTCACAACCCGGCTCCAAAGGAATCCTCAGGCAACTAAGGCATCCTTTGGGGAAGTCATGGATTTTTTGGTTTCAGTATCTATTTTAGATATTATGTCCAATATAGTCTCCTTCGGCACTCTATTCTTCTTTATTAGCTCTGTATGTCGTGTCTTTGTATATGATCTAAAAACTTCTGCGAATGATATTTCAATATGTAGCTGGTTAGGGTTAAGTTGGTTTTGTTTGGGTACTATGTTGAAGCTCTGTAATCTCTATTTTATGTCGGGTTGGGTGAATTGTGGATGGCCGGTTAGTCTTTCCGACTAGCCAGTCCACCTGTTTTGTTGAAATGTAACTATGTTTCCGTAATACAATTTCTTACTTTTACAACAGAAAAAAGGAAATCACACCACTCTCTATTTGTAAAAGAAATCACACAACTCTCTGTTTGTAAAAGGAATCACAAAACTCTTTGCTTGAAAAAGGAATCGCACCTGCTAAAGTAATCAAGTAACAACTTTAGATCTATTATAATTAAGAGAACCAATGATTACAAAAGGAAATAAATCCAAAATGCAAATCACGATAAGATTCTATCCTGCAAAAGTAACAACAATAACCAATCATTAACAAATTCTAATAAATGATCCAACTAAGTAACAATGCATACAATAAAAAGGAATTCATAAGTAATAGTAACAAATACAAATTCAAATAACGATCTATGTTAAATCTATGAAACAACTAATTGAAATGGAAGCACCTGATCATCGAAGGGGGTCCTCCTTTTCTGATCAGGGCTTCTACAATAACTCACAAATGAAGGCTCAGACACACGAACAAACATGCTTTAAATTACGAAATTTAAAGAGTACAATAAGGTTTATCAATGCTATGTTCTACGCCATCTTTTCCCTTACATGAGATTGGTTGCATATTTATACATAAAATCCTTAATGAAGATAAGGAACCGAATTCTAAAGTTGGACTTGGTTTTGCCAAATTTGAAAATCGGTCGTAACAATAAACTTGGGAAAATCATCTTTAGAGAACCACCCATATCTTCCACATCCTTGACTTTCTAAGGATTTTGCTCAGAAATCACCTAATTGGGGCCATCCTACACAAAACCCATGTTTCGGATTTTGAAAATTCATCTTCACCTGCACACAAATTACAATGCAAAACTATCTCTTCTTATCTAAAATTTTTTTTACTGGGAATGTTTTACCATGAGTTGGAACTCAGATGTGCAACCTGGGTAAGAATTGAGGAACACAAATCCATCTCATCGAACCTATGAACAAAACCTGTGTTGTGTTCTACGTGGATTTGTGCTAGTATGCCAACCTTGGATGTTGGAACCATGAGTGTTGCTATTGTTGCTACAAGAAATTACTTCATAAACCGTCATTAGTAAAATCATGCATGATAATATTTAATCTATTAAAAATAAAGGAAAACAAGCATTACTTGACAACTAAAGAATAAATAAGTGTGATATGGTGTTTTGCTAGAAATTGTGGTAAATGGAGTGATAGATGAGCAATAAGAGGAAGCAAAAGGAATGAAATGGATGTCTGGAAGTGATACTAATTGTGGCAAAACAATGACCCAACACTTTACAATAAGAATAATCTTGCATTGGTTATGTTATCAATCGTTTGTTGTGAAGAGAGACCCATCTTCCTCTAGTATACCCAATGCTTAGAATCAATAGATTATGTTTCTTTCAAGATGCATATTGCTTGTTTATATATACATTTGTTGGCTTTTCCCTTTCTAAATATATAGACTCTTTTTTGAGTTGTTGATACATAGAAGTATTGATTTGTAATAAGAGGAGGCCTTTGTTGGTTGTGTTAATGATGTTCGTCAAAACCTTGTGTTGGCCTTGGATCACCTATCCATATCAAGTTTTACTAGTGTCATTTTGATTTTTTTTCTTGTATTGGTCTTTCAATTTTAAGATGAATAGTCTCCTTGATTTATTTATAATTTGATGGCTTCTAGTTTAGCTCACATAGAGAAATAAATCAACTTCATGAAATGTTGTAGTTGATTGATGGTGGCACATTTTAAAAGTTGATACCTTCTTGCCTCTACAAATAGGTTATTGGTTTTACTTGAATTGATTATATATTCAAAAAAGGGTTTGAAATCCATGGTGTTGATATTTTTCAAATGCAATAACAAGTCTTGTTTATCCTCTTGTTTTTCATAGCTTTGTTTTTTTATTTTATCTAATCTTCTTAGATTTTCCCTTTGCGAATATTTAGACTCATTTTTTAGTTTTTCATTCATAGAATTGTTTTTTCTTAACAATAAGAGGAAGCTTTTATTGGGCATGTTAACAATGCTACTCAAAATCCTTGTTGCCCTAGCTTCACCTATGTGTATGAAGTCTTATTATTCTCATTTTGAATTTTTGTAGGTTTTTATTTCTAAGATTAAAACCAAGCTCCTTCTTGCCTTATCGTATGTGACTATCCTGCAATTAATTATGGCATCCCCATTCTCCCATTTCAGGGGTATGTTAGTTTAATGGTGAACAATCTTAGAGAATGAGATTTGAGAACTAAAGGAACCATAACAACTAGTTTCAATAAAGAGAGAACGACTACAATAATGATTAAATAAAGTAAGTGATAATGAAAGGTCATGAATTTATGTGAGTTTTGATGACTTTTTGTATTTTAATAGTTTTTTTATAAGTATATTTTAGTTTTATTAATGTGTGGAGTGTTATAAGTGATAGACCAAAGAATTATAGAAAGGTTTATAAATTCCTTAACTCTACTTTACTCATCAATCTAAGGAATGAGCTAACTCGTGAGATGCCATGCACTATATATGCAACTATTGAAGCCAAATATGAATTATTAAACTAGTAAAAATTGTAATAAATCAAATGCTTAACTTAAATAGATTATTATAAATTGCTTCTTATTCATTTAGGTGCATGAATTTCACTCTATCTTCTCTAGAAAAGTACAAAGAATAGATGAAGGTCTCGGGCCACTACCTTGTAGCTAAGAGGCTAGTTAGATAAGAAGGCTTCCTATAATCATTGATATTGTGTTTTTGCTAGATATTTCAATCCTTACACCACTAATGATCATGTGTTTGACTCATTGAACACACATCCAAGTACTAAACAATGTAAATAAAAGTCATTGTAGAAAGTACAAAAATGGAATTGCAATAAAAGGAAATGCAGAAAATGAAGATAGTACCATTGAAATAAATTAATCAAACACACATATTCAAAACCAAAAATTAAATATACAAGGGTTTTATATCCTTTCCTTGATCATGCCCTTACTCAAGGAATCTATAGGAACCCTAGGCAAAAACACAAATGCTTATATTTTCAACAAAACCCCACTTATTTATTTCAAAACGTCATGAAGTACAAATGAAGAAATCTACGTCATAGAAACTCAAATTAGCTCTAAGAGTACTAATAAAATTCAATCATAACACTTGCTAACCTATCATATCAACTATGCTTCTATTTATAATTAAAATAGTCATAGCTTACCCCTCCAACCAGTTCATTGATTTGTGAGGTTTGTCCCTCAACTTCCTATACCTATGGATTATGTTACAAGGGACTAATTTCCCTACTAAGAAATATGAATGTTTTAGATTAGCAAGAATTTGAATTTCTCAAGGTCATTATTGCTACCTCTGAGGATGGAATCTTTTGAATATGGTGAAGGGAAAGAGTCCCTCAATTCTCTATATCATGCAACAAGGTGATATGGGGAAATAATTGAAATAAATAACATGTAATCCTCCAATATAGTCTTCCTTGTATGCCACATTAGTCCTTAAAACAAATTATTTAAAACCCATCATAAACCACTTCTTAGGATCAAGCATGTCACACTCATTCTTGGAATTTAAGAAAATCATATAAAACTCAATAAGCATTAGCTATAGTGTTTCATGGTCATAAAAAATCCTAATGTTCCATGAAGGTATCAAATTTAGGGGAATATAATGTGTCAAATATGATATGATATGGGCCATAAAATTATACAAATTAGTGACCCATAATCACCCCTAAACTAGAGGCTTTTTATGCCCCTATGGAACACAATTTCTTCCCAAAAAATGACCCCCCTGACCTACTCAATCTTTCCATCCACAATTCTTCTCTTTGCATGCTTTCCTAAAATCATAGGCTACAAGTTAAGTGGCGGAGTGTATGCTATAGTACCCTACCGTCTGCTCAATCTAACTCCATCTTTTTCTTTCTTTTTTTAATCCACCTCCCCAATAGATGTCCAAGAATGAATGGGGTGGTCTAGTACTAGATGCTTGAATCTTAACCCGGACCCATTTGACTTTCATCCTTCTTAAGGTCTCTATGCACAATTGGGCCCTGAAGAGGGTAGATTTATCCCACCTATTATTGCAACATTTATCTATTCTATCTCTTGAACCCCTGATCATAACTTCATAGTAAGAAATTTAACCTTTCTATTTCTCTTCTCTAATTGGAACTAAATATGTGTTTGAAGTCAAGGTTATGTGGCTTTTCAACTCTTATCCATGTATAGTTATTGATCTATTCATATTTATACTTTGTATTTTTTTTAGAAATTCCTTATTCATTTTGAACCCAAGAGCATAATGGCCTTAGTTCCACATCCCCCACACAAGGATCAGGGAACCATATATATGGATGAAGCATCACAAAATTATGGAGGTAAAATTCATAGAGTTGGTTTTTTCTCCTTCATTGTATTGTTGGTATGCTTCTGTGAAGTCCCTTAGAGTGTTTATTTTATAAGGGAGATGTTTTCCTATGTACCCAACTGGAATTGATGCCATTGTTCCTTGAGTTAAAATGTATAGATTTTGATAAGGGGCCTACAATAGAGGATATCTTCATCCACCTCAAAATTTTAAGCAATGGATGCATCCAACCTATCAATTATTTTATATTTACTTTCCTTTTCATCCCTATGCTACCCAGTTTGACCCTAAATGTCACATTATCATCTTCCAATTGTTTATTTTCATCTAGATTCTACATTTTCATTATATAAACCTTTTCCTACAAATATACAATATGTTGCTCACGATAAAGCTGGTGGAATTATATACTTGTACCTTCAATTTCCCTTTCTTGCTTCTGCAAGTTATTTCCATCTAAGTGCTTCTTCCCTTCCCTCTTACAACTAAGTAATAAGATCTAAGATATTAGGTTCATCCTTTTTTGTGCTTTCTATCCTTTTTGTTTCTTCAAAATTTCTTATTGGATATAATGATTATCTTCCTCTATGTAAACCGTGGTAGGATCTTGTGAGACAATCTGTAGTTTCCTTGCCACTTGAGACCTAGTCTAACTCCATGGGTTTCTTTTTCATTCCCATTGACAGGATTCATATTTGAATTTTTAGAGGGACTAGTCTTCGATGTCCCCATATTGATTAAGGTAGTAGAAACCTCTCTATCTTCATCCTTTGCTTTTGTTTTCTTTTGGGTTTTCATCTTCTTGCTAGCACTTTCTTTACCCCCTATCTTATGCAATGTTTGAAAACCATTAACATGGAAATATTCCAAATACTATAAAGGGGAATCAATCCTTAGATCTTAATCCTTAGATCTTCTAAATCCAAACCAATCATCAAAGTTATCCCTTATGATTTTCTCAATTCATTGGTGTTATCTTTAATCTAATACTTCCATGGGAGGATAAGAGGACTAAGCATATGTGACAAAATGTATTCCAAAGTCTCTTAGAACATAACCTAAGAAACCATTAAAGGAATGAAATATTTAGAACCCATATCCAATTCAAAGGAACCACCTCTCACATATCCTTGCACCTTCCATCCACATACTCCCTTATCTCGGCTCCCTCTCCCTTCATCCCTTCAAACACTCATATAACACACCATCAAGATTCATGTCAAACAAGGATGAGTGGATTAAAGGGATAAAATCGATATCAAGCTAAAAGAGAGAAAGAAAGAACTACTAATAAATAAGGAATCCAAAAGGAGGAAAAACAAATGATATTTTCCAAAGAAAATCATGAATAAATCTTAACAAGAATTCAAGGGAAGGTTCAACCATAAGTGCCAAAAGTTTGATTCAATAAAAATTCATCATACGAAGAGAAGGAAAATAAAAAAGAGAAGGAAACTCAAAGGAGTTAAAAGTATCTTATACAGAATCCAATATGGTGTACATCGAACCCTCAAAGGGTCAAACCACCGTTCAACATGATCCCCCAACCCTTAGGTATATAATAAGACTCAAAACAATAGGATACACTTAGGAACCAAAATTTTGGTTGGGGGGTCTTTAATTCTCCTTATACAAGTAAAATCAAAGGGGGATTTGATGTGGGCACAAGAGACTCAAAATATTATTTAACCGCTTTCTTAACTTTCCCTCAAAGCTAATTAAAGAATAAATTAAGCAAAGGAAGATGGTTTAGAAGCTGTAAGAGGTAATTTAACATTACCAATGGGTATCAAGGGAAGAAATTTTGTGTTCCATATAATCAACATGTGAATTGAAGGTGTTGGTATGCTTCACTTTTATTATTCAATGAACAACCAAAAACATAATCTTTCAAAAATTATCCATACACTAGGTTTTGAAATCATTTCTCTAGGGGTGCCTTTGTCCTCACAGTGACCATGGTTAGTGTTATTCATGTGTGTGCTATTTCATTGGCTCTAGAACAAGGTAATAAAAACCATGATTATGGAATAAAAGTGCATTTGAATATGATGTTGAGGTATTCTAGTTACTAGTGAATGTAACCTCACAATACTTGCCAACCACCTCATGATTTAATCTTGTGCTAGGATGTATGCGAGTGGCTGCTAGGGATGTCTAGGATTCATCGTAGGACAAGTACCTCTTTGATCCCAATGACATATGTGTAATTTGATAATGAAATAATAAATATACTTTGGACTTGATGTTGGGGTAATAAAGTTACTAGTAAATGTAACCTCACAAGAGTTATTTTCCCCAAGTAGGGAAAATTTTATGGATCCATACTCATTTTAAAGTGGAAAAACCTTGGTGAACCTTACCAATTCTTAGAATTCCAAGTATAAACTATTTGGTGATATTTTTCTAAAAATATTAAAATTTCTAAGGATTTTATATAGTTTAAAATTGTTTGGCAATTTTTAGAGTAAAATAAACTTTATTATAATAAAATATGGGAAAATAAATTTAAGAAAAAATGGAAATTGATGAACTTTTTGGGGGATAAAAACATGAAAAATTAGTCCATGGGTGAAATTTCACCCCTAAAATTTTCCTTACACCCAAGCATGAGGTAGTATAGTGCTAGAAGTAATCCTAGTGGCCACTAGGATTAGCTAGGATTCATCATGGTGCATGTACATTTTTAATCTTAGTAACCCATGTGTACTTTCACTACACAAAAATAGGCCATTAGCACCAGAATTAGCGCTAATTTTTAGTGTATTTTTTTTCCAAGTTGAATTTCATCACCGGGTATTAAATCCAGTGGAATTAGTACCCGGATTTTGCTTCCTTTTTAGCACCAGATTTGTTAGCGTCAAATTTTGCCTCCTTTTTAGCATTGGATTTTATTCCCTTTTAGTGCCAATTTTTGCACCTAAAATAATGCCTCTATAAATTAAAATTTACGTAAGTAAAAATGGAAACTGGTAAAAAATGAAAAAGTGAAATGAGAAATGATAAGGGAATGTTGGGATTTGAACCCAGATCATTTTCCAAAAGGAAATAGCTATACTTGAACTACATTCCCACAAAAATTTCCATTAAATTTGTAAATTTAAACTAAAATAGATTAACCTAGTGCAAATTAAAATTTAAAGAAACATAAATGGAAATGATAAAAAAAAAATGAAAATAAAAATGGAAAATGGTAAGGGAATGTTGATATCTGAACCCAAATCACTTTCCAAAAGGAAATAAACTCTACTTGAGCTACATTCTCACAAAAAATATTCCATTGTAAGTGCAAATGTGAACTGAAACTAACCTAACCTATGCATATAAACAAGTCAATAATGCATATCTGAGATAAATATTAGCATGTAATATTAAGGGAAAAGTAAGTAATCATAGATAGATGGGTACCATGATTTGAAACTATATCTCCTTACATGAATGTAAGGGGCCTTCCTTAGGCCACATCCATGAACCAAAAATGCACATTAAACAAACCCCCAAATATCATTTTTCTTCTTCTTCTTTATCCATTAAATCTACAACAACAAAAAACATTAGTAAGTCAATAAAATAAAGACAAAGTAAAAGATAAATGAAGGAGGATAAGGGAATGGAGAATCCATGACCTTCCTCATGGAGGTTCATCCGTGAAACTCTAGCCTCCATGCATGAAACCCCAAACCTGCAATAAGAAAAAAACAATAAACGTTAACAAATATATAAAGTAAAGAAAAGTACAAGAAGAAGAAAGGAGGATAAGGTAAGGAAAATCCATTACCTTTGTCACAGATGTTCCTCCATGAAACCTTAACCTCCATGCATGAAACCCTAAACCTACAACAACAAAACAACAATAAACATTAGTAAACCCAAAGAGAGGAAACTCTAACAGAGAAAGGAGAAGGGAGGAGAAGAGAAGAGAGAAAGAGAGGAAATAAGAAAAGAATGAGAAAGTGAGGTGTTTTTGTGAGGGAAAATAAGAAATTTTAATTAAAATAACAAAAATACCCTCACACCCATTAGGATTGAGACAAGTGGCTTATTTTTAGCCCTTGATTTCTCTTCAGTTACATTTTAAAAAACATCCATCTTAAATTACTTTTTGAAAAGTCACCGTTGCAATCATTCACTTACTCGGGAAATCTAGTGCTAAAGTCGGTGCTAAATTCAACACTAAATCGGGAGCTAAATCCAACACTAAATTTGAAGCTAAATACAATGTTAAATCCGAAGATAAATCTAGTGTGATATCCGGAGCTAAATCCGTATCTAAATTAGCGTCAACTTTAGCACCAACATGAAAAAGTAGGCGCTAAAAACTCCAAAAATTGTTCCAACCTGTGAAATAACACCAACTTTGCCTATATAATGAAGAAAAATACATTGAAACAATGACTAAAAGCGAAAAAGGGAGATAAATTAGAAACTAATGACAGGATTTTGTTGGTTTGATTCCAAAATCATGATCCGCAATCATAGAAGAAGTGTATTTGAATTGTACCTCATAAGAATTTTTTTTTAATTTGAAGTTGGCCATTACTACACTTGAGGTCATTTTTCAACATGAAATGATTCAATGTTACAAATTTTGAATGCATGTCAAACATGAATATCCTAAACGTTGGCTAGGTGTCAAGTTAGTGGTGTTGAATATTTGGTATTCATCAAGTCGAATACATGTCAATAACTTGATAGTATCCACATTAAGGGTCTTTTAATTTGATGTTTGTATACAATGGTTAACCAACACTACCTTGGTGTGTATGGCTATTTTGAATTCATGTGGATCTACATGGTTTTTAAAAGTCTATAAGCCTTGAAAATTGGAAAACTAATGTTAAGGAGACATTCAACCAACTTGTATTCTACATCTAGGTGATGTGGCAGATGCCACATGAACAAAAGGATGACATGTAACATTCCATGTGGTAGGTGTCACACTGCAAAATTTTGCTTACGTGGAACCTACTATTGTTGAATAATAATATCCAGAGATGGAAAACTATAGCAAAGATGGCATCTCTACTATGAGCATACTAGACTCACAGTCAGATCAAATAAACCCTTAGCCTACACTTTCCTAGAATCCCAACATGTAAACAAATTTATGAAGTTCAAGAGTGAGAGAAGGTGTACATACCTTTTCCTGATGCTATCTCATTTTCTCCTTTTTGAAAGCTAGATTTTGATCTAATTATTTCCAGGTTCAGCTTCATGATACCTATACACAAGAAAGAACACCAACCTTTCTCATTCATATAAAACAAAATACATCATAAATTAAAGCATATTGAAATCCTATTTTACAATTCAGGATACATCGAAATACGAGTTTTGGTGGGGGGAATAATAAAAGTCTATATCAATTAAATATTAAAAATATACAAACATATAATGATACCGGATTACATATGCTTTCACTTCCTTATCCTCGGTCTGATCCTCCTCCTTTCCACTTGAGAATGTCCTTCCATTAGTTGCTCCTTACTTCCTTCAGTAAGCTCCTCTAAGAAGATGTTCTCACCTCACTAAACATGGTTACAACAATCACAGATAACTCAAAGACCAAAGAAACTTAGGCTTAAACACAATTCTTACAACACAAGGGTGAAAAATCTCAAACTTTATTCCTCATTATGCCTTCAACCAAGCCTCAATTTATAGATTATGGGTCACCATTGCATGTAATGTATGAGTGATGAGTATGATTGTCATTGATTACAACACATTAATGACAAAGATTGAAGTGATGACATGGCAAGAAAGCAAGCATGACATGGAAAAAGACAAATGACATGGAGGACAAAGATTTGACGAAGGACAAGGACAATGAAGGACAAGGCAATGACATGAAGACATGGAAATGGGAAAAGATTTGGCAAAACACAATGACATGTAAAATGACAAAGACATGGAAAAGGACAAAGACTTTATGATGACATGGAAAGCAAGATTGACAAGGATGATGACATAGCAAGCAAAGGACAATGACATGGAAAACTTAACAAAGGGTGATGACATGGAAAAGGTTGATGACAAGGTAGTGGAAGGACACCTTACGGGCATATGGAGAGTGCCTTGGCGGGAATTTGGAGGATACATTGTGGACATATGGAGAGGAACTTGCAGACATCCAAAAGACACCTGCGGGCATATGGAAAAGGCCCCCCATGGGAATTTTATTGAGGCCTTGACAGGCATTTGAAGGATCCGTGTGGGAATTTCTATTTAGCCAATGCAGGCATCTTCAAAGGAGCTTGCGGGCATCTCCAAAAGATCTTTCTGGGAATTATTAAGGGGCAATGCGAACATCCTAAGAAGTATATGTGGGCATCCCTAAGAAGCCTTTGAGAGCATTTTCAAAGTTCATATGCGAGAATTTCTAAAGTATATTACGGGCATCCTTAGCAAGGCATGCGGGCATCACTTAGAAGCCCTTGTGGGAATCATAGCAAAGTATTCATGGGAGTTTATATAATCCCTTGCGGGAATTTCAAAGCATCCCTAAGGGCTTGTGCGGGCATCTAAAGAGCATGCATAGGCATCACTTAAGGGCCCTTACGGGAATCACAAGTTGGCATTTATAAGGCCCTTGCGGGCATGTCTAAAGGCCCTGTGCGGGAATTTCTGAAGGGTTGTGCAGGAATCACAGTTAGTATTTCAAAGAAACCCTCGGGCATGATTCAAGGACCCTTGCAGGAATTCTGGAAGGAGGGTAAATGACATCGCATAAAATCAAATGGTTGTTTATCTCCTTGTTTGAAGGATAGCCACCTTAAATAAATATCATTTTATTTATTTAATTATTTTAATGATAAAAAATAAAAATAAAAAGAGATGTTGACCTCCAGATTTTATGAAGAAGAAAAGTATAAATAAGAGGAAAATCTCTATTTTGAGGGTGTAGATTTTGTGTGGGGAATTCGGTGGAGAAAGTGAGGAGCTCTGATTTTTCGGTGAGGAGATGCCTGAGGAAAATTTCGGGGGGTAGCAGCAAATCAGCAAGAGCATCAGTGAAGAAATATTTTATCTTTGTAATTTTTAGGAATCATTGAGGCAGCAATTTGGTGATATTGTTGAAGACATGGACAGATTGAGGACATGATTGTGGACATGTTTATATGATGGCATTTTGATGATACTTTAGGGCAGCAGTAATGATTGATGACAGTTTTTTCTTGAGGACGGATTGGTGAGATGACTGTGGAAGACATGTTTGTGGACAAATTGGTGACATGACTGTGTTAAGAAGGGTAGATTGATGAAATATGATGTGACAAGTGTTTGTATGTAATACATGTGAAAATCCTCACAGCAGATCTAAGAGATGATGTATACCTCACAAGAGTAATTATGATTAAGCAGGAAAATAGAAGAAGAGTGGTCAATGCAGTATAATGAGCAACAGAATAATATGGTACAGTAGAACTCGGATAGAAGCAATAATACTTCACACACACTAGTTAATTAATCACAATATGGACAAATAAATAGTACAATGGTAGAGAGGATTCGAATGCCTAAGGTGGCAATTCAAATTAGCCTCTCAGAGTGATCATAAGATCAATAGAGTATCATCGGAGCACAAATAGGTGTCCTCATGATCATCGGAGCATAACTGGAAGTCTTCATCATCATCAGTGGAGTCATCAATGCTCAAGTAACTGTCAACCATCAATCAAATTGAGTCTGGTAGGTGTAACTGTGTGTAACTAAGTGTAACTGAGTGTAACTGAAGACAACTGGACTGGTAGGTGAAGAAGGGTGAGTTGCTTCCTAAAATCAAGGAAGAAGGGCGCATTAAGCAACTGGAGGGATAAAATTGAATAGTAAGAAGATCCTGGGGGCTGGCTAACTGAGGGCTAGGTGTTGGACCGATGACTGGGATGCATGCAAACCCTAAAAGTGCATGCAAACTTTAGAATGCATGCAAACCCTAAAAGTGCATGCATGACTGAAAATGTAAATGATCAAAATAATGGTGGGACTAGGATGGAGTATAGGAATATCCTAACACCCCCCCTTAATCCATCCTGGGCCCTGGTAACTAAGACCAAAGGTCACCCAATACAATGAATAATAACAGTCAATAAACCAAGGAAGTGGGAAAATTTCATGGGAAACATACCCCCTCCTCAAAAACAGACTGTAAGGCACACACAAAAAATAAATGCTCCAAACTCAAGCAGGTGTGATGCTTGGTCATATGTCTGGAGGTATCTTCTTCTTGGGAAGAAGTGTATCATGCTAAAAAAACATGTGCTTGTACTTTCTCTTCAGATCGAATGTGATGAGAACAAATCCAAAAGTATGAGGATGATCCTTGAACCTGTGATTCGAATCAGCTGAGGTAGGATCAAAATCATGAATATGCAGATAGTCTTTTGTCTTCTCCTTCGAACCATCATGGGTGAGATTATGCCAAAAAGAACCATCAAATAATAATTGCTTGAAATCCAAATTAGATTTAAGACTTGAAGAATAGTTTCTTGAGATCTCCTTTGAACCAACAGGGGTGAGATCAAAACTATCATATGCATGAGAAATTATCCCAAGCGAATGGAAATGGTTTCTTGAGATCTCCTTTGAACCATAAGAGGTGAGATGAAAACCAATGGATGCATAAGAAATTATCTCAAGCGGGTGGCAATGGCCATATTCTTCAATAACCTTCTGAAAGCATGTGCTAATGATCATATAGTAGTAAATAAGAGATGATTGCTTGAGAGGAGCGAATGCATTACCTCCAATAGCTGATTTTACCTCCGAAATAATCATGTGATCATGATGATGCAAACCAACAGACTCTGGTGCAAGAGAGGATTTAGGATCTTCTGCAATATCTAGAGTGTGATCTGGCACAGAAAGAGAATAAAGTTGGAGCATGAGTGGAGAATCTGCAAGTTCTTTGTCAACAACTTCAATATGAGATGATACTGGTTCATGATCTGAGAGACCATCAAGGGGAGCGAATGTATCACTTTGCTTGCTTTCTAATGGGTTTGGACCAATTCTTTCATTATGTCTGCCAAAACTTACATCCAGGTGAGCCCATAGTTCTTTTGGAGTTTCAATATCAACGAATTGGTGTGTCATGTATAGAGGCATAGCATACAATACGGCTGCACAAGCTATGTCACCATTATTTAACCAATCAATCTTTTCTTCAGAGGATTCGAACTCTCTTTCAAAACAATAATCAAAGAGACCATTTCTCTTCAAATGTGCTATTATATTCGGTTTCTATTCACCATAGTTGAATAGAGAAAGCAGATCACAGTTGAATTGAGAAGGAGTAGGGATTTCTTCTAAATACATTGAAGCTGTAGAAGACCTGCAAAAACAATATAGAATAACTGCAACTGCTACTGCTGCAAAAATGAGAAACTGCTACAACTGCTGCACTCGAAATCTTGGTAATAACCTACAAAAACCTCTCAAGAATGGAGATAAACAATACTCTCAACATGCTCTGATACCATGTGAAAATCCTCACAGTAGATCTAAGAGATGATGTATACCTCACAAGAGTAATTATGATTAACCAGGAAAATAGAAGAAGAGTGGTCAATGCAGTATAATGAGCAACAGAATAATATGGTACAGTAGAACTCGGATAGAAGCGATAATACTTCACACACACTAGTTAATTAATCACAATATGGACAAATAAATAGTACAATGGTAGAGAGGATTCGAATGCCTAAGGTGGGCAATTCGAATTAGCCTCTCAGAGTGATCATAAGATCAATAGAGTGTCATCGGAGCACAACTAGGTGTCCTCATGATCATTGGAGCACAACTGGAAGTCTTCATCATCATCAGTGGAGTCATCGATGCTCAAGTAACTGTCAACCATCAGTCAAACTGAGTCTGGTAGGTGTAATTGAGTGTAACTCAATGTAACTAAGTGTAACTAAGTGTAACTGAGTGTAACTGAAGACAACTGGACTAATAGGCGAAGAAGGGCGAGTTGCTTCCTAAAATCAAGGAAGAAGGGCGCATTAAGCAACTGGAGGGATAAAAATGAATAGTGAGAATCTCCTGGGGGCTGGCTAACTGAGGGCTAGGTGCTGGACTGATGACTGGGATGCATGCAAACCCTAGAATGCATGCAAACCCTAAAAGTGCATGCATGACTGAAAATGTAAATGATCAAAATACTGGTGGGACTAGGATGGAGTATAGGAATATACTAACAATACAAGCAGGGTCTTGTACTATTTTTCTTAGTTGGATCTAAGAAAATACCAAGCTGAGTCTTGGAATAGAAGTTGGTGCTTCTCAATCAGTTGTAGCTGATGAAAACCTAACGGTTGTAGCCAATTGAATTAAATATAAAAATATTACAAAGCTCATATTGTTGAATGATATATATGTTTAATTATTGAAGAAGTTGAAATTGGTCTTAAGTGTTGGCCCACTGATTCACCCCCCCCCCCTCTCAGTGTGCCATTGTTTCCATCAATTGGTATCAGAGCAGGCCTTCATCACAATCCTAGAAAGCTTGAAGGGATCCGTGGACACAAGATGGAAGGACCAGCAGAAGTCAACCATGAAGTTCCAGTCTTTGAGATATTAGATTACTTTGGTTGGACAAGTAAAATGAAAGCTTACTTGAAGAAATTCGATGTTTGGGAAATTGTGGTTAATCCACTTGTCCAGCCCAACAAGAAGACAAAGACAGCAGCCGAGAAATACAATAATATTTCCTTGAAGTTTCTAATGGATGGACTCTCAAGTCCTATCAAAGAAAGTGTAAGCGAATACACCTCTTCCAAAGATATTTGGTTCAAGATGGAAGATGAATACCAAAGGAGAAATCAAGACACAGAAAAGGAAACAGAAGTCAAGCCTTCTGAAGATGGGAAGCAAGAAGAAAACGAGGTACAAGCTTCAAATGTAAGTGAAGGTAAGGACTCTTGTTGTAGTCGAGGGGGCTGCATTGTTACCCGTGATACATATTATATTATAAGCAAACAGACACACGATGCAGATACAAGAGACAAGAGTATGGAGAGAACACAAGCCTTGTATTACTCCGCAAGATGCATAACAGTACATAATAACATATCTAAGTTAACCCAATATATCGGCTCACCAGCCTATATATCTATTTTACATACAATTATATAACCGCTTATCAGTTTAATCGATCGACCCGACCTATACTGGTTGACACAACTGTCGACATGTTTTACAACTAATTGGGTGGAGGACCTAGTCGACAGGCCGACTTAGGCTCCTCCAAAATCTCCCCCACCATAAAACCTTTCTTCGTCCCGAAGAAATGAGGAGATGGAAAGATAATTATGCAAAAAGATAAGTTTGGGCGATCACGTCGATGTTTGACTGGGACTGGAAACTACTTGTTGTTGGACGCATACCTCGACAATGGCCTCGGCTGAGATAGAGAGTTGATGTTGAAATTATTCGTAAGTACACAGCATGTTTTGGATGGAAATTGTTAATGTGGTCAAGCTCGACAAATTTTCTATCTTATCTTGGGTAGATGTATTTTGTAAGTTTATCAAGTCGCGGCCAAAAAATTGTTTCTTGTCACCGGCCTCTGCAAGTAGTTGGTGAAGAGACGGTTGAATATTTTCCAGTTTGAAGAGGCCGAGGCAGGTCTGGGTCATCCACCTCGTCTTCCTGTTTTTCTAACTTTTCCAGCTTTCAGTTCTCCATGATGATTTGTGCTTCGAGGGTTTGAAGAAGTGTTTTTGTCGGCGAACTGACACTATTGATGTAATGTGTTGAGTAACTTGCGCATCTATTGCAGTTCTTTAAACACATTGTCGTAATGGGTGTACTAATTGCTCAAGACTTCAACAATGGTAGAGGCTTGATCAGTGTATTTTCTGAGTAGGTCATAGGATGTTGTGAATGTCGTGTACTGATTTTCCATTAAGGTTGATATTTTAGCAGCCTGAACCCATCGGTTCTTGGTTAGTTCATCTTGCAAGGTTGACACGACAGTTTCAAAAATTTGATATACCCTGTCGAGCGCACTCGTTGTGTCGACGACTTGTTGTGCTAATTTTTCACACTTAGCCAAAAATGTGTTGTGATCTTCCTGTCGCTTCTGGATTCGTTCTTCAATTTCATGTCGTCGGAGTCTCTGCTTTCTGATAACTGCATCGGTGAGTAAGTCGAGCTCTACTTCCGTTGCTCTTTGTGGATCATATGTGGATATAGGCCCAAATTGGTCCAAGTGAACTGATAAGCGGCTTTCTTGCTATATATACTGCAAATGCTGCTGCTGATTTTTCTTATGTAGCTCTTTTTCCTATTGCCTCTTCCATTTTCTTTTATTTCTTTTGCTCTTTTCTGGTGTTTTTTCTTTGGCCTCAGTATGCTGATCTGACCCTTTTTGTTGGTTGGTCACTCCTAGATGGTTTTTTGTAATGGCTTTCTTATTGGTGACGACTTGCGCTGTCTATTCTTGGCTTGCTTGTTCTGCTTATGTTCTATCTGTTTTTTCTTGTTCAAGTACTACTGTGTTGACTTGATCAGTTTTTGCTGTGGTGGCTGCGTTGGCTACGACTGTACTGGTGTCTTGTGGAAAAGATGTCTCAAGTGCTTCTGTTGTTGCTGCTTCAAGTGCATCTGCTGCGGTTGCTTCAATTGTTTCTACTGCGGCTGTTTCATTTCCTTGTTGATGTACTACTGAATTTGACTTGGAACCGTCGGCAGGGGTAATGGATGGAAGACTGACATGAATTGGTGAAGTGGGTGGGGTAATCGATAACATAGATGGAACTGCTTTTGTCGAATATGGTGGTGGTGGACTGGGGCTTCCAGACGGAACCAGATTGGCCAGGGGGGAAATGACTTATGGAATAACAGTTTCGACATATTCAGGATAAATAGTTTCTGGTGGACTCTCTGGAAGTTCTACGGAAGGTCGAGGTGGACTCGGATCTTCTACCAAAGGTTCGGCTAGTAAAGGAAGGAAGGATGAAGTTTCTCGTGCAAAAATGAGACCAGACGGATCGGGGTTTCATTCTAGACGGGTTGTTTTATAGCTGACAATTTGTGGTTCTAATGCCTTTGGTGGTGAAGGACAGTTGGAAACAAAGGTGTCGGGGGGATCCGAATTAGTTGGAAAATGTGTGTCAGCGATGACCAATTTCTTTGTGAATAGTTCTCACCAGTGGGGAAATATGGATGGGAGTTGATAAATGAATTGATTCAGATCATTATCATGTTGTATCTTTGCTCTAAGTGGAGGTAGTATAGTTTGTATCAAGTTTAGAAGATTGAGGGTAGGTACTAGGGGAGTTAGCGGTGTCGAAATATTTTCATCTTCCATAAAAATAGTCGGGGAATGGGAGGGAGGACTTTCTGTCAGATCGACATGGGGTTCGACCGTGAGCTTGAGTTTCTTTTTGAGTGGTAAGTGAAGTTGGGGTTGTTCTTCTTCCAAAAATTTCCTGAACTGATCTTCGACAGGTATCTTTTTGTTGGCTGCATCGGCTTTGATATGAGTGGCACTGTCGAAGAGTTTAGCTTCATTCTCCTCTGTCGGATCTTGAATAACCAACTGTATTTTTCCCCTTTCCTTGTATTTTAGTCTCCATGTTTTTTCGTGCTCGTGACAATTATTCTGCTAACCGGCAGGATGTTTTATGTTGTGATAGCATGCTCTGGATTGTTTGACTGGGTACTCTCCCCTGAATGTTCAGCTGTCTCTGGGGGGTCCTGATGTGCGGTCGTTGCGATCGCAAGGGGAGATGTTTCGACAGTTGGCTCTACTTGGAGTGAGAAAGTATTCATATACAGTTGGTGTTCATAGTCCTCTTCTTTCTCCGCGTCCGTCAATGGTCGACTATGGTTAAGTCGACTTTTCAGGCTTGGGGAGGAACTTCTATTATTGTGCTCGACTTCCTTCTTAGCTCTGTGAAAAATTTCCGCAACCGAAGGGTAGTAGTCGAGTGGTTCTATTGCACCTACTATGCCTTGCAAATACCAGACCGAAGTATGGTCTTGCACCAATTGGATGTGGGTTGTCGGCGGTAGACTCTGTCGGATGTTTTGAGGCACCCTCCATCTTGTCGATTGAACCTTAATATTTTTGGAACCAAATTTCCAGCCAAATCTTGACTATCAAGGGTCCAAGCTGACTTCCTCCTTGTGAAAAACAATGGAAGTTTCTCCATTAGTACGTTTCTCTCTGCTGCAAAGTCCTTGCATCCTATCGGTCTGATGTGAACCATAGCAATACAAATAATCAAAGATGGGTATCGAATGCTTGACCCCTCTTCCTGGCATTTGTAACATATGGATTTGACGATGTCGGCCAAATGTGCATCCCATCTGCAGACTTTTCCTCGCATCGCCATGTTTTTAACCGCCTCCAGCATGTCGATTTTAAGATCAGAGCCTCGACCAAAGCTTGATAGTGTTTTTGACACTATCCTTGCAGCTATTTTATAGTTGGAAAAGACTATGTGATTTACCATTAGCCCTCGGGAGTTTTTTTCGGTAGCTGTTCGTGTGAATTCTTTGACCAATTCTGGCTTTGGGCGCATTGGTACATCATCGCCTTTGTTCGATAGTCTAGTAATCTTATAAATGAGTTTGCCATCTATTTCTATAGGTACATCAAAATAAAAAATTTCATTGTGGTACCTGTTAACACCCAAAAAGTGCTCACTAGCTCATTCCCTTATTCACATGACCCTTTTGTCCACTTTTCCACCATTTGAGCCTCTAAAACCATGAAAAGGTCAGCAAAAAGACCATAATACACCCTTGTTCCCCTCAAAATATATATTTTTGACTTTTGTATTGCAATACCTCAAATGGTGAGGATGTTTGGTGTTGAGCAGCTCCAAGGTTGAGATGCTCCAGGCTCCAATGGTCTCTTCTCCAAGATTGCTACAATGGTCAAAGAACTCAAGAGAGATTTTGACAGCATGAGGATAGGATGATGGATGGATGAAAAGTGAGGAGCCCCTACCACCTTTTAATAGTTTTTGGTGGTGGGGAATACCATTATGGTTTTGAGAAAACCAATGGTATTGACCAACATGGTTTAGGTACCTTTTTCCCTCTTTTTTCCTTTTTTGAATATTTTGAATATTTTTATTCTCTTTTAATATTTTTGGGAATTCTGGACCCTTTTTTAGGGTTTTTTTATGTTTTTTGAGGAAAAATATATATTTTGAGGGGAAAAAAGGGTGTATTATGGTCTTTTTGGTGACCTTTTGATGGTTTTAGAGGCTCAAATGGTGGAAAAGTGGACAAAAGGGTCATGTGAATAAGGGAATGAGCTAGTGAGCACTTTTTGGGTGTTAACAAATTGCCCCCTGATGTGTGAGGGCAGGAGCTCATCGTATGGCCGACAGACATCATAGTTCTTTTGTGTTTTCCCTGGGGTTTGGAGTATTGAAGAGACCGATTGGAGACTGGATCAACGGCCCCTTGGAAGCTGCAAAAACAAAAAATATTACATGGCCTCAATATGAATGAGGGATAATCTCTGATAATGGACGAGGCGGGCATACCCATGCTCATATCAAGACATATACATAACAATTAGTCCCAAGAAGGGGGACCTGAATAATACATAAAAAAATTGCTGGTACATCATAATGGTCCAAAGGGGACACAATGCTGGGACATACTCATGGTCATATCATGACTGATCTCAATAACTGATACACTGGAAATGCAACAACCGTTCTAAATATTACAGGAGGGTTGATGAACTGTTGAAACTGAAGGTGTCCAACATCTGTGGGGACTCAACAACTGTGAGTCAACTCTGAGGAGTATATGTAACTGTATACTCGAGGGAGTATAAAACTGGGGTAAATCTGAATACTTTCTCCATGCGCAACTCGGATATCTATAGGAAAATGTAACTGGTTGTTTCCATAAGTAGACTCTCAGATGTGGAAGAATCAGGTGGTATCCAGGGTCTTCAACAAATAACTGAAAGGACCAATACCCTGTGCGAGTCTCAACGATGCGATCAAGGTGTTGAAGTCGAGCATGTGAGAAACAATCATTTCAAGAGGCACTGAGGGTTCCTTTCAAAACGATCCATAGGTACTCACCGCTAATGGAGATGAGTCCAAGGCACAGGGACCTCTAGGTCTATCCTCTGGAATAAATTTGGTTGGCGTCGACAGAGGGAGACCAACAACTATCAAGTCAATGATGTTTCCTTGATAGGAGCGCGAGGTGTACAACTGAAGTGTGGTAGTATTGATGGTAGGACTAACATATTGTGGGGATGGGAAATAACTGGGGTCACAGAGTGGTTGGAGTCAAACTTTCTTTGTTCAGAGTATGATGACATGGTTGACCTAGCAGCGTAGGAAACTGACTTGTACGTGCGGGGATCATAGCTTTTAAGGACTGAAGGGTATGTATTAACTTTGGGGGAACAAGCTGATGGATGTTGTAGAGGGACTCTCAAGGTGACATACTGCAGAATACTCTGAACAAAGGCGACCAAAATGGGGAAGCTGCCATATGAGTAGACATGATTTGTTGTGGCACCGAGAAGCACCATTGGGTCCTTCTTCATAGTTTTAATGAGCTCAAAGAAGGGATAAAAATGTGCTCTGAAATGGCACTGTCCTATGGATTTTGTGAGCCCAGGACTGTTCATGCTCATGGGTGCTTTCATTTTTAAGGCGTCTGAAAACGATAAGAAGACTCTGCAGTGGTGGTGGAGTATCGTCCTGTGGATTTATACGATCCCAAGATGGTGTTTACTCGTGGTCACTTTCATGTTTAGAGAGTCTGAAAGCGGTAAGTGGACTCCATTGGTGTTCTTTTTCGTAAGTTAGTCTCCAAGGCCCAAAAAAGCATAAAATGATGCAAATGGAGAACTCTTCTAGCTTATGTGACTAGAGTATTCCTTTTTCGTAATTAATCTACAAGGTCCGGAAAAGGAGTGAACTTATACCAGTGGAGTCGCCAAAAATTGTTGCTTGATTTTTCAACCAAGCATGTGCAAGGATGCACCTATCAACAATGTGATAGCAGTTTCAATATAGAAAGTAAAAACGATTATGAATTAAATCTAAACTAACATGTGCATATAACAATAAACTTGAAAAGATTAAGAACAAGAACAAGAACGAAATAAAAAATGACTTTTGTATTGAAATACCTCAAATGGTGAGGATGTTTGGTGTTGAGCAGCTCCAAGGTTGAGATGCTCTAGGCTCCAATGGTCTCTTCTCCAAGATTGCTACAATGGTCAAAGAACTCAAGAGAGATTTTGACAGCATGAGGATAGGATGATGGATGGATGGAAAGTGATGAGCCCCTACCACCTTTTTATAGTTTTTGGTGGTGGGGAATACCATTATGGTTTTGAGAAAACCAATGGTATTGACCAACATGGTTTAGGTACCTTTTTCCCTCTTTTTTTCTTTTTTGAATATTTTTAATATTTTTATTCCCTTTTAATATTTTTGGGAATTCTAGACCCTTTTTTAGGGTTTTTTATGTTTTTTGAGGAAAAATATATATTTTGAGGGGAAAAAGGGTGTATTATGGTCTTTTTGGTGACCTTTTGATGGTTTTAGAGGCTCAAATGGTGGAAACGTGGACAAAAGGGTCATGTGAATAAGGGAATGAGCTAGTGAGCACTTTTTGGGTGTTAACAGTACCTGCTAACTATAAACTGGGCTATGATGTCTTTTAGGCCATCGAAGTTGTCTAGTAGAGGCGCATTCATGTAGTGTATAATCGTGGCGGTTCGCAGTTTCTGTGCTTCCTCCCTCTAGTGACTGCTTGATTCTTTTCCCCATTCTATGATTTCGTTCCAGGTCCTTTTCTAATGTGGTTTTGAAACCTTGGAGTTCCGGACCAATTGCAATCTGGTTTCCAAGGGAGATGGGGCTTTTTCAAGCTCTCTAACCTTCGATGCGGCGGACTTGGTTGTGGCTTGAGATTTATTGGGCGCCATTGTTGTAGCGACATTCTGAGGTTCAAGATAGATATCAGGGGGCTCCAAGGTCTGGTTGTCAATTTAATGGAAAAAGAGTACCTAGGAATCCTCGAGCTCGAGATTTATAGTGGTAATTATTGCAACGGCGGAATGCGAAGTAGATGGATGCATTAATGTTTGATTTGAAGAGGAAATTAAATTTGAATAACAGGCTGTTGGTTCCTCGGTGGGTGTATTATGACTTTCTTCTCTACTTGTCTACCGTCACGAATGCTTTTTTCTGCTGCTTCTTTATCAGAGACACGTTGGTGTGCTTCTTTTTTCGTGTCATGTCAGCTAGAATTGGGTTGTTAAGGTCGGGGAACACTTTCATCCAGTACACGTCTACTAGACATTTCTTATCGGTGCCTATCATGTCGTCGGTCATGCGTTAGTCTCTTTTCGTTGTAGCTTCATTCATTGCTTTTGTCAGGATTTTTCTTCCAGTCTCTTGTCATTATGTATTTGATATTTTTTGTTTGAAAAGAAAATCTTATAATGGTTCTCTATGCGGTTAGTTATAGCCGTTTTTTTAAATGATTTACACCTTATAACGCTTCAGTTGGGAGTCATTAACGAGTTTCCTGAAAACACTTCCTTGTAATGTTTTCAGTCGGATTGAGTCGTTGGGATTGATGTTCTCGACAATGTATGGGCCCATCCACTCCATGTGCAACTTCTTTGGTTTTCCCTTAACGCAATTGTTGTATAACAATTCCAAGTCACCAACTGATAGATTTTTTTGTTTGATATTTTTGTCATGCCATGTTTTCTGTTGTTGTTTTTTTATTTCTTGGTGATGTATCACTATCTGTCGAATCTTGTCGAGCTTCGATAGTTGAATAAGGAATTATTTTCTTGCATCTTCGACATTAATGTGTAAAACTTCGACAATTCTTGGAGCTTGTCGTCAGAAGTGCAAGGGGGCAACTGCTTCTTAACCATATACGAGCGTAAAAGGAGTTTGGCTTGTTGTTCTTTTATATGTCGTTCTATATTCCCATAGTACGGCAGGTATCTTGTCGTCCCAATCGTCTTTATCAATGTTGCACATTTTTGTCAGCCCTTTGGTGAGTGTTTTATTGAATGCTTCAATAGCGCCATTTGATTGTGGGTGATAATATGTACTTGTTTTGTGCTCAATTTCAAATTCCTTTATGAGCATGTCAATAGTTCTATAGACAAAGTGCGTTCCTTGGTCATTGATTAGTGTAAGTGGGCATCTGAATCAAGTGATAATATTCTCATACATGAATTTAGTAGCTACCTCACTTGAACATGTTTCAACTGGTTCTGCTTCTTCCCATTTGGTGACATATTCCACTGCAGTGATGATGTAACGTGCACATGTTCGTCTGCCAAGTACTGGGAAAGGTCCAATAAAATTAGTTTCCCATATTTCAAATGTTCAACTTGGATTTACTGGAATAAGAGGCATTTCTGTGCTTGGAAGAGGTCGACCCATTCGTTCGCATCTATCACATTTGCTTACAAAGTCTCGATAGTCTTTGTGAATTGTCGGCCACAAAAGTCCAAACTGCAGAATATTTCTCATTGTAATGTCGACGTGATAGTATCCTCCTTTCGGTCCATACTATGCTTCTAAAAGTATGTTCTGTCGCTCGTGTTCAAGTGAACACCTTCGTAATACATCATCTAGGCCAAGTTTATAAAGGAATCCATTAATGAGAGTATAAGGTGCATCTTTCATTGCAAGAATCTTCTTCTTATTTTCTGGCATTCCTTCTGGAGATTGTCCATCCTCAAGAAAGTGTGCAATATCCATGAGGTCCGAGGGGAAAGCTTCAATTCTAAACAGGTGCACATCTGGTAGATCATCTTCTATTCATGCTGGCTCCTCTCTGGTGTTGATTCTTGACAAGTGGACTAGTCTGACATTTTCCTTCCCTAGTCGAATGATGACTTCAAATTCAAATTCTTGAAATAGAAATAACCAACGACACAATCTTCCATGGTGCAATGGCTTATTGACTAAGTACTTTAATGCTTGATTGTATGTGTAGAAGACAAATGGATTAGCCAATAGATAATGACGATATTTCTGCAGTGCAAATACCATGCCTAATGCTTCTCTTTCTGTTGTGGAATAATTTCACTCTGCTTTTTTTAGCTTTCTGCTGCTAAGGAATTAGGGTAGTCCATTCTATCATCGCTAGGTTGTGTCAATATTGCACTGACTGTTATGCCTGATGCATCGATATGAACATGAAATTTGATCGACCAATTCGGAAATCAAAGAATGGGTGCTTCGACAAGTTTTCTCTTCAGGGTGTCGAAGGATGTGTTACATTACTCAGTCCACTTGTACTCTTGATTTTCTTTCAATAATTCCTCCAGGGGATACGTCATGTCGAAATAATGTCTGATAAAATTTCGGTAGTATCCTGTGTGGCCCAACAGGGTTCGCACTTGTTTAGGATTGATTGGTGGCTTCAAGTCGAGAATGATTTTGATTTTGGCGTAGTCGACTTTTATACCTTCTTTACATGCTACATGGCCCAATAGTATTCCAATAGGAGTCGCGAAAATAAATTTCTTTATGTTCAGCGACAATTGGATTTGTCGACAACGTTCAAGCATTAATCGGAGCCACTTGCAGTGATCTTTCAACATGAATTAAATCGTCCAATCATCAAAATAGACAGCCATAGTTTTGTAGATGTACTCCTGAAAGGCTTTTATGCCAATACGAGAAAATACAGCTGGTGCGTTCTTCAGTCCAAAAGGCATGACTTTATATGCGAACAATCTGAATTCACACACGAACGTGGTCTTCTTTAGCAATAGGTACTTGGTTGTACCCGAACAATCCATCCGTGAATCAATAGCACTCATGCCCTGCAACTTCATTAATAATCTTGTCAGCGAAAGGAGTAGGGAAAGGGTCAGTGAGTGTTACTTTATTGAGTTCGCGAAAACACAGATTCACAGTTGTGTCGGGTCATGCTTCTTCAGCTGGACGACCATCGGGCTCTCCCATTCTGACTAATCAATAGGATATATGATTCCAGCTGCAAGCATACTATCAATCTCCTTTTCAACAATGTCTTTATATTTATGCGCAAGCTTGTACGGTCTTTTATTCACTGGCTTGGCATCTGGTTTGATGTCAATCTTCATTTCAGCCATCTCATGTACAAGTCCTTTCAAGTCTTTCTAGTCACGAGTGAATAGATCTTGAAATTATTTAAGGAGGCTGGTGATCTCAGCAATCTACTCTTTGTTCCAGTAATCGCCATTTTTTGCCATTTTCGGTCTGTTATGTTATTTTGACCTTTGAGTCCATCCACTATGGGGCTTGGTTGTCATTGATTGGTCTTTCTCCTTCTTTCATCTGTGTGAATGCTGGCGGAAAATATTTTTTCTGATAATCTTTTTGGTTCTTCTTTTTATGTAGTGTCCACTTTAAAAGTTGCTTTAACTAGCTTCGACATAGCTGGGTGATGTTTTCTCCACTGGAAACTCTTTCCAATTGTTTTCTTTGTTTCTAATCTTAGTCGTGTCGAATGTTGGATGTCTTTCGAATGAATATTGCGGTAGACAATGTGAAATTGAAACACAGTATATTTAATTGAACAAGTAAATCAATTACAATAGATGCATAAAGAATAATATGTGTAAACTGTGCAAGAGAATTGCAGTAGTGCTCTATTGAACTCAGAAGTAGAATACAATACAATGTTCAGTCACAATGACTAAATGATTTGAATTAACCAAGGAGTTCATTCGAATAGCCTGCATGGAATAGCTTGGCTCACTAGGAGTCCTCATCATCAGATCAGTGGAGTCATCAATGCACAAGTAACGGTTAACCAAGTGTCAAACTGAGTCTAACTGAATGTGGTAGGTGTAACTGGTGCATGGGAGCACTAATGTAGTGAAGGAGGATTAGTGGAGGGTGCATGGGGAGCTGACTGGAGTCAAAATAGGCAATCTAGTCTCACTGGGGCTCCAACGGAGTGTTTCCGTTAGTTAACAGGTCAATCTAGCCTTAAATCAAGGAAAGATCCACAAATTACTCAACTAACTGAAGTGTAACTGAGCGGTAGGTGAAGAAGGGCGCCTTTCACATGTCGTAGGTGAAAGGTGGGTGCATCACTGACTAGGAGGGATAAAAATGAGTGGAAAGAAGCTCCCGGGGCTAGCAAACTGGGGACTAGGTGTTGGGTGACACCAAACTGATGATTGGGATGCATGCATGCACGCTGCATGTAAAAATGCATGCAAACATAAAACAGAATGATGAATATATCCTAACACCCCCCCTCGAGCTATACTATGAGGTACAAAATAAAATATAGGGCCTTGGTTACTGAGACCAAAGGTCACCCCAATACAATAATAATCCAAAAATGCTAGAAAAAATCTAAGTGAGGTAAGAGGGAAAACCTAATGGGAAGAAATCCCCCCCTCAAGATGAACATAGAAGGATCTAATATGTCTCCACCATGATGGAAATCACCCCCAACAGTGAATGGAGGTAAGAGAACTTCTTCTCAGTGAAGCTCTTGGTGAAGATGCCTGCAATTTTCTCATTGGTGGGGCAATAATGCAAAACAATGGTTATGTCATGCACAAGCTATCGGATGTAGTGCATGTGGATCTCGATGTGCTTGGTCCTCTGTCTTTGAACTGGATCTGTCGAGATCTTGATAGAACTTTGATTGTCACAAAAGATGATAGTCAAAGTGGTGCTACCAATATCAAACTCTGTTAGAATACCCTGCAACCAAACTGCGTGAATGCAAGCATTGACTGCTCCTCGATACTCCACCTCTGCTGAAGATAAGGAAATGGCTTCCTAATTTTTGCTTAACCAGCAAATAGGTCCATTCCGAATCATGAAAATATCTAGAAGTGGACTTCCGATCAACACTATCACCCACCCAATCTGAATCAATGAATCCAACCAAATCTAGCTCAGAATCTGCAGCATAGTGTATGCCAAAATGTCTAGTACCCTACACATAGTGCAAGATTCTCTTGGCTTCCCGCCAATGAATCTCATGGGGCTGCTGCATATACCCTGATACAGCACTTACAACATAAGAAATATCAGGCCTTGAGTGTGTCAAGTATAGAAGGCTACCAATCAACTGTCGATATGGTGTCAAATCTGCAAGCGTTGTAGAATTTCCCTCCTTAAGACTGATTCCTGAGAGGAATGGGAATGGGGATGCCTTACAATATGGCATATTAAATTTTTTTAGTAGGTCCGAAACATATTTTTTCTGAGATATGGTGATCCCATCAAATTTTTGAGCAATCTCAAGCCCAAGGAATTGCTTCAACAAGCCCTAATCACTCATGTGCTGCCAGTTATCAAAAGATCATCAACATAAAGAACTATAATCAACAAATTACCTTCATTTTGTTGTAGGTACACATTTGGATCTGATTTACACCTTTCAAAATTCTGTGACAGAATGAAGGAGTCCATCTTTGCGTACCAAGCTCTTGGGGCCTGTTTTAATCCATACAATGATTTCTTCAATCTACACACTAATGTTGGATCTGACATGTATCCTTCTGGATGCTTCATGTAAATCTCTTCTTTCATATCTCGATGAAGAAATGCACTCTTCACATCCATATGGTGCACTTCCCAGTGCTTAGATGCAAAAATAACCAAAACTAGGTAGATAGAATCCATCTTTGCAACCGAAGCAAAGGTCTTGGTGTAGTCCACTCCTTGGACTTGGGAGAAACCTTTTGCTACCAACCTAGATTTTTATTTGCAGGTTGAGCCATCAGCAGCAACCTTTGTTCAGTAGACCCATTCACATTGGAATAATTTCCTCCTAGGTGGAAGAGAAACTAGCTCCCATGTAGCATTATTTTGAAGAGAACTGTACTCTTCATCGATGGCGGTTTTCCATCTCGGATCTCGGTGGGCATGATAATATGATTTAGGATCTGAACCCATCATCAAAAAAAAATTCTTAGATAGAAAAGGATCATAACATGAAAGAGCCATACCTACTCTTTGAAAGTTTGCTCGAGTTCTCCTTGGATCGGCAGGATTTCCAATGTTAGAACCAACAGAATTTAGAGTATTTTAGGCCCACTTTGGAAGCTATTGGGGCACATCTGGATCGGCTTCGGAACCTGATATTTCATGTTCATAAAATTCTGATAAAATTTCAGAAATATAAGAACCAAAACTTTCATCATCTTCTCCGAAATCTTCTTCTTGTAGAGGCGGTAAATCAACAGTTTCTTCCTCGACTAGCTCTAGATTTTGAAGCGGTTCTTCAAATCTGACACTTCGCTCAATGAATATCTTTTTGGATCTGATATCCAAGAGTTTGTAGCCTTTTTATTCTTTAGCATATCCAATTAGGATGCACTCAACACTTTGCGGATCCAAATATTTTCTCTTCTCAGATGGAATTCTAGCCCAAGCAGTGGAGCCAAAAACCCTGAGATTGGACACATCAGGTTTGTGACCAGTGTAGGATTCGAAAGGAGTAGTATCATTCAAAGACGAATGTGGAACTCTGTTTTGAATGTATGCAGCAACATTCATGTCCTCATCCCAAATATTTGCATCCAAACCTGTTGATTCAATCATACAGGTTGCCATCTCTTTCAATGATCGGTTCTTCCTTTCCGCTACACCGTTCTGCTAAGGTGTGTAGCGAACTGTGTGCTGGATCTAAATGCCACTTTCAGCACAAAGTTGCAGAAGCTCTGATTTTATATATTCAATTCCATTATCATATCTTAGAGCTTTGATCTTGCTCTCGGTGGCAGTCTCAACAGAAGCCTTGAATTTTTCTAGCACTTTTGACTTGTTTTTTAGAAAGAAGACCCAAGTGAATCTGGAGAAGTCATTGATAAATGTCAGAACATACCTTGAGCCATTCATGGAGGTATGTGGCAGTGGACCACTGATATCAAAATGTATCATCTCAAAAATAGAAGAAGCTCTGCTAGCTTTGCCTCGGTCAAATTTGTGCTCGGGGTGCTTCCCAATGATGCAACCTTTGCATATTCCCTTCGAGGATTTGATCGTCGGAAGGCCATCAACCATGGATTTTTTCTGTAGCAGCTGCAAATATTTATAATTTAGGTGTCCAAACCTCTCATTCCATAGCATACTAATCTCATTTCCATGAGTTATAAGAGCGGTGGACTTATCATGTGGCAGAAAGTGTGAAAATTCATATGCTTTTGCAGCATGATTGGCTTTTCCTACCGCAATGAGTTCTCCACTTTGAATATCAGAAATTTCAACTTTGTTAGGGAAGAATACAACTTTCTTTGCTGAACCAGTGTGTGTCATCTGATATATGGAAATAATATTCGAAGCTAAGGAGGGTACATAGAGAACATTGTGAAAACTGCCATGCTCTAAATGAATGGTTCCTTTGCCCTTTGAAGAAATTTGAGAGTCATCTCCTATGTGGATGGAGATGGTGTTGTTGGGATTAAATGATGATAGAGAATCTTTATTTGCATCCATTTGGTTCAAAGCTCCAGAATCAATGAGTAGAGTTGTGGATTTCGAAATAGTTTCCATGAGTGCATGACCTCTTTCGGGGTGATCATTTTCCTCCTTCTTCCTTGCACCGTCAGGAAGGGTTATGTTGTTTTTTCTCTAAGAGAAGGGCCATCTGATCTATGGTATTTTTCATGCATGAAATTTCAAGATGAAATCCCTTGCTGCAATAAGAACATTTATATTTATATTTTCCCTCTTTTCCCTTTTGCTTGTTTCTTGAACTGGATGGCTCATCTGACTGCTTCGTTTTCTCTCTTTGCTTGGAAGGATAAAACTTTGGCTTCTCTTTAGTTTGCTTCCCTTTTCCATTCGTAGCTTTGGATCCTCCAGCAAATAGAGCTTGATCTTTGGAGCATATGGTCCCCATTTGAATAATTTTATCATGCTCCTTTGTCACGGATTCAATGAAGGCACTTAAGGTAGGCATTTTCCAATTGGGAATTGTGAGCTTTCCCGTATTGAAAGTTGAAACAAAAACTGAATAATATTTTCCAGGTTTTGAAAGAATGCATAAGATCAATTGTTTATCTTCTTTTTCCACTCCACATTGCTTCAATAACATAACCAAGCTCTTAAACTTAGTGAATAAGTCATTGATGGTCTTGAAATTTTTAGGATTGAGGGCAATCAACTCATTCTCTAGCTGATAAGATCTCATATCATCCTACTTGTCAAAGAATGTGGCAAGTTTCTCCCATACCTCTTTTGGAGTAGTCAATCCACTGAGATGGAAAATAAGATCCTTAGAGATGCTGAGACAAAGGAAACCATAAGCATCATCAAGCTTATTGAAATATTTTTCCTTCTCTATTGTTGATGTAGCTTCGACTTCTAGGCCCATGGTAACTCTGTAGAAACCTTTAGAGCGCAGCAATATCTCCATATCAGCCTTCCACTGAAAATAGTTGAAAGGAGTGAGGAGATTTGATGAAGAAGTGTCCATCTTTCAAGAATGGCGAATGCAATGGAGGAGGAATAACCTGCAAATCACAAGAAAACAAGAACCATAAGGTCAAACAATCCACACTTTTCAAGTTGCTTCACACCCGGCATAAGATAATCAAGCAAGCTTGAATATCCAATGATTTGAATCCAGGAATTATGTGGAAAACTATCGGCTTCTGGTGTGGATTGGAAGAGAATTTTTGGCACTGCATGCCCAATAGCGAATGCACATGAGAGAATGCATGCCACTACTGCAATATTTTTGTGAGCAAATTCACTCAATCTTCATGAATAATCCCTGCAAGAAAGAAGTCTTGTCCCTACCATGGCTCTGATACCATGTGAAATTGAAACACAACAAATCTAATTGAACAAGTAAATCAATTACAACAGATGCATAAAGAATAATATATGTAAACTGTGCAAGAGAATTGGAGCAGTGCTCTATTGAACTCAAAAGTAGAATACAATACAATGTGTAGTCACAATGACTGAATGATTCGAATTAACCAAGGATTTCATTTGAATAGTCTGCATGGAATAGCTTGGCTCACTAGGAGTCCTCATCATCATATCAATGGAGTCATCAATGCACAAGTAACGGACAACCAGGTGTCAAACTGAGTCTAACTGAATGTGGTAGGTGTAACTGGCGCATGGGAGCACTAATGTAGTGAAGGAGGCTCAGTGGAGGGCGAATGGGGAGCTGACTGGAGTCAAAATAGGCAATCTAGTCTCATTGGGGCTCCAACGGAGTGTTTCAGTTAGTTAACAAGTCAATCTAGCCTTAAATCAAGGAAAGATCCACAAATTACTCAACTAACTAAAGTGTAACTGAGTGGTAAGTGAAGAAGGGTGCCTTTCACATGTGGTAGGTGAAAGGTGGGCGCATCACTGACTAGGAGGGATAAAAATGAGTGGAAAGAAGCTCCCGGGGCTAGCAAATTGGGGACTAGGTGTTGGGTGACACCAAATTGATGACTAGGATGCATGCAGGCAGAATGCATGCTTCATGTAAAAATGCATGAAAACATAAAACTGAATGATGAATATATCCTAACAAACAACTGTTTGTCGAGCAATTGGATTCTTTTCTGCTGCTACTTCATTTTCTGTCGGTTGCAGAAATTTTTTTAATTTGGTTGCTCACCTCAGTCAACTATTCTTCCTTTGGGGAGAACTGAAAGTCTTTGATGAAATTTTCTTTGAGTTCTTTCCAAACAAATGTCTCTCCTCTTGCTTCTTCCATCTTATACCATTTATTTGGCAAGTCGTCGAGCGTGTTTAGAAATAGATGCATCCAAGCGCTTTCATCTTTATACCCCAGTCTTCTCCACTCTTTTTCGCATTTGTCGATATGAGATTCAGGATCTTGTCCCTGTGTAAAAGTCGGGATTCTTGCCTGAGCTGTCAATTTATGGCCTCCAAATATTTCAACAAAGTATGTCAACGCAGTAGTCAATGTTTGGAGTCTAGTTTGGTGTGTTTCCTACCATCTCGCAGCTTGACTCGTAAATGTCTCGACTAGGCTCTGCAATATTCCTTGTTCTCCGACATGTTTTGAAACTTCCTCGACATGTGCTAACAAAGATTCTCGTTCCTTGTAATGTAACGCAAGAGTATGTGTAGGTTAATTTTTTGCTAGTTCCAAAGTCGGATATTCGTGAATTTTCCTCTCGAATATCTTCAGAATGGTCGAGATCGAAAAGCATTGCTTGAATTTATTTTTAGAGATGGCTTCTATTGTCCAACATTCTTTTGCTTGAAGTTCATAATTTTCCACTTGCCAGTTGTAAAGTTCTGCGTCGGATTTATATTCGACTGATGCAAGGTCTCCGAGGTAGAGTTCTCCCTGTACATTTGGTTCAACATAATCACCATTGTTATGTACTTGATATAGTTGTCTTATATCATTTTCTTCCTCCATAGGTTCAGACCATGGTTCTCCCTGATATGGGAAGATTGGTACTATCACCTTTTAACCGTTGCCTTTCAAATTAATGCGACCCTTATCAAGTGAGATCGAGGCTTTCATTTTTTGGCCCCAAGGTCGACCGATCAGGGCTGGAAAAGAACTAGCTCCATCCTTTGGATTTATGATCTCAAAATCTACTTTTGTCTTGATGCCTTTTATGGATGTTTCGACTCTTCTCCATACTCCAATCGGTTCGATCAATACTTGATCAGCGAGCTTCAAATAAATGCTTGATTCCTGCAGTTGCGATCAACCTAATTGATCCCAAGTATCACGAGTCATGATGTTAACTTGCTAACCAAAATCGAGCACGACTTGTCAGACATGATATCCGTGTATCTCGAGGTCGACAAGAGGGTCGGCATTGTTTTTATATTTTTTATTTAGTCGAAAAATGTTTTTAGCTTGTCTTTGCGCAACAGATTTATTCTTGATATTATGCAACAAGCCAATTAGTTTTCGAGTAGCTTCTTCTTTAGTGATTAAATTAAACAATTCATCAAGTACTCCATGTCGACTTTCTTTGTGATATTCTTGTGTTGCCAATTCAGAAAATATGTTGAATGCATTTTTAAACAAATATTTTTGTTTAGTAGGATTTGGATAATCCTCTTTACTTATTACTTTTATTATTTGAGTATTGTCTTGACCAATGCGAGTACCTTGTCTAGTTACAATTTGCAAATTCTCAGTTCTAATCACATCACATTTTGGAACACACGACAAGACATTAACATTCTTTTTATTCATTATTTTCTCAATCATAGTAGGGCAATCCTCCAAAAAGTGATTGCCTACTCCACATTTAGTACAAAATTTTAGATTCGTTGGATCTTTATATGGGCATTCAGCATGACGGTGGTCTTCACTGAGACAAGTATAACATTGTCTAGGTCATCGAGGTCGGACATCTCGTCCGCCATAGCCACGACCTCCGCCTTGGTATCCTCCGTGTCGATTGTAGTTATTATTCCGCTGATCATTTCTTCTTTTGCCATACCTTGGATATATGTCATGTCTATCATTCCGTTCATAACGATCATTTCTTTCATTCCTGTCGTTTCGATTGTATATGTTGTTTCTTTCATTTCTGTCATTTCGCTACTCGACATAATTTGTCTGGTAAACCGCATGATAGTTCTGCTTGTTCTTAATATTCATATGGAATTCTGCTATAGAATGAGTATTGAATTCACATATCTGACACCATTTGGCATGCTTATTCTTCATATTATATGGGCAATCATTTGTTGTATGTAAGTCATAATCTTGACAGATATCACAGAAACATCTTGTTTGAACAAGTCGGCATCTTGTCGTCAATCCTCCATACGACAATTGTCTTTTGTATGTCCTGAAGTAGAACATTTTGTACACCATACTTCCGCTCCTTTCAGACTTATATCTCAGATAGATTGTTGCATACTATCTAGTCGCTCTTCAATGTGTCTATCGGTAGGTACCAAAGGATATTCATCATCCATTTCGATTTCCAGGGCCTTTGTCAAGGCGTCTTCGAATGAATTAACGTTCTGCTAGCAGACATGCACTTTGATTTTTTGTATAAGTCCAGCAACAAACCATTTGATTAAGAGTTTTTCTTCAATGTCGTAATCAATCTGTCACAAGATATATTTAAATATATTGTCATATTCTTTGCCAATCTCTATCAGTATTTGGATTGTTGTCTTTAATTTCTCGGCAGCCAAGTATTTTGCATCTGAGGTTTTGAAGAAACATAGGAAGGTTTTCTTGATTTCTACCTTCGTCGCATTTGGTGTTTTATAGATGTAGCCCATGTACCATGTGAGTGCTCTTTTTCACAAAGAGCCTGCAAACTGATCCATCTGACATTCTTCACTAGTAATTAAATTGGTTTCCCATGTTGATTCGCACACGAACCAATGTCTTCGAGGATCTTCATCACCCTCGTAAAACGGAAGGTGAGCTATCGACGTATGCGACATTTTTTCTACTTCGACAAATAAATCAACTGGTGGGGTCAGTGGATTATTACCAGAGATAGAATTTGGTGTTGAGTTAACTTCGGCGGGTACTATTGCCAACTGATTATTGATAACAGGTTATTTACCTTCACTGCCTGGGTCTAGAACTTTTGTCGGTTCATTGGGTGTCAAAAATTTTCTTTCTTCTACTGCTCCTGTCGAAATCCAAGAAAATTTTTACGCAATCGAGATTTCACTTATCTTTGGCGGTTCCAATGAACTCAACGATTCACTCAATGCTGGTAGTGGCAGGGGGGTGCTTCTACATGTTCTGAATAGAGTAGATGGAAACTTCTATTGGAAAACTTGGGTTGAAAAGTCACCTAGTTTCCTTCTTTTGGTCTATGAATCAACATTCTGTCGACTTCATCACCTTTGTTACTTCGTCGACTCCAAATTCCTGAATGGCCAGCGTGGAGTCCCATATCTTCTTCGAAAATTTCTTGCACTCGAACGCTTTGAGTAAGATGCAACGGAGAAGGGGGATTTATTACCTCAGCTATATTAACTTGGAGAGCACTACCTCGCTCTATCCACAAGTCTTCTTCCATCGGTGATAGATCTTCATCAATGCCCCGATCCTCATGGGCTCAACTCGACTCTGTAATATTTCCTTCTGCATCTGTCACGATACCTGGTCCTCGTTTCTTCTGAAGCACACTGGCTTGCTCCTTCAGTTATTCTCGTCTTTTTCTTCTCTTCTCCTGCTCAATCTTCTGGATGTCCGGAGTGATTTTATGACTCATTTCTCTATCTTTGTTGAGTCTGTCGGATCTCTCACCACTGGTCATGTCATCTTTTCTTATCTCGATCTTTGTCATGCATCTACTCCATCAGAACATGTTTTTTCACCCCCCCAATGTCGGCTTGAAGTTCTCTAGTTAACTGGGGAAGTGCGGGACTTCATTTTCTCAGAAAATACTCCCACCCGCGCTCTTGTATGAATTTATTCCACTGACATTCTTTTTCCTCCCAATTTGAGTTTGGAAGTGGCGAGAGCAACAATGGTCGCGTCTCGACAATGTGCGCAACACCTTTGTTGATCAAGAATTTGAACAAAATAGTCGGCAAGGAACATAGGAATTTCGGTGAGTTCGGTGAAAAATCTTCTCCTCACGTCATCAACAGACACTTGTTCTTCAACTGCGCATTCTTCACAGAACTTGTCGAAAATATTCTCGCACCATTCGGACAGATTTGTATGGCCTCCGTTAATCAGCTTTGTGATCAATTCACGCTCCTTTTCATCTGCTTCTCTTCTCATCCAGGAGCTTCTTTAGCGCGAGCAGCATGGATTCCATGAACTTCTCATGAGTCTCAGAAAAGAATTTCTCCCTTTCTTGAGCAATCGTCAGCTTATTCCTTCACGCATAATTTTGTAGGTAGTTAGCGATCTTTATCTCCCACCATTCTTTAATCTCTTGCTCTGATATCATTGATCATGCTTGCTATCACTTTTTGCATGCGTCACCGGAAACGGAACCAATGTTGTAGTCGAGGGGGTTGCATTGTTACTAGTGATACATATTATATTATAAGCAAACTGACACACGATGCAGATACAAGAGACAAGAATATGGAGAGAACACAAGCCTTGTATTACTCAGCAAGATGCAGAATAGTACATAAGAACATATTTAAGTTAACCCAATACATCGGCTCACCAACCTATATATATATTTTACATACAGTTATATAACCGCTTGTCAGTTTAACCGACCGACCCGACCTATACTGGTCGACACAACTGTCGACATGTTTTACAACTGGTCGGGCGGAGGACCTAGTCTACAAGCCGACTTAGGCTCCTCCAACAACTCTTTTGTTGGTGATAATTCTAAATGTGATGATATTGAAATTCTACTTACAGAATATGAAAAGGAAGATTTGTTGAAAGTCAATAATGCATTTGCATGTACCCTATTGGATATCGATCTCAAATTCAATCTGAGGCTTAAGAAGAAGATTTTGGGGTCATTTGAAAAATGCAAAAAGGAGACAAAGGCATTGCTCATGAGATTGAAACTCAAGAACAAGGATTTACAAGATGAGCTAGAAGATCAAAATAATGAAGTTAGAAGATTGAAGACTGAATTAACAAAAGAACAAGAAGAGACTGGAAAAGACCCTAAAGAGCTTGAAAAAACAAGAAGGGATAATATTAATTTGAAGACTCAGTTGGAGGAAACCAAAAGAATAGAAGAAATCATGAAGTTTCAGCTGGAAGAAAAAGAGAAGACAAACCAGAAGCTTTAGATGGAAGTTGTTGATCTCATAAAGAAGATTGAAAATTCAAATGCTCATGTGAAGTTCAAAAACAGTTCAGTTATCTTGGATGAAATACTGAATTTTCAAAGGTATCCATTTCACACATCTAGTCTTGGGTACAAGAAGAAAGAAGAAAAATAAGAAGGTGGCACTTGGTCCCCCAAGACTCCTGAAGTAGGATCCACATTCGTCAAAGGTTAAAGCAAAGTTGTACCTGCACAACATAAAGAAGATTTCAAAATATCAGGAATGCATCAAGAAGTTGGCGCCACTTCTCAAAGCAAATTCTTCAGAAGTGAGACAACTCCAAGATGGAATCAAGCACTCAGGTATGATAGTAGCTTTAATGGTTATTGCTATTCTTGTAATGGTTTTGGTCACAAGGCTATGTAATGTACGTTCCATGGAAGAAGAAGTGCTGGAAGTCGAAGTGACACAATTAGATTTTGGACATGTGACCGAATTGGACATGTTGCTACAAACTGTCACACTTTGAGATGCTTCACATATGGTGGTGTTGGTCATAAAGCCCAAGCATGTGCAAGTCTAAGAAGACAATCCATGAGAATTTTTTCATATCCATCAGCAAGGATAGTAGATGAATCTTGGAAGAGGAATAATGCAAACAAATTTGAAGATGCTGTGAATATTTAATTAATGTTATTATTTATATGTTAAATAGATTATTAGGTTAATAAGCGAAAGGGTGTAACCCTTCGCTATTCTTGCTCAAGCCCTATAAAGGCGAGCTTATTGTATCTTTTATCCTATCATCAAATATATTATTCTTATTTATTATTCAATATGAGAGTCGGATTCGACTATTAACTTAGTGAACGGATACGTTCACTGCATTTGGTATCAAAGCGGATTCGCTCCTTCGGCCTGAGCTCGGATTCGGCTCATCCACTCTTCCCTCCAACAAGTCGGCATTCAACTCTCTTCATAGTCTGCGTTCAGCGTTCAGCTCTTCATTCAACGTTCAGCTCTCCACCATTCTGCTGCTTCATCATCAACTCTTCTCTCGTTTCCCATCTCTGTCACCTCCCATCCACGCTGCCATCACACGGTCCCCACACTCACACCTCGTACTCCCTCCCCTCACAAATCCTCGGCCACGCCCCCCTCCCATATCCTCCTCTCTCCCGCGCGCTGCCACTTCCCGTGCCCCATTCCCCTCCACCACTACCAAGCCCACCATCCTCCCGGCTGCTCCCAATGCCCCACGTCTCTCTATCAGTTGCTTGCCGCGCAGCACCCTCTCCATCCCTCCTTTCTGCTCCAACGCCCCACGTCTCTCTATCCGCTGCTCCCCACGTAGCGCCCCCTCTTCCTCCAACCATTGCTCCCCACACAGCGCCCTCTCCTCCCCACGCCCCACCCTCCGCTTGCGCCATACGTCCTCCCTCCTCCTTCAGGCTACGTTCCTCTCCCTCGGCCGTCACCATCCCCAACACCAGCTCCGCCCAACACCGTCACTCCTGTCCCTTCGTCCATCTCCAACGACCTGCACACAATTAAACAAAAAAAATATAATATAATAATATATTTTTTTATATTATTATTATAACTATATTTTAAAAAAAAAAATCTAAAGGCCCTACCAATTCAAAATAATAATAGTTATTACTACTATTATTATTAAATCTTAAGGTAACTTTTCACCCATAAAAATAAAAAAATCGGGTCCAATTATTCACCACCACACTTAAGAAGCATGATGACAGAGTTAAAAGCCCAAATCGAGAAAATAGAGAAGGATGTCCAAACTTTCAAGGAAATAATCACCAAGAGCCAGGAGGCACTTAAAAAAGAAATTAAAGAGGAAGTCATTCAAGTAATGGAGCAGAAAATGGACGACAAGTTCGACATTATAAGCAAGGAACAAAAAATGTTAGACCAAAAAATGACGCAGAACCATAATACATTAATGGAAATGTTACAAAGATTAATGCAAAAAAAAGATCAAGTCGGCAGTCCAGACATGCTAGATGCCTCATTTCATATTTTCACACAAGAAGCACTTGCCAAGAATCAAGAAGAATTGCAAAAAGAAATAAAGATTAACAATGCGACGCTTAAGCAAGAGATAGCAACAAAAGTACTGCCAGATATGGAAGCACGATTAAACAGCCAAATAGAAGCTATCAATAAGATAGTAGAGAAAAAAAAGGATAAAAATCACCGCCAACAACGAAGTAGTTCAAACATGTCACTTACGTCATCCAGTAGTTCTGATCCACCATCAAACCATAAAGCAAAAGGGAATCAATATCACCCTTACATAGTGTACCCACCTAAGGCAAAAATAGAGTTGTGGAAATACAATGGAAGTGAAGACCAATGCGTTGCTTGGCTAAACAAAGCAGAAGAATACTTCGACATTTACAATATTCAATCTGATGAGGAGAAGGTGAAATATGCGTCAATGCATATGGAAGGGTACGCCTATAATTGGTGCTTATGGTGGAAGAGAGACAATTTTTCCTACACCTGGAACTTGTTCAAAAATGATTTTTTTAATAGGTTTCAAGGTATCAAAGAAGATGAATTTTTCAGTAAACTTACCAGATTACAACAAGTTGGAAGCGTTGAGGAATTCACACATCAGTGGGAATCCTTATTGACACGAGTATTTGGGTTGTCTGACAAACAAAGACTCGAAACCTATTTAGGAGGTCTAAAACCGTACCTCCAAAAAGAGTTAAAGTTACATGACATACCTAACGTAGAGGTAGCAAGACATAAAGCAAAAGCCGCAGAATGCAAATTGGAAGGAATAAAAACAAGAGGTGATAACCATTATCGACAAGAAAAAGAGACACAATGTAGGTACTGTGCAGATACTTGGTCACCCGGCCATCAATGCCACAAACCTCAATCATATGCCTATGAAATGGAAAATAGATCAAAGTCACCTAACAGTTACTCTGATAATAGAAAAAAGAAGAAAAACATATGTCGTCGTTGCGGTGATGATTGGGTCCCAAGCCATAAATGTAGGAAAAATCAGACAATACAGTGCAAAATCATCAATGGAAAGGAAGTGCAAGTCTCTACACAAGAAATCATGTCCGATTCTAATACCGACACTGAATCTGAATGAAGGACAACATTAGGAAAATACTCAAGCTTTGAGGACAAAGCTTTCCAAAAGGGGAAGGCAATGCTGTGAATATTTAATTAATGTTATTATTTATATATTAAATAGATTATTAGGTTAATAAGCGAAAGGGTGTAACCCTTCGCTATTCTTGCTCAAGCCCTATAAAGGCGAGCTTATTGTATCTTTTATCCTATCATCAAATATATTATTCTTATTTATTATTCAATATGAGAGTCGGATTCGACTATTAACTTAGTGAACGGATACGTTCACTGCAGAAGACCATAGGACAAATGATCACGCCCAAGTAAATTCTCAGGTATGGGTGAAAAATAATATTTTTTTAAATGTAAATGAATTTGATTCGTGCACAAAAAATGGCTGCCATATGGCAAGCCATGCTTGAGTTCTTTTCAAGAGCCTAAGCATTTCTTGAGTCCATGGAATTGGCGGATGGACTCAAGGGTAAATAATTGCTACTCCAAGCATAGAGACAGGTCCAAGGATTGTGGCATAATGATAGGGGGAGCAGGAGTATAAATTTCATGAAGTAAGAAGGTAGCTATAGGTGTCCTGTGAAGTTCAGAATTCAGTGGTTCAAAGGAAACAGGCGTAACCACGAAACTCAAGTCAGATCGAAGAAGAAGGAATTCTGAGGAGTGTTGCAGCAGTATTTCAGAAGATCAATTCAGACATCAAAATTATTCCTTGGGTTCGTGTGAGATAGTGACATAAGCAAGTCAAAAGTTCGGTTAAAGTTGTGGACAAGTTTGAATTGATGACAAGATCAGCAGTTGATAAATAAAAAATTGCATAACAACAACTTGGCAAGGAGTGACTGAGGTGAGCTCGGAATATTTAAAATCAAACTACATAAAAAATGGAAAACAGAAGTGACCGTGAAGACAGTTCCAGGCATGAATTTGGACTATAGTGGACATAAAGTTATTTGAAAGGAATAATCTCTAAATTCGAGTAGTTGAAGATGTCATCTTGTGATAAAGATGTTTTAAAGGAGTTGATCTTTGAGCACTCTTTTTCATCCAAAGGACAGAAGTAAATCAAGCCATGTTTTGATGACTGAAATCAGCAGCATATGAGAGGCCTCACGATCATTACCACAGGGGTTGATCAAATTGTCTTGAAAATTGACAATGAAAACCTTGGTTTGAGAAGTAATAACAAGTTGTAATTTTGGCACTAAAGACAATTTTTTTAATAGACTTGTAAGGAGATTATGATTCAGATTTTGTGAAGAGTAGAACTTTTGGATCTTGGTTACAATGACATGTTAACAGGGGGAGTAGGGTGAGAAAATGAAGTGAAGCAATATCTTGATTATCTTTATGCTTACCTTTTATGAATTTACTATTTTATTGATTCATGCATCCCAAAGACTAAACAAAAATGTCAAGCCACACTCTATGTCCACAGTAAGAAGAAGCAAAGAGAAAACAGAGCAGCCAATGAAGGAGTATATTTGAAAGGAGGAACAAGCACTTCAGTAAGAAAGAGATTAGATCAGCAAATCAAGAAGTCTACATGAGAGGGGGAGCTTGAAATGTTTAAAATAGCTACAGGAGCAAACTTTAAGGAGTGCAGCAGTTTGAATAGTGATTTGTGACAATCATGACATGATAAGGATATTGACAGCCCAAGAGGGGCTAGAAGTAAGGGGGAGCAGATATATGAAAACCAAGAAGTCTATATGTAAGTGATAGCAAACATTTTGATATCAAAGATATATTTTTTGGGGGCATTGTGAAGCTTTTGATGGCTAGGTAATTGGCCCTTTGTCATTAATGTCAAAGGGGGAGAGAAATTTTGAGGAGGTTTCCATCAATGACAAAGGGGGATATTGATGAGTAGATTTTCATTGATGACAACACATTAATGATAAAGCTTGAAGTGATGACATGGAAAGCAAGCAAGCAAGCATGACATGGAAAAAGACAAATGACATGGAGGACAAATATTTGACGAAGGACAATGAAGGACAAGGCAATCACATGAAGACATGGCAATGGACAAAGATTTGGAAAAGCACAATGACATGGCAAAGGACAAAGACATGGCAAAGGAAAAAGACTTGATGATGACATGGAAAGCAAGCTTGATAAGGATGATGACATAGCAAGCAAAGGACAATGACATGGCAAACTTGACAAAGAGTGATGACATGGAAAAGGTTGATGACAAGGCAATGGAAGGACACCTTACAGGCATATGGAGAGTGCCTTGGCGGGAATTTGGAGGATACCTTGCGGACATATGGAAAGGCACTTGCGGACATCCAAAAGACACCTGCGAGCATATGGAAAAGGCCCCCTACGGGCATTTTATTGAGGCCTTGGAGATAATTTGAAAGACCTGTGCAGGCATTTCTATTTAGCCCATGCGGGCATCTTCAAAGGAGCTTGCAGGAATCTCCAAAAGAGCCTTGCAGGCATTATTAAGGGGCTGTGTGGACATCCTAAGAAGTATATGCGAGCATCCCTAAGCAGCCTTTGAGAGCATTTCAAAGGTCATATGCCGGCATTTCTAAAGTGTATTGCAGGCATCCTTAGCAAGGCATGTGGGCATCACTTAGAATCTCTTGCGAGCATCATAGCAAAGTATTCGTGGGCATTTCAAAGAATCCCTAAGGGCTTGTGCGGACATCTAAAGAACATGTGGGGGCATCACTTAAGGGTCCTTGCAGACATCACAAGTTGGCATTTATAAGGCCCTTTGCAGGAATTTCTGAAGGGATGTGCGGGAATCATAGTTAGTATTTCAAAGAAACCCTCGGGCATGATTCAAGGACCCTTGCGGACACAGTAGGATTTCAATTAACACTCTAGGGGTGTGTTAATTTATGCTATAACACCTACAATGTGGCATGTTATGGGTGAATCCATGAAGATGGGTAACACTTTTTGGCCAAAAGTGACGATGAAAATTCAATTTTTTACTCATTTCTTAAATCGAAGGCCTCAAAACTCATATTTGCCTTGTGAATTCCGACATGCAACAAAAACACAGATTGTAGAGAATTATGTTATCTTTCTACCTATATTTTTTTTAAATAATAATATTATTTAATATGCCAAAATTGAATTTAATGATAGGTTTGTTATTGTAAATTTCATGAAAAGTTAACAAGTGGCTTGTGTGCGCGTAAAATAATTTAGTGCTAAATGCATAATTTTCAAATAATAATAATAATATGAACATAATCTATACAAAATGCACTGGGGCACACATTTTTTTTTAATTTATGTTGGAAAATTATATTTTTGATTAATTTTTGAAATTGACAATTGAAAATTTTAATCGCATTTCGTACACGTGTGCGCATGTAAAAAAAATTTTAACTGGTTACAAAAATAAAATAAATAAAAAAAAATACCCTTTTGAAGAGCATGCATTGATGTGATGAGTATATATTTTTTGAATTGTTTTGGTTGTGTACTTTTTATGTTATTGATTTTTCTTTGTGTTGATTCAAAGTTTTGGACATGGTTTTGTAAGTGTAAGTTCGAAAAGAAAAAAAATATCATATCAAATTATAAACTCATAAATTATATGTCAATGGATAGAAGATTCATTGACGAATCCATCGGTATGAAGTCTGCCACCTAAGGTGCATCCTAGGACAAGGATAAGGCCTGGAAAAGAGGTTAGTAAAATTAAATCTGCAGAAAATGGGGCTAAAATTTTAAAGCCCTCGATCGAGCTAATAAGATCAATCGAAGGTTTTAAATCCCTCGATCGAGGTTTTGTGCATAGTTTTTAAATATCTCAATCGAGGGTTTCACCGTGGTTAACCCAGAAGCTCAATCAAGCGATCAAGCTTCTAAATACTTTAATTTAAAAAAATAAAATCAAGGGCCCATATTCGTGTGTGCACACTAGTACGAACACTCAAAAAGAATTTAATCATTTTTTTTAAAAGATGATATCGTTTATGGTCCATTGAGATTTTTGAATTCAATGAAAGGCAAACATAAAATTATATGATAATAAAAATTAAATAAAATATAATTTCAAAAAAGGATGATACATGTGAATAATAATAAATACCTTGAAGAAGAATCAAGTAAATGCATTACACCGCTAATTCCTCTATATATATGTTTGTTGATATGGGTAGTAGAGTAATTGGAGTCATAGATTTGATCAATCATATCTGTAATTTCAATTACTCTGCACCCATTCTTCAAACGAATAGGAACCTTCTCATCTCTAAATACTAATTACACATCAATTATATCTATAACACATTTATCAAATTTGTAACTTGTCTTTATTAGTACTTGACTAAATTTGTATGCAACAAACGCAATGAAATAAGTCGTGATTTGTTGATTTTTTATAGTTATAATGATTGGAAATGCTCGATTGAGCTTTGAAATGCAGTGGCTCGATCGAGCAATGATCTCTTGATCAAGCAATGGTCTCTCGATCAAGCTATTAAAAAACGCTCGATCCAAGGTTAGTAAAACCCTCAATCAAGTTATAAAGCTTGATCGAGGGTTTTATTAACAATCGATCGAGCGTTTTTAAATAGCTCGATTGAGCGCTTTTTTAAGCCCTTGATCGATCCTTTTAAAGCTCGATCGAGAGCTTAAAAAAATCTCCATTGAGCTATGTTTTTAACATAATCACGCCCTCTGCTTGCCAAAAAGTGTAACCCATCTTCATGGAAACACCCATACACGTATTTGTTTTCTAACATGGCACCTACCATGTGGAAAATCAAGAATGCTCTCATTAATGTTAGTTAAGTGACAACAAACCAACATTTATGTTGAACCCTCAATGTGTCTTAAATGATGTTTGAAACCACAAAGAACATTGAAGTAACATATAAAAAAATACAATGCATATTTTGACATTTGAAACCAAAAGGACATCAAAGTAATGTCAAAAAAACCTATGTTTATGTTTTTCCAACAAGGAAAATAGTAAAACTATCTCTTATGAGATTTGTTTGATAACAAATCATGGGTGACTATAATTTGTCACTCTCCATTACACTCTTTCCCTTGGTGTTAATTTTGTGATCTCGAGGAATCAATCAGATACCTTGAATCAATTTATGACAAATTGTTATGAGGATAAGGAAAGAGGTTAAACTACTATTAGCAATGTGGAAATCAAAAAGCAAAAGCAATTGATTTTGGAGAACAGTTTGGAAAAGGAATATGCATGGAATATGAGTGAGGAAGTAATATATCTTAAGACTAAATTGAACTATTGCAAACATTATATGGATTTAAAATTTGTCACACATGTGCATGACCACAAGCAAAGTGCCTCCCACTCATGGGTCTAAGTTCTACGAGGTGAATTTTCTAAGTTCCACTCTATAGAAAGGATGCACATTATGCATGCCAAGTACCTTGGATCCATTGTTCAGACAACTTCGAGGATGATTGTAGGACCCCCTAGGGGTATCTATTTTGTCTAGTTGTTGTACTTATAATACATCTTAGTTTGTGAAGCAACACTATTATATGGAATATAGGTGAAATGTACAAAAGAGGATCTCCAAATTTAGCTAAAATAAATTCTCATGGGATTGTTTGTTTAGCATGCATGGTTTTGGATAACATGGAAACTAGAACTCTATGAAATTGGGTGCAATTTGTGGTTGAAGTTCAAGACCCCAAACGTCAGATCCATACATAACTATTGTAGTTTTTCCTTAGTGCCTTGGAACTAGAACGATGAACAATGCCTTTCAAAAGTATTGAATGTTGCATATCCCTTGGAAATCCTCACTTCTACCACAAGAGACATGTTCATGGGAATGCTCGTGAAAGGCACACCAAGGTATGTGTAAAAGAAGTGCACCTCAACCAAGCTCTCTTTGTATGTGAGGTCCATTGCTAGTACTTCTTTGGACACACTAATGACCATTGCCTTTGTTTTGAGTAGATTCACCTATAAGTTGTCTTACAACGTTGCACCAATATGTACCATGGTTATATTGCCATGTACAAAAAAATATCACTATGATTACATTGACTGCATCTACCAAATTTCTAGCTATAGAAGAAATACAAACATTTTTCTTTATAGATTTGTATACATTTTGTTTTCTAGATCATTAGTTGACCGCCTCTACGTTGCTTCTCTAGTCAAGCGGGGACACCTTGGCATTGGTTGTAAGATTGAATTGATAACAGCTAAATCATATTTCCATAAGTAGTTGAAGAATCTCCACCACATTTTTTTCTAGTAATTTCAATAAATTCATTTTTCTATATCACATTTTTTTTGGTGAATTTTGTGGGTTGATTTCTATCTATTTTATTTTCCATTGGTTGAATAAACATACCAATGGTTGTAGAAGTGGATTGATGACAAATGCACCTAGATTAGATCAAATCCCAGGCACAAACCTTGAGGAAATGTGCACTTACCATGTTTGCTCTTAATAGATCTTGAGTTATGATGGATCTATTTATTTTTATTTCTACTGTAATGGAGTAAACATGTATGTATTATTTTAAATTTTAAATTATTATTATTTTGTATTAATTATTATTTTTGGTTACGTTACTTAATGTTACAGCATGTCCTTCATGCTGGTTGTAGAGCACCTTGCTACTCTAGGTGCAATGACAACCAAATAATATGAAAATTTTTCCCACTTTCACATTTTAAGTTAATAGGTTCAATTCCCTTTCTTTGTTTTGGTTTTTCAAAATTTGTATGACAAATGAGTAAGCCATCTCCATCTGTTTTGTTTTTTTTCAAATTTTTACATATGCAAGGTTAAAAGAGAGAGAATGTTCCTTCTTTCATATTTCCTTAGATTTGGTTATAAAAACGGGTAGAATCTTAGTTCCACTCTATTTACTGCGGAACTATGCCATGGAACTGTGTCTCTAAGAGTTTAGGCCCATTTTAAGATGACCCAGATCGTTGAAATTCCAAAAAAATAACGAGAAAGTGTCGAACTGTGCCTCCTCGAAAAATTTTCCATCCCGAGCAAGGGGCGATTTGAGTGCGAATTATCCCACACCAACTGTGAATTGATAAAGAAGTAAGAGTCCCTATCAAATGAGCAGCTATATAAGAGTTAACTAAAACGCTCGGACTAGACTCAGACTAAATTTAACGAGTTTTTATTCCAAAATCACCCGAAAAACAGGGCGTTTTGGTTGTCTTTTATCCTATCGGATCAAATGGTCGTGAGTGTGAATTGATGAAAAGGAAGTAAGCGTGAATTGTCAAACAAAATCATATCGGAGGAAAGGAAAACCAGATCATATTTGCACTGATTGAGGAATTTGCAAGGAAAACCAAATCATATTTGCACGGATTGATGAATTTTCCCACTTCCCGCAGAATTTCCTCCTCTTTCATAGCTTTTGTTGCCCCACTGAAATCGAGTAGTCAATATCTTGCTGTGAAGATGAATCCAATTTTGTTGACCGACTGAAATCGAGTCAATACCTTGCCTTGTATCCCACTTTTAATTTCTCTGTCTCCGAATGTTCCGCCACTTTCTTAGTCTCAAATCATTTTCTCCTACAAATTTTTTGCCAATATATGAATCCAATTTCGGATGGTTTATCCAACTTTTTGCGGATCATTTTCTACTGCGAAAATTTGTAGCCTATGAATGCAATTTCGGTGGCTTTATCCAACTATTTTCGGCGCAATTTCGGTGTCTCCGAATTTGTCGTCACCTCTGTTGCCCCGCCTTTTTCACGCGATTTTCTCGTTGTCCGATTTTTCTCAACTCATGAGAAAGTGCTGTAATTATAAATATATGTAATTAAGACCACAACTCTCAGCCTTACGCTTTGAAGGACGAGAAATGGAACCTAAATGCATTGTTCTTCTCATAATGTTTGTGTGCTTTGTCTTCATGGCTGTTGCAACGTCTCTTAATTACTCAGCTGATCCTCATGATCATCCATATCTGCATGCCCAGATGGGTGGATTATCTTCTGTTCAACGTCCCTCGTATGATTCTGTTGCGACTGGACGCAATATGCTGCTGCAGCTGGAGGAAGCTGATGGAGATAAAAGGGATGTGGAGGCGCTTTTGAGCTTCAAAAATGCCATCAGGTCCGATCCATATGGACTGCTCTCCGACTGGAGGGCTGACAACTCAGATAACGTGTGCCGGTGGAACGGTATTTCCTGCAGAAATCACACCAAAAGAGTGGTTGCCATCAAACTCCCTGGACCAGCATTGCAAGGTACTATTTCGCCATCAGTTGGCAACCTTTCACTTTTGCGCACTTTGGACCTTTCTGCTAATTTGTTGACAGGAAGAATTCCAGCAGAAATCGGTGGCCTGGTCAAGTTGGAACAGCTCTTATTGTCTGGCTCCTTGTGTCGCTCCTTGTCTGGCACTGGTCTGACTGGAAGTATTCCAATTTCTCTCGGCAAGTGCAGTTCGCTCCTAGAGTTGGATATTAGTAACAATAATTTGACTGGTCCAATCCCAGCAGAAATCGGCCGTCTTGTCAAGTTGGAGCACCTTGTCTTGTTCGGCAATATTCTGAGTGGTCCAATCCCAGCAGGATTGGGTCGTATGGTCAAGTTGGAAGAGCTCGACTTGTTCGGCAATATTCTTAGTGGACAAATTCCTGAAGGCATTACATATTTAAGACAATTGCGCTCCTTGTCTCTCGGGGGAAACAAGCTCACCGGTCATATCCCTCAATCCATTGGAAATTTGAGTCAATTAAAGTATTTTGACTTATCTGAAAACTTATTGAGTGGTCCAATTCCTTTAGTTTTTGATTTCATGAAAAGCCTAGTTGAAGTTTATTTTTCCCAAAATTCATTAAATGGTCATATTCCTCCCAGTGTTGGTAATTTGAGTCAATTGTCGAAATTCGATTTATTTTCAAACTCAATCAGTGGTCCAATTCCTTCCGTCTTGGGTATCATGAAAAGCCTAGTTTATGTTGATTTTTCCCATAACTCATTGAGTGGTTATATCCCTCCTACCATTAGTAATTTGAGTCGATTGACAAATTTTGACTTATCTTCGAATTCATTGAGTGGTCTAATTCCTTCTGTTTTTGGTTTCATGAAAAGCTTAGTTTATGTTGATTTTTCTGAAAATTTAATAAGTGGTCATATCCCTCCCACGATTATCAATTTGACTCAATTGATGAATTTTGATTTATCTTCGAATTTATTGAGTAGTCCAATTCCTTCAGTTTTGGGTTTCATGAAAAGCCTAGTCGGTATTGATTTTTCCCAAAACTTATTAAGTGGTCATATCCCTCCCACTATCAGTAATTGTACAATGTTACAATATTTATACTTACAAGACAATAATGTTAAAGGGAGTATCCCTGAAACCATTATAAAATTGAGTACACTTGAAGAACTTGACTTATCGACCAACAATTTGATGGGATATATTCCACATAGTATAGGTCAGCTAAAATCTCTTAAGACATTATTCTTGTACAATAATTATTTTGTTGGAAGGATTCCTATTAGTATTAGTGGTTTGGTTTCACTTGAATTTTTAGATTTATCAAAAAACCACTTAGAAGGACCCATCCCTGAGGCCATTGGCAATTGTACTTCTTTGAATTATTTCTCTGCTCACGCAAATAACTTCTTTGGGACTCTACCGACATCCTTGGCCAATTGTTCAAGCATGGAACTTTTGGATTTACGAAAAAATGGGTTGACAGGTGAACTTCCTCAATACTTGGCATTTTTTCATGATTTGAAGATTTTAAGCTTTGCTTATAATAATATCTCAGGTGAAATTCCTCAATGGGTAACAAATCTCACCAAGTTGCATGTGTTGGATTTATCCAACAATAGGTTCTATGGAAAAATACCATTACATCTTGAAAGGCTTCAAGGATTTGTAAATGCTACTACATCAATGGATTATGATATTCATCAAGAGCTAATGATTAACATGAAAGGAAGTGAGTATACTCTTTCATATGTGTTACCCAAAAACACAATATTTGATTTGTCTGGTAATAAGCTTATGGGGGGAATACCTGCAAGCATAGGAACTCTTAGTAGCTTGCGATTGTTGAATTTATCTGGAAATCAATTGCAAGGGCCAATCCCTGCATCTCTTGGTAACCTATCTTCTTTGGAGCAGTTGGACTTGGCAAGAAATCAATTGAGTGGGCAAATCCCAGAAGAGCTCTCTAAAATATCTGCATTGGAGGTTCTAAATGTTTCATCTAATAACAACCTTTGTGGGCCAATCCCAAGAGGGACACAATTTTCCACTTTTAGTCACATATTCATTTCAAAGGAATAAATGTTTATATGGATGTCCTTTAGATCGATGCAGTGAAAAGGAAAGGCCAATGACAACGGGTGACAATAGAAGAAACACTAGTAATATTAAAGTGGGATGGTTGGGATGGCTTAGTGTCGTGGATGAAAAGATGTCATTGATAGCCTTGGGGATAGGAGTGGGGATTGGATTTTGGGGAGTTGTTGGTGTATTCATATTTTGGGAGAGAGCCACACGTTGGGTGTTGGTTTTGCCACCTAACAAACCACGACTTTTTTATGGAGAATATCGACTCCCTATGTAAACAACCCTAAGAAGATTTAAGTTTGTAATGAATAAAGTAGGCATAGCCTATAAAATGCTAAATAATATTTCTATGATGTTCAAGAGAATGAGAAGGATCAAATAATGACAAATGAAAGCAAAAATATAAAAGTTTGAGTTGGTGCAAAACACCCTAAGAAGATTTAAGTTTGTAATGAATAAAGTAGGCATAGCCTATAAAATTCTAAATAATATCTCTATGATGTTCAAGAGAATGAGAAGGATCAAATAGTGACAAATGAAAGCAAAAATATAAAAGTTTGAGTTGGTGCAAAAAAAAGCATATTAACCTTTATATAAATCTATAATACCTTTCAGCTTATTGTTAAAATGATATATATGAGAATTTACTATTATTATAAAGACTGAATTATATTTGGAAATTTGGAAAATAATATATATATATATATTATATTATATTTTTTAATTTTAAAAATCAAATTTCTATTTTTTCATTAATCATGATAGTTTTTAAGAAAAATAATCTCAACGTACTACACGTAAAGGTAAAGACCTACTGTGATTTTGCAATGTTTTTATAAGGCCAAGGAAAGCAAAACCAGTTCGGGACTCTATAAAGGGTATGTGAATCCTTAATTAAAAACCAATTTGTTCAATAAAACGAAGACATGTAAATAATAAATAGAGATGGGAAGTTGTTTGCTCGCTTTTATACTTCGAATATTGGTGATCCAAAGACGGCATGCACGCAGTAACAGCTTACAGAGTGATGATTTAATAAATTCAAGGCCATGACCAAATATTATATTCAAAAGTTAAATAGTTTCAGATTTGATTAAAGTACAAAAGGAAAGTATATATCCATGTTCAGGGAGCCTCATGTGCTTACCATAAAATTACAATGTTGTAAACTAAACTTACAATGTTGTATAAATAGAAGGAACTAACAATAGACTCCTGTGTCTTCACTGCTCAACCATATCTCCTTGACAACTTCAACGATAACAGTTTTCACATGGTCAACTTGCATTTACAACTACATTTTGCTCAACACTATTCAAAAGACTACACACAAAATTTACTCTCCCAGGAAGGTAAGAGATATGACTTACACATAAAAATATAATGGTCAATTTGTCTGTTGTGACTATCTGATTCAAGAAAACAACTTGTGTAAAACCTTCAGCTTTGCATTGGATAAACCTGAAACTATAAATTTACTTTCTTAGAAACATAAGAGCTGTGACCAGGACAATAAATGCAATTGTCAATCTTCATGGAGTGAAAATATGATTTAGAAAGAGCAATTTGTGTTACAATAGCCTAGGGTTTTCATTGGAGAAATCTAGCCACGACATAAACTACTACATAGTCAAAAAGTGATGCAGGAAAATCATACGTTTCCTGCATGTTCATCACGTGCAGCTCTTGAGTTCTGCAATCTTGGTCTAATACCAAAACATATTCATGCTTGACTTGTTCACAATATTTCATGATCAATTAAATTCAATATATATTTCATGAGCATCCTTCAAATGCAGAACATATTTAAAACATAAAATAGGAGCACTCACTATCTCTCCTCCCACTAAGTATCTCTCCTTTATTCATAAAATTACTATTACTTACGTATGTTTTATAATGACATAAAGTGTATTCTCAACTAGTGGCATACCTTTTCTCACCATCGAATCCAATAAGGACCAATGACTTCTGCAATTGGACCAATGACTTCTGCAATCTTTGATGTGCCAACAAAACTTTTAATACCCATATTTAATACTTGGCATATCTCATGCATAGTTTCTGAACTCTGTTAGTCAACCTCTTATTGTAACTTCATAAAAATTGGTGTTGCTTCTTTAATCCATTATCAATTGGGTGATTTCTATTTGCAGCGTGCCATTCAGAATTCAACGTGATGTCGTAAAGACGATTCACATGGACACGGTTGCCATGCTCTCAATGCAACTACAATTGGAATAAAAAGCCTTTGCAAAAAGACTCTCATTCCTCTGTTATCAATGCCTGGTCATAGTATATAGTAATAATGATAATAATAATAATAAATAATTAATACTAGGTTATATAATTGGAATAAAAAGCCTTTGCAAAAAGACTCTCATTCCTCTGTTATCAATGCCTGGTCATAGTATATAGTAATAATGATAATAATAATAATAAATAATTAATACTAAGTTAAAGAACGTTTCTCATCATACATGACTGTCCACACCATATATAATGGCGACTACCAATTGTAATAATCATCATTCTATTATTTATATATTTTTAGAAGGTGGATTCTCTTCTCGCATAAATCCGGACTCGGATTGTTTCATCTGGTATCAGAGCTTCGTCGTCATCTTCTCGGCGTTCATCTTCTTCCACTCCAACCCACTGCCACCTTTCTGCCAGCTCCTTGCCATCCTCCGCTACTGCACCCATACTCCCTACTCCGTGACCTCCATTCCTGGGCCTGATCCACTGCCATCTTTCTCCTCTGTGCCGCACACCACTGCCCTCTTCTCTCTGTGCTCGCACTGCTCCTCTTCATATTGGCTCTCACATAGACCCCACGCCACATCCCCGCCTCCATCGCTCACACCTCTTCCTGCTCACCACACCCTGCCCTCCCCCACTGCGCCCTCCCTCACCGCCACTACCTCCGCTGCACGCCCTCCCTCACCTGCGTGATACTCCCCGCTCGCATACCTCCTCACTCCACTAGAGCCCAGGCTTCCCTCCACGCGCCCCTCTTCCATCTGTTCTCGACTCTACGCCGTCGCTGCCACTTATTTCCAGCACCCCCGCCACCAGCTCGGCCCACCTCCTCGATCCTTTCCGCCCCCTACTGCTCTCCACGTGAGCCTTCACACAAAACACCAAAACAGAAAACGTTAGAAAAATTATAATTATATATATATATATTATAATAATAGTATTATTATAATAAAATAATTTTATTAAATTAAATTTTAATAATAACAATAATATACATATTATTATTATTATTATTAAATAAATATAATACTTATTATTATATTTAGGCCTTCATAACAAGTTTCCGGCGTGCACCAGATCAATCGCAGAAATAAAAGAAACAAAAGACTAATTGGAAAAACTAGAAAAAGACCAAATCCGAGATTTAAAAATCCTTGAAAATTTAAACTCTAGAATCGACAAACTTGACATAGAGTTTCGAGAAGAAAAAGAAGAGTTTTCGCACAAGGTACAATACGAAGTTGCCGGAGCAGTCTCATGGGAAATGAGGAAGGTACAAGAGGAAATGAAAGCATACTTCGATGAAGGAATAGAAAATATCAAGCAGTTTTTCAAAGATAGAGATGACGCTAATAATGGCGAGTCGTCAAAGGGAGACCACTCATGTCGTGGTACAACCAATACCAATAATCGGCAATCAAATTCCCCCAAAGTAGAGATCCCAGAAGACCATAAAGACTACAATCATCATAAACCATATTGGGCCACAATGCAATCGATGTGGGGATACTCAATGAAACCTAAATTGGAGTTACCTAAGTTCAATGGAGAAACAAAACAAAGTGTGGCATGGATCAACAAAGCAGAAGAATTCTTCTACATTCACAAAATCTTATCAGATGATGAGAAAATTAAATACGCCTCCATGCAGCTCGAAGGTCAAGCATACAATTGGTACATGTGTTGGAAGAAAATGACAAATGTATGTGTCTACAGTTGGGACACATTCAAAAATGATTGTTTTAAAAGATTCGAAGATATGACAGAGAAAGAATTTTTCGCCAAACTAACTAGAGTACAACAAGAAAACAACGTGGAAGAATACACCTATGCATGGGAAGCATTAGCAACGTGCGTATCAGAATTAACAGAGGGTCAATGACTCTAGACATATATCTCTAGTCTTAAACCGTACATAAGAGACGAATTAGAATTACATAACGTGTCCAATTTGGATAAGGCTAGGCGCAAAGCAAAACTTATTGAGGAAAAGTTCAAACAATCAAGACAGGGGAACCTTAACAAGGGATATTTGCGACAGCAAGAGACATAGTGCAGGTATTGCAAATATACATGGTCACCCAGTCATCAGTGTAACATATATTAGTCGTATGGCTATGAAGTTGAAAAAAGCTCAAAAACATCGAGCAGTCGCACCGACAGTGACAGAAAAAACAAGAAGAATACTTGTCGTCGATGTGGAGAAGATTGGTTCCCCGGCCATAAATGCAAAACCAATTACACAGTACATTGCCAAATCATTAATGGGAAGTAAGTACTTGGTATCATTAGAGGCAGATACAGTTGATTCGGATACAGACACAAGCTCATATGAAGCATCAGTTGCGACGATTACGTGTACTCAACAAGTTTGTAAGGAAGAAAGGGTAGAGACACTTGAGAAAGATCACACCCAATAGAAGGAAATCCAATCACTCGCGGGAAAATATATTCCACCTCAGTTGAGAAATCGTGACATCTTTAAAACGGAACAACTCATATTCCGAGTAACAGAATCAAAGAAGTTAGGACCAAAAAGACTACAACTTAATGGGAAAATTAAAGATAGGAATAACGCAATTTTGGTCGATTCTGGAAGTACCCATAATTTGATCGATATCAACAAGGCAAAGGAACTTAATCTTTTTTTGTTTCCCGCAGAAGGGCTTAAAGCCTCAACCATCGATAATCAACACATAGAAGAAGTGTGGAAATGTCATAAGGTGTCGTTGCACATATAAAACTTACACCTACAACTCAATTGTGTTGCTTTACCTCTCAAAGAAGTAAACATGGTATTAGGCGCCGACTGGTTAGCATTGCTAGGGACTTACTCTACCAACCTACAAAAACAATACATGGAATTTGAATGGAAAGGAAATAAGTACCAACTGAATGGACCGAGAATTTATCCACCTAAGCAAAAGAATCACGACACAATAAGGATCTGGACCACGTCAAGATAAAAGAGATCAATACAAGCTCCAAAGCGAAAGGCACTGTTAGTAAATCTAGCTTTGAGGACAAAGCTTTCCTTAAAGGGGAAGGCAATGTAACAAATATAAAGTATAAATATAATAATAACGATAATGATAATAATAAATAATTAGTACTAGATTAAGGGATGTGTCTCCTCATACATGGCTTCCCACACCATATATAATGGCGGATACCAATTGTAATAATTATCATTCAACAATTCATTTATTTATATATTTTTAGAAGATGGATTCTCTTCTCGCATATATCCGGACTCGGATTGTTTCAGCCTATTGCTATATTTCTTCCACGGTCATCACCCAACTAGGAATTCAAGTCATAAATCGAGGAACAGAGCATTTGTTTCACTTACAAAAGTGATTACTCTGGTACACCTTCCATCAATAAGACTGCAAACAAGTTTTTCCCCCTTTTGATCTAGAACAATTATTTCTCAACAGAACTTATCTAAGTCTTTTAAAAGAGTTCTACAAAGTAGGAACTTTTCACAGGCTCTTCCCGACTCAATTGAACTGTAATGTTTACTCATATTTTATCGAGTTCTACTCTAACTAGAATTTTATCGAGTGAGACAAGCTGTGAGGCTTGTCTCCTTAGGATCTTTGCAAACTCAAAGAGCTGCAAATTCTAAGCTCTTATATCAGCCTAATAAACTTTAAAGTTCAGATCTAAGCATTATTTTTTCAAGCTTTTAAAATTTAACAATTTTTTACAACTTAAGAAAAATGAAATGCTTGATAAATAGAGAGATCTAATCTATGCAAGATAAATACTTTGCAAATGAAATAGATCATATTTCTTAAGAGTAATTTTAGATCTACTAAGAGTATGTATATCAGAATTTAAACCAACAATTACTCTTTTCAAAAGTAACCAATAACGAGAGATTAGAAAGAGTAGAAAGAGATAGAGATGGAGAAAACTTTGGCGGAAACCAAAAGCTTTGGAGTTTGACTTTGTGGGGTACCAAGGGACTGCATCTACAAAACAAATATTAGAAGTGGGAAGAAGCAAACAAGATCCTCCCGCTTTCCAACTTAAGATAACCTGCACATCACAGACTTTGCCAACAAATATCAAGTGTGGACATATACTTAAAGGAAATCAATGTTGCATACTCATAAACAAATGAAGCAGACAAACATGATCTCTTAATAAACCTACATCAATAAGCTAAGACAACAAACAAATTGATTAACCTATCTCATAAATCGTTACCAATATTTCCAATTAGTACACCACACTTATGAAAAAACAAAGCTTATGCACAGATTACCTCCATAAGCACAAGATGGTTCATCCACTCATCAAAAGCACACCACAAATATGACCTCCAAAGTCTTCTTTATTCACAATAAAAGATAAACAACAAGTACAATAGGTTTGCTCCAAATCCAACTAAAGGAGAAAAGGAGTGAGCAGCCAACTATATATAGGAAGAGAGGGAGAACTAGGCTAACTAAAGGAGAAAAGGAGTGAGCATCCAAGTATTTATAGGAAGAGAGGGAGAGTTCGGTGCATTAGTGAAGGAGAAATCATGGAGTGAGTGGTGGAGGAGATGGGGGAGAGTAAAGGGCTGCAAACTCCACCTATCATGCTGCAAAACACAGTCCATTGTCAGCCATATGACATCCCAACAATAGGTTTCCAATTCCCCAAATCGTGGGCTCCTCCACTATGGCAAATGCGCCCAAGCTAAAGAAGGAATGTGCCTTCCCTCCCGGGCATGTGATTCCACACTTGTAGCTGCCCATAAACACTTACAAATCAGCCTTTATCACTCCTAAAACATATCTGAAATATTTCGGACCTCAAATCCCAAAAAAAAATGGAAATTGATTTTCTCACTTTTTGACTTTTTTATTTATTTTTTCTCCACTTTTTGACTTTTTTATTTATTTTTTCTCCACTTTTTCACTTTTTTATTTATTTTTTGACATAAGTGAAAAATAAATGACTCAATGACTATAAAAAGTGGGTTTTGGGGTATGGTGGGTGCTCTAAGTTAGAAAACAAGCACCCCCATGGAAAAAGACCCCTAGACAACACTTTCACCAATTACAAAAAATTTAATTAAACCATTAAAAAATGGTTTAATTTTACGAAGAAAAAAAAACACTTTTTTTGCTGGAACTAAAAAAAAACCTAGTGGGACCTAGCACATGCCCATACGATTCAAAATTAATGCCTAGCATGTACATATACATTGACCCATGGACTTTAATAACGCCCTAAGGCCCGTTAACCTCGCCAGGCATTCTAGCTTTGGAGGAGCAGGAGAAAAACTCAAAAATTATGTTATGCAAAAATGCAAGACATAATTAATAAGTGAAAAAACTCCTTGGAATACCCGACTTGGTCAAAAATTCCTAGGGAACCAAGTCCTTTACAAAAAAAAATACCATGCTAGTACATTTTATTACAAACCCCGCAGGGCATGGTCATGTGAAGAAAAAATAAAAAAGGGGCCCTTAAAAAGGTCTGATGGACATCAAATCATCGAAAATGAACATATAACATGTTCAACTTTTCCCGCTCACTTGATAATCCAACCAAGTACAACTTATTTTGAAACATCTGGCTCCAACTACAGGACGCATAGTCGATCGGATTCTCTCAATCATAGAGAGTATGCGAGAATTTTAGAATCTCTAGTTCCTGCATGAAAACTAGAATGCATCAATCCCTCATATTTTTTTCCAAATGAAACATAAGTTGCAACATTATTCAAAATAAAGTTAAAACAAATAAATGAAACTAATATACATCAATAATATACAAAGGGCACAATGTACAAAAAGTGCAAGGCAAAGGTTTAGAAATGGCCCTGCTATCAATCTGCCCCAATGGGCATTAGAAGATCTTCTTTGAAGAACAGCTTAAGATGTTGTCCATTGACTGGTAGGGTCAATCTTTCTCCATCCATAGTGCAAAGGAAGAAGGAATTAACCCCTGCTGGTTCAAATATAATGTATGGTCCCAACCATGAGCTATCAAACTTTCCATGCTTGTCTGGCTTATCTCTTCGCTTATCCCATAAAAGAACCCAATCCCCTGGATGGAAGTCTCTAGGATTAGTAGATCTGTCAAAAGTCCTTTTAACCCTGTCTTGATTTTTGATACTCTGATCTAAGGCCTTTCTTCTGATCTTATCTAATTTCATAATTTGCTCAATTTTGTTCTACATACCATCATCATTTGGATCATAATCATGCAACAAATGATACACTGGCAACTGAATATGAATGGGTACAGAAGCTTCTAAACCATAAACCAACTGAAAAGGAGTTTTCCTAGTGGCACGTTTCTGTGTTATCCTGTCAGCCCATATAGAAAATTTTATCTTAGAATCCTAAGCCTTCTTATTATCCCCAACAGTCATTTTTAATATATTCATTAAGGTCTTGTTGGTTGACTCAGCCAATCCATTTCCTTAGCGATAATAGTTGGATGAGTGGGATAGGATTATACCATACTTGAAACAGAATGAAGAGAAAGCCATGGAACTAAAGCTTGGACCATTATCAGTTGTTATCTTGGATGGTACCCCAAATCTAGTTATGATGTGATTTTCAAGAAAGTCCATAACTACTTTATCTGTTGCAAACTTAGTGGGGATTGCTTCCACCCTTTTAGTGAAGTAATCGGTGGCAGTAAGGATCCAGGTATGACCATTGCTTGAATTTTCCTTAAACTGATCGATAAAATCAAGACCCCATTTGTTGGAAAGAGGCTTGAACAACTACTCGCTCAAGAGGTAAAGTTTCCAACTTCCGTTTCCCACTGAACAACTGGCATTGGGGACAAGATCAGACAAACTTATGCACATCAGCAAACAAAGTGGGCCGATAGTAACCTGATCTAAGAATTTTGTGGGTTGTTGTATATGTTGCATAGTGCCCACCACAAAATCCTGTATGAAACTCAACCATAAGCTTTTTGGAATCTGGTTCATCAACACATCTAAGAATCAAGCCATCAGGATTTCTCCAACCTAATCCATTCTGGGTTATGCAATACTTGGTGGCTTTAAGTCTTAGAGACCTTCTTTTGTGACCAACTAAATGTTCAGGACAAGCGAAATTATTAAGAAGGTAGATGATGTTGGAATACCATTGTGATTTTGACTTAGTCTTTGAAGCTCTTCTGACATGACAAGTGCTGACTCGTTATTCTGACAAATCATTCCTACATCTTTCTCATTGCTTTCTGTCATCATGCGGGCAAGACCTTGACCTTTGATTAACTTGGTAGGTTTAATTTCCAAGTCATACTCTTGGATTTTGGATACCCATTTACCCCTTATACCAAGGAAATCTTGTTGAGCTAATATATCCTTAACAGGTGTGTGAGGAACATAACCAAAAACCCTAGAATACCCAAATATACATTCTGAAATATTTCAAAGATTTAACAACGGCATAAGCTTGCTTCTTCATTATAGTATACTTAATTTCTGAATTTTGTAAATCTCTACTGAAGACAACTATAGGTTATTCTTGGCCTTGATCATTTTTCTGAAGTAAAACTCCAGCAATAGTATGTTCAGAAGCAAAGGAAAATATTTGGAATTCTTTTGAATAATCAGAGTGTATCAACACAGGGGATTTAGATATAACATCTTTGATACCTAAGAAAGCTTCTCTCCCTTGTTTGGTCCATTCAAATTTAGCATCTTTCTTAAGTAAGAGTTGCAAAGGCTTCATTAGTTCAGCTAAATTTGGAATAAATCTTCTAATGAAATTGATTTGGCCATTGAAGTATTGGAGAGATTTGACATTGGTAGGGATGGGAACCTTTTTAATGGCCTCAACTCTTTTAGGATCAACCTTCACACCATCCTTAGTGATAATATGCCACAATAATTTGCCTTCATCAACACATAACACCGACTTAGTTGGATTTAATGATATGTCATATTTTCTGCATCTCTCAAAGATCTTTCTGAGACGACCAACATGATCTGATCTTTCCTTAGAATATACCGTTAGATCATCTTGATATATTTCAATAATTTTACCAATTAACCTATTAAATGAAACATCCATAGCTCGTTGAAAGGTAGCACCAGCATTTAAAAGACCAAAACGCATTCAAAGGTACATGAAGCTACCCCAAGGTGTAGTAAAAGTAGTTTTATGTTGATCCTCTTCGCTTACTAACACCTGGTTATATCCAGAGAAACCATCAAGCATGGACATCATTCCTGATCCAGTTACCTTTTGAAGTAAAGTGTCCATGTTGGGCAAGGGATAATTATCTTTCATGCATGCCAAGTTTAAGTTTCTGAAATCAATACACAATCTAATATCCCCAGTCTTTTTTTTGACAACAACCAAGTTAGAACACCATGTGGAATGTCTTGTTGGAGCAATGATGCTTGCTGCCGACATCCTTTGAAGTTCTTTGTAAACCATGGGGGGCAACTTGGGATTTATTCACCTCATTTTTTGGCGAAAAGGCTTAACATCTGGCTTAAAAGGGATTGTAAGTTGAAAAACATCTTCTCGATATGCTTTAAGTTCATCATAGTTAAAAGCAAATACATCCTGATATTCATGAACCAAATCAATTAAGTATTTTCTCTCTTTTTCAGATGTGCATTTTCCAATTTTTATCATTTTTTGTTTTGTTTCAGTTCCTATGTTTATTTCAATAAACTCCCCTGGTTTTATTGAATTCTTTTTATTTTTATGGCCATCCTGTCTATCAAAAAGTTGCTCTAGTCGAGTGATGATTTGGAGAATTTTGTTCATTGTATGATCCTCTTCTTCCTGATACTCTTTGCCTTCTTCCTGATAAGTGATTTTACAATCTGAAAACTCTTGAAGATTATGAATGAAATTCAGAATTTGCTTGTCATTATCAAAAACTTCCCAATGATTTATGTTGTCTGGAATTAAAGATCTAAAGTTAATTTCAAGTTTCCCATTCCCTTTCAATAATTCCTCAGTTGGTTGAAGTGTGGAAGCTGCTACGCCTAATTGATCTGCCTCACTATTTTCTTCACGTGAAACTGCCATAATATCTAATGCATCAAACAACTCCATGGTGTCCCAAACAACATTCCTATACTTTTTTAACCTTTCACTTTTGCATGCAAAGATGTTTTTAACTTGGGAAACCACTAAGTCGGAATCTCGTTTAATAGACAATATTTTGATCCCCATGTCCTTGGCAATTTCTAATCCTTGCAAAAGTGCTTCATATTCAGCCACATTGTTTGATGCATCAAACTCAAGTCTGAAAGCAAATTTAAAGGTTTGCTTATAGGGAGAAGTTATAACAATTCCAGCTCCTTTTCCACCCCTAGAAAAAGCTCCATCAAAACTCATCCTCCATACTTCATCCAATTTTTCATCTTTAGATGCTTTTTAAAGGGTGCTATGAAATTTGATAAGATGGCATAGTTACCCAAATTGTCTGACTCATGCACAAACTCATTAGCAAGATTTTGTGGGTTTTCAACATGGAATTTCCTAGCCTGTTCATTGTATAAATTAACCATTGAATGTTCTTATGCAGGAATAGTATCATATGACAAATCCATCCTTATGTCACCTCCTAAATATGTAGCCCATTTTCTTGATAAAATCATACCCCAATTATCTGGCACATCAATCACTAACACATCCATAGTCAAATGGAAATTGGGGTATTTGGCCAACCTAACAGGTAGATTTAGGATTACACCAATGGTGTCAACCTCTCTAGAGTCCATGGAACACACATTGTGATAGGTTCTAGTTATTTTTAAGCCCAATTGATCTATAACCCTTTTGATCATAACATTAGAAGAGGCTCCAGAATCCAACATGCAATTATGCAAAAGCATATCATTGACTAAAAAGGAGATGTAGAAATGAGGGTGATCTTCTTTCTTAGGATCCAAACTATGCAGAATCACAGGATCATCTCCATGATTGACTATCTTTTGAAGCTAAGGTTCTTCTCTTGTTTTGCTAGGGGATAGTTTCGTTGATTCAATTGTAGCCTTAGTTGTTTCTTGTTCAGTAGGATCTATTATCTTCATAAAATCTTCTCTTAAGCTTGGAATTTTGATAAGGTCAGTTACAGGAACAATAATCTTTGCAGAAGACAACCAATGAGCCAAATCAACATGGAACTTATCTGAGGTGGGAGGAGGTGTTACCTTAGGAATATTCTGATTTGACTTTGATGTTCCAACATTGTCCTTTCTTTGATATGTTAAACCTTTATACCTTGACATTTCTAGAATCTTTTCCTGTGGAGGCATCTCACCAAATAAATGGGCTGCTTTGTCCTTCTCTTGACTGTAATGTCTTGCTTGTTCCCAAGTTTCTTTGGAGACAGGGTGAGTTTGGCCTACAATGTTGATATACTCAGGCTGGTTTTCAGGCTCGCTTGATAATCTGATACTGCTACTGGCTTTTGACGGATCTTGCTCAATTGAGCATTGAAATACAACACATGAAGATTCTTCATGGAAATTATTGCATGCTCTACAGAAAGTAGGAACTTCTTCCAAAATTGCATTTCCAGTTTCCAAAGGATTTGGGGTCCTTTGATCTTGAATGGGTACCCTTCTTTGATATTGAGTTCTAGGAACATACTGTGTCTTAGGCACAAACTGGCTGGAGACTTGGTTGGCTTGAGATCTTTCAATGGCGATCAACCTGTTATGTATGGCAGTCATGTTGGAAGCTTGATTTGAAACAACATTTTTCAAGATTTCAGCAATCTCTTTCATAGGTTTCTTTGCAGGATTCTTAGTTTCATCTTTAATGGCCTTTTCTTTATTTTCATGTTGCTTCATATGAACATTTTCCCTAGTGAAACTAGGAAGATGAGATTTGCCACAACTTAGCATGTTCCTATCAATTTTTTCAGCAACCTCCATGGATTTTTTGAGATTGGTAGTCTCTTTATCCATCAATTGATATTTCAAGTCACCATCAAAGGCCTCCATGTAGTAAATGAGAATGGAATTGTCGGGTGGTTTAATATCAGCATGAAGTCTTGCAACAATTTCATTGAATTTATTGTTGAATTCTTCCATTGTCTCATTTTCTTCTTCTTAGTGTTGGTCAAAGCAGCCAAAAGGTAGTGGTCTCATTTGATGTCCCCCCCATTTTGCAAGGAAAGCAGTTTCAATTTCTTTGTAAGCTTTGTACTTGTCAGCCTCTAACTTGGTGAACCATTCATAAGCATCATCTTCCAAAGATAAGCAAATAACTTCATTTTCACATCTTCATGCTTGGCATTCAAGCACCACTTTTCATAACATTGGGAAAAACGTGTTATATGAGAATTAACATTAATAGCATTGTTTCCTTGAAAGGAAGGCACTTTTTCAATGGCCTTATCTGGAATAGTATAAGGATAACCAACTAAAGCAGTAAAATCATAAGGATAAAAAAACTCAGCCATTTTAATAGGGAGATTATTAAAATTACTTTCCAAAAATAAAAGGTGAATATCAGAAATTGACTGAGAACCAAGTTCTTCAAGGATTTTTTGAGAAGCTAGCTTACTTTTCCTCCTATGGTAAACCTTTTCAGGCTCAAGAATGAACTGAAGCAAGCCCTGAGGATTCCTTCTCGTAGAATGCCTTGATAAAGTTGTTGACAGTGGAGTCGCTAGATGTTCGTAGTCAATTTAAAAAATTCACTATATACATCAAACAAAACAAAAACAAAAAGGAAAACTCAAAAGTCGTATTCCGAGAATAAAAAGACTTATCCCCGGCAATGGCGCCAAAATGTTTCCGCTCGATTTCACACTTGGAAAAACGCAGAAGTATTCAAGCCGTTGGTGTGGCCTTGGGGGCAAGCCAGAGTCAAGTGATGTCACTTGAAACTCGACTCCTCCGTCTAGGCTTACTCCTAGCGAAGCCAAGGGAGGTGGACCCTAAAAAGTAAAAATAAAAGCTAATGTGTTTAATCTAAGAAAGATAAACAACTAATCTAGGAGTTAGAAATTTTTGTACACAAGAGAAATGCACTATGCAAAGAAAATATCATTCATTGCTCAACATCACCATCATTGTCATTTTAAAATATAAACATCCATCATCATTCAAATATAAATAACAAGACCAGTGCTGATAAATGGAGTCAGAAATAAAATGCCTGAAAATAGCAATGTTGTGCAATTATTCTTGGTTAATTTTATTATTAATGTGGTAATGAGTCTTTTTAATATGGCTGGGGAATTCCCAATATACCGCAAGGTACTGGGAATATGTCCGGAATTTAACCAGGTGGCTTCTCACTCAGACATGTGGGCTGGATCAAAGTCTCTGGGAGGTGTTCAACACTATACCAAACGAGGGTATAGTCTAACGGTTTCCCGAGGTCACTACCCAGTGGGTTCCCGCATCTTATGAGAAATTTTCCCACCACAGTCAAATAAGCGTTTGCACCAAATTTTCACAAATAGGTGGTTTATTGGGGTGTGTTAATCCTATTACTAGTCACTTATTCCCTTTATGGTGTGATCAGCATGTTCAAAACTAAGCTATAGTGATCCGAGAGCATATGGGGAAAAGCCTTGTTAAATTTTAAGTACTTTTGAACCAATATTTTACCTTTTTTAAACCCCAAGAATCTCTTTTCGGGCCAGTACTTGGGCAAGCCCTTATCCTGAAACCTTACTTCGGGAAAGCAAAGGGGGTGTTTTGGATTGTAGTAAAAAAAGTGAAAAATTGTAAAAAATGAAGAAAACTAGGTCCTGAGTGAACTCGTGGCCCGCCAATGGAACGGACCAACGAGGTTAATTTTAGTCCTAATTCATTTTATTAATGTACTGAAAAAAGGAAAACTAAACTAAAAATTGCACGCCATGAAAAAATGAGTCGACACAGTTCCCCCCTTAGGGGATGGGATGTGGGCGCCGGTTAGCCCACTTGCTCTCGTTTAATACTTTGTTACAATGAAATTGAGAAGTGCCCCAGTCTGGTGAAATGACTCAGTGGCTTACGACAATAGAAGGAAAGAGAATTCGGTTTGAGAAAATATAGTTTGGGTGTTACAGATGGCCTGATCTAGCGAAATTTGGCCAACATCTCCTCCTACCTATTCATCAATTGTTGCAAACCATCAAGCTAATGTTAGTAAAAGATTCCCAAAAACACTTTAAGAGTGTGTTTGGGTCACCTACAAAAAAAACCAAAACATTTCTAGGCAAAAAACTAAGTAAAAATGCTAAAATGAACTAAGTGAGACAAGTTGTGAGGCTTGTCTCCTTAGGATCTTTGTAGACTAAAGAGATGCAAATTCTAAGCTCTTATATCAGCCTAATAAACTTTAAAGTTCAGATCTAAGCATTATTTTTTCAAGCTTTTAAAATTTAACAATTTTTGACAACTTAAGAAAAATGAAATGCTTGATAAACAGAGAGATCTAATCTATGCAAGATAAATACTTTGTAAATGAAATAGATCAGATTTCTTAAGAGTAATTTCAGATCTACTTAAGAGCATGTATATCGAATGTAAACCAACAATTACTCTTTTCAAAAGTAACCAATAACTAGAGATTAGAAAGAGTCGAAAGAGATAGAGATGGAGAAAACTTTGGCAGAAACCAAAAGCTTTGGAGCTTGACTTTGTGGGGCACCAAGGGATAGCATCTGCAAAACAAATATTCGAAGTGGGAAGAAGCAAACAAGATCCTCCCACTTTCCAACTTAATATAACCTGCACATCACAGACTTTGCCAACAAAGATAAAGTGTAGACATATACTTAAAGGAAATCAGTGTTGCATACTCATAAACAAATGAAGCACACAAACATGATCTCTTGATAGGCATACATCAATAAGCTAAGACATTAAACAAATTGAATTAACCTATCTCATAAATCATTACCAGTCTTTCCAATGAGTACACCACACTTATGAAAAACAAAGCTTATGCACAGATTATCTCCATAAGCACAAGATGGTTCATCCATTCATCAAAAGCACACCACAAATATGACCTCCAAAGTCTTCTTTATTCACAATAAAAGATAAACAACAAGTACAATAGGTCTGCTCCAACTCCAACTAAAGGGGAAGAGGAGTGAGCAACCAAGTATATATAGGAAGAGAGGGAGAGCTAGGCGCATTAGTGAAGGAGAAATCATGGAGTGAGTGGTGGAGGAGATGGGGGAGAGTAAAGGGCTGCAAACTCCACCTATCATGCTACAAAATGCAGCCCATTGTCAGCCATATGAAAGCCCAACAATAGGCTGCCAATTCCCCAAATCGTGCAAATGCGTACAAGCTAAAGAAGGAATGTGCCTTCCCTCATGGGCATGTGATTCCACACTTGTAGCTGCCCATATGTTATCCCCTATTTTGTACAAATAGTTGAAACTCCATTGAGCCGCCAGTGTTGGAACACATCAGTGTTCACTTCTAGAGTATCAGGGTTTCAGATAACAATAATTAGCCAATTTTGGCTAGCAAGTTTTTATTTTTAGTCAAAATGACCATGGCCCCACAGGGTTTGTAATAAGTGTACTAATAGGATTTTTGAGTGGTTCGGTCCCCCATGACTTGGTTAAGCAACTAAGGTATTCCAGGGAGTTTTTTCCCTTGTCAATTATACTTTGACTATAGCCGAGCTATAATCGACAAGGTTTTCTCCCGCTTCCTCCAAAGCTGGAATGCCCAATTTTGAAAATTGAGCCATGGGGGGTTCTTAGAGCCCAAATGATGTGTATAAGCCTACTAGACACCATGTATTTCTTAAATGGTCCTTTGATAGGGTCCTCGTCCAATAAAAACACTGTCTGAAAAAATTTTACCGAACGTGTTGGATTTGAGTTTTTTAATTATTTTAATTTTTAATAAATTTCTCTATAATTTAAATGGAGAAATTTCAATTTGTAATATGTCAGTCATCCGGGATCCGAATTCAATGATTCAAGGCTCCAACCTTAAGCCAAAAATAATTCATGATCCCCGGACCAGTTTATCCTAAGTTTCGGATGTCAATTCAGCCTCATAATTAATAATTTCTCAAAAAACCCAGTTATAGAGAAATTATTAATTAAAATATAAAAAATTGATTATTTGGAGATAATCCAAATCTCTCCAAAATAATCCAAATGGATTAAAATAAAAAGCTAATTGACATGGCACTGGGAATTAATGAGGATTCCAGTCATCTCCAATCAACTACAGTCAACTGTACAATCATCACAAGTCAATCTCTCCAAGCAAATTCGCCCTCCCTCATGCAAAAGTCGAGTTTATGATGTGGCAAGTGTTTGGTGGTTTGATTGAGTTGAAATAAATGCTAAGGTGGGCGCCCTCCTCAATTAAGGGCCACCTCATGCATGGGCTCTCATTAAAGACGAGTTCCATTCATGGCAACTAAAAGCAATCAACTCCAAGTTCCTACCACATCCTCACGTCAACCTTCCTTTGGAGCTCGAGTTTTCCATGTGGCAAGTGGTTATTTGTTGGGTGATACTTCCAAGATGGAGATGAGGGGCGCCTTGCCAAGGTGGAGGCCACCTCCTCATATCATTTAATGAGATTCAATTTGTTTGGTGAGTTAACTCCAAAACTCGGCATTAGCTTGGTTTTGATTGGATTGAGACTAGGAATTCGACTTGTGTTAGGTGTTATTGGCTCCCATCATGCCAATTCGAATTAGGGTAGATTGGTTCTTGTCTAGCTTTTGTATAAAGAGACCCTTTGGGCTCTTCATTTCTCATGGAGATTTTGAGCATGAACACTCTGCCCGAATATCATTGTAATATTTGTTTGATTTTTTAATAAAGAAGTGACTTTGGAGGTCCATGCAAGAGTCTTTTGGAGTTGTCTTTCACATTGTTTGGTGATATCTTTCTCACCTTACCTTTATTTCAAGCATTACATTATTCAATATATGTTCTATATTCTTAGAAATATATTGTTCGGTTTGGCTTGTTTAATTTGTGAGGGTTTTGCAGGATTCACACAAGGCGGAGAATGGGTTGGAGATCAAGCTACTCTTTGTTCATCAATGGCTATTAGCACCTAATCAAATTCTTTTGCATGTTCTCAAAGTTCTTCTCATATCAAGAGAAGAAACATAAAGAAGAGACTTGTCTCTTCCTCCATCAACAAAAGTTACTATATTCTTTGGTTACAAGACACTTTCAAATCTTCTTTCTGCATTTCTATACCAAAAGTTTTGACTTGAGATAACACCTTGGGATTTCATCCCAAGGGCCACATTGTTTTGTGGTTGCTTCTCTATCCTCACTAGCACCCTGCGGACATCTAGCTAGCTAGAAGGTTTTCTTGGGCTAGTGTTCTAGTGATCACCTTGTTCGGAGGTAGATCCCACCTTGTATTTGTTTGTTTCACTTGAGTTGCTAAGCTACTTTCTTCTCCTCTTTGTCATTTCGTTTTTGGCCTTTTTGATCATCTTCTTCCATTTCGTTTTGCCTCCATCCTAAGCTTCATTTTCCTCCTTTCTTGCTTCTTTTTCCTTTTCGTTTTTTGGCTTTGTGGTCTTCTTCTCTTCCCCTCTTTCATCCATCCTCTCCGCCTTTCGTTTTTCTCCTTTTAGCCTCATCTTTGTTTTCGTTTTTTCCCTTCTTCCCTCTCCTTTCGTCCCTCCTTCAACTCCTTCCTTTCGTTCCTTTTCTTTAGGGCCTTCTCCCTCTCGTCTTTGATTCTTCCCTCTCCTTTTGTCCATCTTTTCAAGAGAGCCCTAAAACACAATAAGAACCACTAAAATTTGTTAAGTGTTAGTTTGTTAGTAGTTGCATGCTCTTAAAAAATTGATAAGTTAGGCATATTTTAAATCACATATTTTGCATTTCTTTTATCAAGATCTAGTTTACTTCTATTTTCTCATGCTTTGCATTTCAATAGTTAAATCTTGCATTTAAGTTATTGCTAGTATTTTTTGCATCTTAGATCTCATAAGTAGTTAGACTTGCATTGTATTTTGGGCATTTTTCTAGTCCATACTTAGTTCAGATCTCATATATTTTGCTAATGCTAAAGGGTGCTTGTAGTTTGAGATCTTTGTTGTGTGTAGGTGTGAGACAAAACTAAATCAAAAAGAAAACTTGAAGTGGAAGAAGAAAATCAAGAGAAGAGAAAATCATTACAAGAAGACAAAAGGAAGCTTGGAACCAAGCCTCAAACCAATAAATTCAATACTCTCCTTTTCGATTGTAAAACTCTTAAGAGTTTCAAAGTTCATCTCCATTTCTTTTATCTCTTCTAAAGGTTGAAAATCCAAAATATTGTATCACTTTAATAATAAGAGGCAAAAGTGGGATAAGGCCTCCCACACTTTGGTTTTTCTTCTCCATTTGGGGAAGAGTGTTTTTGTCTTCTTAGAGTAGATTTACTTTCAGTACTTAGATCAATTTTCATTTTTTGTACTTAGATTAGTCCTCTTCCAAGTTTTGACTTGAGATAGTATCCTTGGGATTTCATCCCAAGGGCAGGGCCACATAGTTTTGTGGTTACTTCTCTCTCCCCGTTAGCATCCTTGCGGACATCCAGCTAGCTGGAAGGTTTTCGGGACTAGCGGTTCTAGTGGTCATCATTGTTCGGAGGTTGACCCCACTTGTTGTTTATTTCTTATATTAGTGGTTAAACTTGGCCTTAGAAAGCATGCTTTGCTATCAGTATTGTTCAATTTTTTTACTTCTAAAAGTGCACTTTTCTTTATGCAAGACTGCCTCTATTCTAATAAACAAACAAAGTCTCTTGAACTTGCCGTAATCCAAGTCAAGAGCACTCTCTGTCGGAGAGCATTTTAGCTTGCATATTTTCCCCCTGCATTAGGCATATTAGATTAGATAAGTCTCTTGAACCTTGTCATAAGACAAAGTCAAGAGCACTCTCTATCGAAGAGTTGAACTGTGTGCTTAAACAACAATTAAAATACTTCAACTCACACTCCCATAATAATTTACTTTGGTTTCCATCTAACACCCGTATGCTCTGCCAACCTGAAAGGGTTGGGCTAGTACTCAGAAAGGTGTTGGACTTTGTTAATCTCATAAGTGATAACTTAATAAAACTTTACCCCAACCAACGTGCCGGTGTTGTTTCGAGAAACCTTTAAGTGGGAGGCAAAAGATCCTACCTGGTGGGGTCAAGAAACATACCGTTGTCAGACATCAGGGGCGGTTTAAACATTGGACACCTATCCCTTCGAAATCTGGACGGTCTTGACATACCATCAGAGGGGAGCCACTTAAAGGTGTACTTTTCTGGTCTCTTGATTACCTTGTTGTTCTTAACCTAATAATCAAGACCACTAAAACTTTTTTTAATTTCCCAAGATAATTTGCACAACGTTCTCACAAACAGTTACTAAGACTTTATATTTAACATCCCCCAGCACTACATTCAATCAATTTTGACTCCTTCACCCAATGGATAAGGCACTGGTCTTTTATATTCATATGCTTTAAATTTAAATCAAACCATTTGTTCATTGGAATTTATATATCTGTGGATGCTTTCATCTTATAAGTCTTTTTATACTGTCAAACTTACATCTTGTTTGCAATGTGGATTGCATTTTATCTTGTGTTCATTTTATAAGTTGTGGGGCTTCCATCATCAAAAAACTCCTAAACAACACCCATCTGCATCACCACACATTTTAAAACACTTAAAACATTGAGCCATAGTTAACTCTTTGTAGGGACTACCCCCCTTGGCTTCGTTAGGAGTTAGCTTAAATGGAGGAGCTGGGATTTAGGTGATAGTACCTAGCTCATTGCTTGGCCCCAAGGCCACACTTCTCTCACTTATAGTGAAAGACAGCTTTCGAAAGATTCTGTTGCTGGTGTGCATCTCGGCGGACAACACCATAAACACTTACAAATCATCCTTTATCACTCCTAAAATATAGCTGAAATATTTCAAACCTCAAATCTCGAAAAAAAAATTGGAAATTGATTTTCTCACTTTTTGACTCTTTTTTTCTCCACTTTTTTCACTTTTTTATTTTATTTTTTGACATAAGTGAAATATTAATGACTCAATGACTAGAAAGTGGGTTTTGGGGTATGGTGGGTGCTATGAGTTAGAAAACGAGTACCCCCATGGAAAAAAATACCCCTAGACCACACTTTTACACCAATTACAAAAAAATTAATTAAACCATTAAAAATTGGCTTAATTTTACGGGGAAAAAGAAAATTTGTCGAAACTAAAAAAAAACTAGGGGGACATAGCACATGCCCATACAACTAAAAATTAATGCCTGGCATGTTCATATACATTGACCCATGGACTTTAATAACTCCCTAAGGCTCGTTAACCTCGCCAAGCATTCCAGCTTTGGAGGAGTAGGAGAAAAACTCAAAAATTATGTTACGCAAAAATGCAAGACATAATTAATAAGTGAAAAAACTCCTTGGAATACCCGACTTGGTCAAAAATTCATAGGGAACTAAGTCCTTTACAAAAAAAAATACCATGCTAACTTACATTTTATTACAAACCCCGCAAAGCATGGACATGTGAAGAAAAAATAAAAAAAGGGGCCCTTAAAAAGGCCTGATGGACATCAAATCATCGAAATGAACATGTAACATGTTCAACTTTGCCTGCTCACTTGATAATCCAACCAAACACAACTTAGTTGGAAACAAGCTCCAAGATGGATATAAATTGCGAACAATGAATCCAGTGGTATGTCAAGATCAGAAGGGTTAGGATGCCATGCAAATTTTGGTCTCGTAGAAGCTCGCATGAACAATTCTTTCAACTTCAAATCATCAGGAATGAAGGTTTCATTTGGAGCACTTAGCTGGATAGCTCCAATGTTTATGTAAGTTGGAAATCTAAGCAGTCCTCTTCCAAGACATCGCTTTATTTTCTCAAATGAGGTGGCCAAGTGTTTTAAAATGTTTCTCCAAACTGAGCAGCACTCTACTGTGGCAACTTGATGATCAATGGAAGTCCAATATAGCCATATACTGCAATAATGTTCTATTCTGGGTTGCAAAGACACACCAAGATAATTAGAAAAGTAAGGAAGTAATGCCTCTCCTTAGAAGTTGTCCAGGATTTCTAACATATCATGAAAGAGGCCATTGTCATCATGAACTACACACTGTTTTGAATCCTTCCATTCACCCCCAAGTCCACCATCAAGGGGAATCCAAATTTTAACAGAGTTATTGTTGACAGGCTTCCATTGTAAGAAATGAAGATATTTGTAAATCATGCTTAGGCTTGTGAGTCTGTGTGCATTTGGAGATATTCGGTAAGCACGTCACATCCTTTCCCAAACTCAAAAACCACCCCAATAAGTTGGAGGGCACTCTTAAAGCCAACCATGGGTTTCCTATAAAATGAAATATCAATGAAGGGAAGGTCGTTTAACCAAAATCCAGCAGATTGTCATTCAGAATTGAACAAAAAAGACATGTTGGGAGATTGGTACCCCATGTGTTCTTAGCCATTTACCTTCAGCTATGCTTCTTTTGAACGCTTCAGGGAATGTCTCAATAGATTTTTTTTGTCAAATATTGTATCCACTCTAAGAGCAAAAATACTTCCCTCTTTCGAGAGGAGAGGAAAGTCCAGGAAAGGCAATATCTGGCGGTTTTAGAAATATAATATCCACTACTCCAAGCTCATTTCTGATAAATGAATCTAGACCATTTTTGTCTTCCAACCCATAAGTACAAGGTGGTGAGTTTAGGTAAGCCCCTGACAGGAAAACTAACCCATGTCCATCCCATGGGTTTTTCCCCAACAGCTTGGCCCACTTGCATATGGATGTTGGCACAAGTTTTTCTTTGGAACCACTAACTGCATATCGAGACTCATCAAGTACTGGCAAATCTGAGCATAATCTCTTTAACTCTCTCCAGTCAAATATGGCTGCTAGTGTAGGAAAAATACAAAAACTGAGACACAGTGATAATAAACTTACCACTGTTAGAAACTTTAGCTTGCTCTATGAGTTGCTTACTAAAAATTGACACAGAAAGCTCATTCATTTGATGATAGAAACGTAACTATCCTTGCAACATTGGCCATTGAGAATCCAATTTTCTCATGGCCATTTGAGTGGCATCCGCAAGAATTTGAAATTCGTGACATGCCCAAACTCACCACTCCATCTTGCTAACCATGAAATATGCTCCACCTGAGAGAAAAAATATTGTTTGTGGCCCTTCGATATATCTGATAAGTGATAAACTAGCCCAATCCACTCTGGTGTGATCATTAAAAAACTACAAGAGAGGGAAATTTTGTAGAGAAGTTGGCATGCCATAATCCCAGTATTGAGCAAGAAAGCACAGAAGTTGCACATATAAATCCTCTGCTAGATTTGCAACCCAACCAAAGCAATCAAGAATACATTGGGAGTACACTGATAAGGCACATATCCCACTCCCAGGAGTCGCAAGACATGTGAAAACTTATGTTCCTCCATGCAAGAATGTACAATGAATACCCCAGACAACCATAAATAGAGAACTAGGGCTCTCTAAACCATTTCCAGATGCATTGTCTAGTATGTCTCTAAAGGCAGTCAATATTATGGCAGCTTCTTTAGGCATACAATATGCATTTTGAGTCTCACAAATATTACTTCTTCCTTCAGCTGGACTCAGCTGGACCTGAATGGCATTCCTGACTTGCCTTAGCTCTGGAAGAGAGAATATCAATTGACAAGGACTTGAAGAAATGGGCTCTAGACATGGGAGGAGTTGAAACTTGATTGCACACAGCGCAAAAGGGAAATAAAAGATGAACAAAAATATGATGGAATGCAGTCAAGTATTCCTTGGTTCCACTTGTTGTCAAAGATGATGATCTCCCTTGAAGAAACAAGCAAGAAATCTGCTTGGATTATAAATGGAAATCCAGTGACCATTTATGTGGGAAGGAAAGCGTAAACACCAGCAACTCTATTGAGCCATTGCTTGAATGGGAAAGCCAATGTTATTACCCATTTTTCCATGTCTTTCCTCTCATCTATCCTACTTTGCACCTGCACAGGAAAACACTGCTTCCACATATAGTAACTGGATTCACTCTCTGTCCTCATTTTCTTGTGCTGAGAGATTGAGAATGAATGATTGACTCTCTTCATTTTTGGTGGTTGGAAATTATGTTTCTCATGAAAAACAGACTGCATTAATCATGTTCAACACAGAGTCTTCATTATAATCACGAATAGATAATTTTATGATTTTAGACATAAACCAAATTACTTCATGATGAATATTAGCCAGCTTCTCTTTCACGGCATCAATCTTCTCAGACTGCAAAGGCACTTTATAAGTTTATAGTAGTGTTTGGAAGCTTAAAACTATATACTTCTTGGAGTTCTTCAATGCATGGGTTTTCATCTATCCACTCTGGAACAATATATCCAACTTTGGTTCCAAATAGAGGTATCTCGTTAAACCTTATCTTAGATCCATTGCTGAATATGTAAGGCAACTTCATTATCAAGAAAACACTCTTAAACCCAATCCCTGCACATTTAGAAATATGTATCACATTTCATCTAAATAGCAATGATCCAAAGCTCTTAAACCCAATCTCTGAAAAAATGGAAATATAAAATAAATTTTATGTAAACAGTCCAGCCTCCCATTCACCCCAATTTTATCTTGTTTTCATAACATATTTCTTCTATACACTTACATCCATGACCCAAAGCTCTCAAACCCAATCTCTGCAAATTTAGAAACATATAACAAATTTTATCTAAACGATCAGGGCTAGAAAAAGTTCGCAATCACCCCAATTTTATTTTATTTTCAGAACATAATTCATCTAAACAGCCATGACTGAAAGCACTTACCGAAAGTCCGCAAACTTAGAAACACACATCAAATTCTATCTAAATAGTAAGGGATAGAAAAAGCTCTCAGTCACCCTGTTGGAGTTTAATCCTCGGTGTGAGGAATATCAATGTGAAAAGGAGACTAAGAGTCACTCGAGAGTCCAAGAGTCCACTTGGGAATATAAAACCCAAGGGACCTTTCTCATTGTATATATATGTATATTTGGTTAATGAGAAATATTGTGCTTCACGCCTATTCAGTTGTCTTTGAGTTCATTATTCATGATGTATTTGGTTGTGTGTTTAGCCAATCTCTTCACCTGCCCTAAGGGGCTTCTAACAGTGGTATCAGAGCTACCCTAAAGTTCTCAAGGCCTGTACAACATTGCTGGTGAATTTTTCTATTGTTGGGCGTTTTTGTGAGACCGATTTTCTTTCTATCCTCCTACAGTTTGCTCCAGCCTGTGTGAGCCATTTGACCAATGTCGAACCCTCTCCTCCTTTGCAAGAGTTCTGTGGAGGTCTGCTGCATAAGATGGTGGTGACGATGATGAATATTCTAAACCGCGTGGAGCCCTCTCTTCAAAGATGTGTTACCACCAAAGGAATATGCTGTGAAATTTGAAAGGGATCATAGATCTGTCCCAGCTGCGATAACAATCATTGGGACCAACGAACTATCCATTCAATCTCCTGCTTTGCTGAATGACTCTCTTCAAGCGCTATACGTTAGGTTTTTTGGCGTTAAAATTGCCATAACTCTACCACATCTGCGCCTTATCAACGTCCTCGTCTTGCTGCGTGTTTTTCCAGCGTCGGTGGTCCCTCTGTTCGCATAGGTATAATGGGTGCCTGAATTTTTCATCTATGCGGCTGAATTGTGTGCCAAATTGAATTGCAATTATAAAAGTGCACATGATGCTTGAGAATTGAAGAATTCTCTCAAATGGAGGTGTTGTTATTGCGTGAAGAAATCAGTGGGAGGAGTGCTACCCAGCTGTGAGCTGCGAGAGATTCCCACGACCGCTGATCAGCCAGGTTGTCTCTGTCTCAGACCTTTTTGTATTCCTTCATTGCTATGGCATAGCTCTCCATAGTTTGAGCACTCATATTGAGAAACCCTCAATTTTGCACGTCCTCCTCCCTCATCGTGACCTGTGTTCTCCTGCTCGACGGTATATCAGGGCCTGACGGCATGAGCCCGATGACATTTTCTGTGTGAGGTGTAAATAATGCGTTCTCGTCTTCCTACAGACAGAAAAATTGCATGAGACCTGTCAATCTTTATACCTCTCGAACACCTTAATAAACCCTAGCCAAGACGTAGACCTGGTGCCACTCCATGAAAATTTTGTGTGGAGTTATCTCTATTCTGCGATTTGAAGGGAGAGTCTCATTTCGTGAATTATTTCAGTAGACAATCCAAAGATTCAAGTTTGGCTTTCTGAAGGAAAAATTTGGTTGGTCGAAGGCATTTCATCTGATTGGATTATGAGCAAATATGAGCTATTTTTGCATTCTTAGCTGAACGACGGGCCTTTCTTAACCCCATAAGGTTTTATCTGGGTGCTCATCCTCTACGTAGTTGGCATTTTCTGCATGGGTTTCCAAGGAGATCCATTATAGGCCATTGCGCCTCTCTATCATTGAATGTTACGCCATTTGTGGAGTTGTCTGTGCGCTAGAATTCCAACGGTCGACAGTTTTGATTGGAAGCTCCTCCAAGAATTCCAACGGTCCTCCACTGTCACGCTATCATATTCAGAATTGCAGCATATTCTCCTTCTTGAACGTTGCTGAATAAATTACGGTACATTGTTATTGCTGTGTTGATGTGCTCAGAGACGTGAGCAATGAGACTGCTTGCAGCCTTGCCATTATGAAGACCAAACCCGTTGCAAATAGAGTTCCACGTCCGTGGCTGAGTGTTGTGGAACCCTTAGAAAGTGTAAAGAACAAACACCGTTCATAATCAAGAAATAAGAGGTGGATTATCATTGTAAAAGAGTCGAAGCACTCTCTTATCAAGCGAGTGATTGTACATTGGAAAACGTGACCTTGGCATTGTTATCTTATTACTCACCCGAAACGTGGGAACCTTCGCAACAATTTGCAACCGGTATGTCTGACGAGATCTCTGTTATTGCTTCGTTCTTGCTGCTCTAAAGGAGTCGTAGTGAACGAGCTTTGTTATTTCTGGTGCATTGGCACATATTCTCCACAAAGACTTGGTGACCGTTGTAAAAAAAAAAAAAAAAATTGCAGATACCTCATTTATGACTAAAAGAATCTGTGGTTTGCTTTAAACATACTGTCTTGTTCTAAAGACTGCATTGAACAAAGATCCCATTGGTTGGATACGATCTCGTGCCTCCAAAGTAGACGGCGTATCCTTCTGTTGGACTGAGCTGCGCTACATAATTTATCTTTGCTGTGTTGGTAATGCTGCTATTGTTGTTGAGATGATGCACTAAAACTGCGTCGAGCAGTGGGCATTGAAGTGGCTGATATCATGAGTGAGCATTTCTCTGGTGACTCGCCTTTGAACTCTCAAAGTCAGTCAAAATACTAGGACGGGACTATCTAGCTGAAAACGCTATGGACAAATATATTGTGGACCAGATGTAACCCACAACCGAGGTGTTCTTTGTGGTGTTGAAACATTTTTGTTCTTCTGTATTGTATCGATGTCTACGCACTCCACATAGCACTGGTTGAATTTCAACCATTGACTAGTATATTGCGTGAGACTCCAGCTTTCAACTCCCTCCACGAACCGTTGAATGCAGCAAACTGTGCATCGATGACATTCCTTGTTGACTGCACTTTCCAGGCAATCAAACTACTGTTGAGTATTGCAACGTTGTCTGCCATCAGAAGACTGAGTATTGTATGTCGTGGAGTTGGTGGTGTCGTTTAGTTGACTACGTTAGCGACATCAATTGTTGTGTATTGGTTCACAGCTAGTGTTGCGTTGAAGCTGTGATTTGGAGTGACTGTACATCATTTTTTTGTACGGTTGGTCATCATCACTCAAGGTGGAGTTGCAAGAATCCCTTGATTGTCTAAGTGAGCATTCAACTTCATGGCGAGATTAAATGACTTGGTAGAGTTAATGAACACTCTACTATTTTCCTTTGTCGACATATCTGTCATGATCGACAAGAGCACTCTCACTCACATTCGAGATTGTGTGCAAGATTCACAAGACACTCTTGAGTTCCTACAGCTTGAGTTGCAGCTTCAACAAGAAGAAAGACATTTTGAACTTGTTCATGTTCAGAAGAATCTCCTTCATGATTCTATTCAGCATCCTACACAGAATGATGCCACTTCAGAAGCACATGAGCAAATCAGTGGCACGCCATCAGAAGTTAAAGAAGATGAAGATGAAGACATGCATGCAGAGGTTCTGCTTGCTCCTTCCAAGCCCATCATCAGGCCATGGGAATAGATAAACCATAACAAGCACAGAACAGGCCTTGGATATGACAAGGATATGACAAAGAAGTTCACATTCCTAACTTCTCCAAGCTCATTCAGTTTCAGAGTGTTGGATTCATCCACGACAGTTCATCTTCATCCACATCAGTTCAGAGTTCAACATGCCAACACTGTGATCGAGTTGGCCATATGAAAGATCATTGTTTTGATCTTCACCCTTGTAAGCAATCTGGAAAACATACACACTCATCAAACAGATGTTTCATTCTGAAGAAACCTGCAAGAGAGAAGATTCATTATGGGTGGATCGCTTCTTGGCAATGGTCATCATCAGCCAAGAAGATTTATAAGTCATACCGGAGATTTCATTCACGAGTATTGACACATCTTGCAGTTGAGACATCTTCTTCTCCTCACCTTGTACCTAACAGGGGGGGACATAATGTCAGACATCAAGTTTCAAAGCCTTGTCCTTCTGACAACAAACACTCACAACCTTCCTCAAGTAAGTCATATCAAGCGAGCCTGAGACACAACGAGTTTGGATTTAGTGATGCCTGATTCTGATATGCATGTATTCTAAAGACAGAAAGATATACTTTACATAGAGTACTCATGTGTTTTGTGTCTAGTTGTGACACCATGACTCTCCTCTCCTCACATTGTTCCTGCCAGGGGGGGATGAAGATCGTCAGTAACAAGCAAGTGAGTACAAGCGATCCGAAACAAGCGAGTCTATGAAGAGCTATGTTCGAATGAGCTCCAAAGTTGGTGGTCATCCTTAAACCACTGGTATCGAGAGCACCTTATATGAGTAGAAGCATGTGCAAGCTTCTAGCTAACTTGGCAAAAGGTTGTCAAGATGGAAATGTCCAGCAAGTTGCAGTTGTTCACTTCCTATTTTCAGTTGTCCAGTTGGTTTGGTGTCAGCCCATCCCAACCATTCCAAAGAACTTGTTATCCCTAAAGTTGAACCTAGACTATGCTACGAATATAAAATAAGATAATAATTAAATAATTAATAATTAGGTTAACTAAAGTTAGGTTATGAAATGAGGCGTCTCCTCAACATCAAATGCCCAAGCCATATTTAAAGCAGGGCCATCATTGTAACATATCATCTTTTATCCTATCATCTGATATATTATTCTTATCTATTATTCAATATGAGAGTCGGATTCGACTATTAACTGAGTGAACGGATACGTTCACTGCATTTGGTATCAAAGCCAGCCTTTCCTCAGGCTTCTAATGATTTTCGGTTTTTAGCCAAACACTCAAGGATTCCTTGAACTCGGATCTGTGATCTGACACAGGCTTTTAGCCATCCATACTCAGATTTTCTGAAGAAATAATTTGCTACAATTTTCCTTCCGCTCGCCCTCACACACTCTATCTTTCCGTTGCTCCACACCTAATCTTCCTTCACTCCCTTCACGCACTATTTTCCTTAATACCCATCAAAACGCTACACTCATTTCTCCCACACTCCGCCTGCTCCCCATCTTACCTCTCCACGCCTCTCCCTGCACATTCACCTGTGCCTTCCTCATCTCACGCCAAACTCCATCGCACCTTACTCTCCCTGCGCCCTCTGCGCTGCTACCTCCATTCCGCCAGCCACCTCCGCACCAACCTCCATCCGGTCGACCTTCTACGCCTCCTGCATGCGCTTGCTACATCACACCCTCCTCCACTGTGCCTGCCTCCTCTGCGTACCACCCTTCCTCCACTCCCCCATGCATGCTTGCACGCCCCCACTTCCAGTGACCACTCCACTCCCTCACACTGCGCCCCATCTCCATTTGCTTCTCCCAAACACAGCTCCACCTCCACGCAGCCTCCATCCCTCCGCTCACTGCAGCTCCTGCCATCCTCCCTTCTACCACCACTCCTATGCCTCCTTCCCGTGCCCTCCCACGCCACCACACCTGCAGATCTCCACACTCATCCACCCCACGCTGCTCCACTTCCACCTGCATCCACCACCCCCTGCGCCTTCTCCTCCCACGCCCACCTCCTTTCAACTCTCATCCTCCAGACCACGCCCTTGCACACACCATCCACCGACTCCCACGGCTCCTCCTCCATCGGTCATTGAAACCCTAATTTAAAACAAACAAAAAAATTAAATATTAAACGTTATAATATATTATTATATTTGTTTAAATATTTTAATTTTTGGAAAACATATATATATATATTATACTATATATATAGTTTATGAAAGCATTAATAATATTATTATTAATTAAATAATTAATAATTATTATTATTTTATTAAAATAATAATTATTTAAATTAAAAAAAGAAAGAAAAAAAAAGAGATAAGAAGTATTGAAGAAGACAAAATCGAGAAAAAAGACAAAGAAGACAAAAGGAAGAAAAAAGACAAGAAGCGAAGATCTGGCAAAGGCTATCCATCATTGGATAAGTCAAGTCAAAGAAAGATGACCAAGATTAAGAAAGACTCATCAAAGAAATCAAAGAAGATCATTCCACCGTCGAAGAATTCAGAAACCATGGAAGCCGATTTGTGAGAAAAATTAGAAGCCACGTTAAAATGTTATCGAAAAGACAATGAAGAATTGTGCGACATAAATAATAGTTCAAAAATAAGAATGGAATTACAAGAAAGGTACAATGAAATAAAAATCTCTGACTAAGAAAGGCGTATAGAAAAATTGTATGCGCAAATTGATGAATTAAAAGCTGAAAATAAATTCAATCAGAGGTTAGGAAATCAAGATATAAAGAAGGAAATAAATAATTACGAAGCAGAAATAATACACTTGAACAAAATCCTTAGCGACAAAGATGAAGAACTAATGCAGTTACGACATAAATTAGAAAGTCAAGAATCAGAGGTCGGCTAGTGTCGACAACAGATAAAAGTTCTTCAACAACAAAATGACGACTCTAAAAAGACACATAAGTTAGAGATCACGAAGAGTAATAAAGTATTATCCAACAATGCTGAAGAAATTTTTAGAGTAAGAAATCATAACAAGATACTAGTCACAAAAATTAAGAAGTTGAAAAATAGCCAGAAGATAGAACAATCTATGGACGACATTGAAGAGAAACTTCTAGACAAGCAGGAAGAAAATAGTTGTATCAGAAGTCATAATGAAGATCTTAAGGAACAACTTAAGACATCTGAAGATGACAGAAAATCGCAAATCGAATTGATTAAGAAGTTTCAAAATGATAACAGGCAGTTAAAAAACAAGTTGGAAACGATACAGAACAAAAACTTAAATCCTCAAGAGACAAAAATACAACTTCCAACTCAGATCAATGCTCTAAAGGCGACATTCATAAAGGAAAATGACATCGTGAAAATTCCCTATCGACACCCCAACCATAAAAACTGATATTTGAAAAAGTGGGAAATGTCGAAAGATAATGGTACTAATGTGATCAAATCTCCTGACTACACATCAGTAGGGAATCCCATCAGTCCACAACAAATCAATTTGGGATGGATTTATCCGTCAACATATCAGAAGTTATGTTCGACTCTTAGCAATTCGTATCGACATGTTTCGTCATCTACGACACCACATAAAATGATGCAGAAAGATTATAAGGCTTTGAGGACAAAGCCTTTCTAAGAGAGTGGCAATGCTACGAATATAAAATAAGATAATAATTAAATAATTAATAATTAGGTTAACTAAAGTTAGGTTATGAAATGACGCGTCTCCTCAACATCAAATGCCCGAGCCATATTTAAAGCAGGGCCATCATTGTAACATATCATCTTTTATCCTATCATCTAATATATTATTATTATCTGTTATTCAATATGAGAGTCGGATTCGACTATTAACTGAGTGAACGGATACGTTCACTGCATTACTGGGATTCAAGCTTAAGGAAATCTTAACAGTATGTATGAGGTAACTGAACGGTAATTCTATTGGGGTTTGATGGTAGGTAAACCTATACAGAAATCAGAAACTATCAAATGTTCAAATGGCAGGGAGTATGTCAGTGTTATTAACATGAATATTGACAATACATAACTATGAAGCATGACTTTGTGAAAAATATGATTTAAACTCTGTTTTCAATCCATTACAAACAGTTGCATGTTAACCAAGAGAATCATGGCATGGAATATTAAGACCATAGGCCGACAGAATAATGGCAACATGTACTTTAATTATTAAAACAAAATAGGCTCATAGATCACAATCATTTCAAAAAAAAGCTATTTCTTATCAATATGAAATAAAACCATATACATGCCTAGTTCAGTTCTAAAGCCTGATTTCCATCATAAGTTCCAACCCTTACTACTCCATCACTATTTGATATATATACAAAATTGTTTTTAGTTTGAAGTAGTTTCAAGATCCTATTTACATGGATCGAATTCTTCAAAAATAGTAAAGTTTCTTCAACTTCAAACTCTTAGACTAGACAAGTGTACACAAAATAAAAACAATACTATCAAATCATAAACTACTATCTTAGTTTATCAAGAAACTAAATGCTTCTAGAAGACTCTGCCAGGACAGCTAAGTCATTAAGAACCTGGGACCTCTTTCGTAACCTGATGTACTCAACATCTTTATTCTACTCTTGATTTTGGAACTCCCTGATTTGGATTTTCATTTGATCATTCTGCTTCTGAATAGTCCTCTTTTTCTTCAATATATCTTTAGATGTGAGAACTAACTTCTGATAATCAACATCCTTCTGCCCTAGATCTTCTCGCAATCTCTTGTTGGCCAACATCAGGTTTTCATTGATGACTTGTAGGTATTCACATTGCTCCTTATAAGACTGCAACGTCTTCTTAACTTTATCCAATTCTGGAATTATTTCGATTTCTACCACATCCATTGAAACCTCGCCCATTTGCAATAATGAACCTGTTTATTCTCACAAAATACTTCAGGTATATAACCTGTATTCCCATGAATATCTACAAAGCTTTCATTTTCAGACAAATGCTCATCAGGTATCTGTATATCCATTTCATTATCAGAATCATTGACAGCAATGACTTCACTACTTTTCACAGAGTTCTGCATCAACTTTATTTCTACATCTTGCTTGCTTCTCAACCTAGTTCTTGGTTGCAAATCCAAATTTTTTGTGTTTAGAGTTTTAACCTGCTCACCTTCATCAAAACTTGGACTTTTTTATAACTAGACTGAACATAGTTGATTCCTTTACATTAAACTGCTCAGCAAGCTTCTTACCTTCATTTACAACTGATTTGGTTTGCTCTGCTTCAGTCTGTCCTTCAGGCTCCTCTGTTTGCATTTGTTTGTCTGATGTCCCTGACTTCTTCCCTTTTGCTTTAACCGATTTCTTCTTCTTAATCTCAAACCCTGAGTCAAGGAGGAAACTGTCCCAATCTCGACCATCCTGATTCAAATGAAAAGTTACCAATAACTTGATAAGACCCTGATGAAAGATAGAGCGAGTTGTATGCTTAGGATGGTTTTGAACCCACAAGATCATTTTTTGTAGACTCATTAGCAAATAATATGGTAAATTTAACTTCTTACTTCCATTTAAATGCATCAATAATCGAATGTGGCATTTTAACACTCTGTCATAACAACCGTCACAGGTAATGTAGTTCTAGAGCATTTCTAAAGGGATTCGCAAGTTAAGTTTTAACTTGCTGATATGCACACCATTCTTCCAACTTAACCTCTCGAACCCTGGTAGTAAGAATTCACCATAATCTCCCTCGAATTCCTGTTATTTGAACCATCTCTCACCTTCTGCTAGGACACCAATAACTTCTGAAATTGATTGCTCATTAATTGCAACCTTGAAGGTTTTGAAATCAACCCATCCCTTCTTATAATTTTCAATGAAAGCTCTGGTTACCTAGAGGTTATAACCTTGCAATTTCTCGCAGAAAACTAACCAACCTGCTTCTCTCTTCAGTTGTGCTGACTTAGAAAACTGAGTGATCCATTCAATATTATCAGGCTCGATTCTGCAGATTAACCCTCCAGGTTTCTTCTTCAACATGCTTTGTGAATCCTCCTCCATAATAACCCTAAAACTTCATACAATGCAGACTGAAACAGGGTTAAACAAAAAAAATTCCAGGGTTATCCCCAAGATCATGACTCTCTGTCCATAATGAATGACAATTTCAAGGCACCTGTGGAAATGACCGATAAATGACTGCACAATGCCTAGATATTGCCACGACACCTGTGGTTTTGATTGTATTGTTGATGCCTTAATGAATAATCATCATGCATATAAAATTATGACATAAAGCCTTACCACTCGTATCATTGATAGATATGCATTTCATATTACTGACAACATTATTACATTGGACATTTTAACATATGCTGCCAGACCATAAATAATCGAAATAGATAATTTCAACTTTTTCAAACATAATAATATCATTTGTAATGGCATCTAGGTAAGAAATAAAACCCCCTTTTTGAAAATCAAAATGAAATATGAACCTGCCTCTGTTTTAATATTAAGAATTTTAATGGAAATCATCTTAGGATAAGAGCTAGGATAATAAAAAAATGAGGAAAATGAATAATTGATGAAATGAAAATAGAATACTAGGATGGGACAAGAAAAATAACTAGGTAAGAATGAAAATAATCTAGGAACAACCCTAGAGATAACATCTGTCTCTGATTGGGGATAAAGTCTTCCTTGTGAGACTTTAAGAACTTTCTGACCTGTGCCTTCTGAAATCTGCTAGAGTCAAACCCTTGTCTTATTGGGATGGAGTCTTCTTAAACTGAAATGGTATGTACAATAAGTATATACACTGAACCTCTGTCACCTTAACATGTATGAAACAGCTTTAGAAATCGTCCATTTACTGGACCTGCAAGTTCATTACCACTCAAAGTTTGCAGAACAAAAGTATTATTACCCAAAATCTTAACACTTATCAATGGTCCCAACCATAAATGGTCAAACTTCCCATGTTTACCTTTGTCCTCATTTCTAGAATCCCACCTCAGCACTGTATCACCGACTGAAAACGCCTCTATTTTGATCTTCTTATCAAAGCTTTCTTTCGCCTTTTTTCTATGCACTTCAGCTTTTTCCATAATAGCCTCTCTTTCTTGCTGCAACTGAATGATTTGAAACACTCTTCTTCTTTTTTCTTTAGGTTCTTCCTCAGTTTCCTGCACAAACTTAATTATTGGAGAAGCTAGATAAACAGGAAATAATGCATCCACTCCATATACCAACTAAAAAGGGGAAGTTCCAATTGATTTTTTAATAGTAACCCTGTCTGCCCATAGAGCAAATCTCAATTTGGTATCCCAACTTCTCTTGTTTTCCGATAATAGTTTCTTGATACTAGTTACAATGCTTTTGTTACTAGATTCAGCTAATCCATTACCCTGGGGGTAACATGGTGTGGATTGTCTCAAGTTAATATTATTTTCTTCAGCAAACTTTATCATTTTTCTAAATTTAAATGTAGGAGCATTATCAGTAATCAATTTTCTAGGACATCCAAATCGACAAAGAATGTTATCTTGAAGAAAAATAATGATAACTTGGTCTGTTGCATTTCTTGTTGGGATTGCCTCTATCCATTTGGTGAAAAAGTATGTTGCAGTTAAGATCCATTTATGTTGGCCACTAGATGCAAGATGGATTTCAACTATAAATTCTAAACCCCACTGCTGAAATGGAGCATTTATTGCTATAGGTTTTAAGGGTAAAGACTGCAGTTTATGCTTACCTGCAAACTTCTGGCACTCCATACAGGCTCTGACCTGATGATACACATCTATGAAAAGAGTGGGCCAATAGTATCCAGCTCTCAAAATTTTGAATGCAGTAGCTTTCCAGTATTTGTGTCCCCCACAAACACCACCATGCAATTCTGTAGTAACAGCATCAGCTTCTGTTTTATCCAAACATTTCAGCAATATACCTCCAGGATCTTTCCAATAC